>ML782155.1:643620-667726 GCA_009831015.1 Picea engelmannii | reverse complement strand
TTCCTCCTCTAGAATGTTCTTAGGTGATGGTAGCACTATATAAAGGGATTCAAGCAATGTAATGAGACATGAAGAGAAGTATTTTATTTGGAGCGGTAGCTCAATAGGAGGATGCCCCCTCGAAGAGGCAAGTGAACAGGAGATGATCCCTTCCATAATAGGATCCATTGTATGGTGTTGCCCTACCTCAAGGGTTTGATATAATAAAGTGTGGTTTCTTATATCTTTCTTTGTGGATATATTGTGTATTCAGTATTTGTGGTGATTATATTGGTAGATCTATTCAGGTTCTTAACAGTTTATCTTTATCTATCCTCATTTCATAAGCAATGAGAGTTGCTAGGATTTGGTCAATAGGAAATTTTTTTAGATCATTAATTTCTTCTATAGAAGAGACCTTTGGTTTGAACCTATCTGGTAGAGATCTCAATTTTTTCTAAACTAAATAGGCTTCCTCAATTTTTTCACCAAGTCATTTCATTGTATTTACTAGTTCTTCAACTCTTAGAAAGTACTTCCCAACAATTTCATCCTCTTTCATATTTAGTTGTTCAAACTGTAATTTGTAGGTTTGAAGCTTGGCATCCTTTACCTTCTCATTACCTTCATAAATGCTAATGAGTTTGTTTGGTATATTCTAAGTGCATAACTTTTACAAATTCTGCTTCTACAAACCCACTCAGAATAACATTCATAGCCTTAGCTTTGAAGCTGAATTAGCTTGTCATCCTTAGAAGCTAGTACAACTGGCTTCACTTATCCAGTCTCTACCACAGCCCAGACATCTGCACCTAAAGCCATTATGTAGGTTCTCATCTTAACTTTCCCGAAGGAAAAGTTTGTTCCATTGAACAGGGGGGCCTTATTGGTTGAAGTTCCTTTATGGCTAGTCATGTTTAAGATCTAGGATCTACCCTTAGATAAAATGAACCCGCTCTGATACCAATTGTTAGAAAACTAAGAGAGGGGGGGGGGTGAATCAGTTGTTACTATGCTTAAAAAATTATGCCCATTTTAAACTCATTATAGAACACTCAATGATGATCACAATAATTCAGGGAAGTAAGCAATAGAGTAATCAACATCAATCACACACTTGAAGTATATAGAAATAGATATTCCTGAGGAAACCCATAAAGGGAGAAAACCTCTTCTTCTTCGAATGATAGACAATATTTTTGTCTTTTGTACATCATCTATCTTTGAGCACCAACTCAATGTGAGGCTAACACCTTTGTTTTACAAGTTGCAACTTGCTGAGAGAACCAACTCTCTGGTTTCTATAACACCCACTAGAAGGAAGTACCAGCTCCCTGAGTGTTGCAACACCAATTGGATGGAAGCACCAACTTCTAGTCACACAGGAACCAACCTGTACAATAGAGAACAATAGTTCTCCCTTGCACCACCCTGCCACCCTGGTTTTTCTGGATGCAACCAGATGGAATCTACAAATCCCTGTGTTCAAGAACCCACTTGAAACTCTGAGGACAACAGTCCTCCCTAGCACCACCCTACCATCCTGAGATATAAATATTTGCTCTCTGAAATTTAATACAATGATACAATATTTATCAATGGCTTACCAGTCTCATCACTATTTGTCCACACTTCTCTGCTCTACCTGCATCAGTGTATTCCTACTCACATCTTCTTGCACTTAAGTTTTTGTATAGTCTGTTGTTTTCACCATCTCTTCTCTGTCCAACTCATGTTCTTCATCTCCACATATTTCACGCTCTGTTCCTGCTGTCTTCTTGATCACATACATTTTGACTTGTTTTATCGAGAAATAAAAACCTACCTCTGTCATGACATGTTTCCCTTATTACTTCTCTCATCATCCGTTACACTACAAATCTCCAATACCCATGTCGGGAATTTCAAAATGCTTCAATTCCCCATAACAATGATTCAATTAGTGTAACTGAATCATAACTCATCAAGAAACCATGAAGTGAAAAATCAACCCTTTGATAAAATTCAGTTTGATCAACGCTGTTGGATTATACACGCAACGGATTTTTGACTTTTCAATGCATAACCTCTGATGTGGAGCCTAGAAGCGCTAGTTCCTTCCCCTATATTCTATTGATGTGACCTTGGGAGATGTTATCATGTGGCCATGCGAAAGCAGGAACGACCAAAGGTGGTTTGAGATCAAACTATTTTTCTCCCCACAATTTACCTCGAGCCTCCACATGTCCTTTCTCCAAAACTGTGGTTTCAATTGCAGCCCACCTTCAGAAAATTAACTTCTGAGCAATTTCTCTTCCCACAATCAGGCGTGATCGTCAATCTCATGGTCTCTAACTAATTCTTTCAAACAACGGCTTCAATCTATCATCTTTCCTTCCTCTTCTCTGGATCCACACCCTCCTAAGTCTTAACGAACAAGTGACGTGTGCCCCTACAAACCGATGGACGAGATCGATTTGTCCTTTCAGGCTTCGAGAGTCTCAATTCTCAAAATCCGCTTTCTCTGTAATGCTTCCACTCAGAATTCATGATCTTTTGACATGTGGTCTTATTGAATCAATGGTCACAATCCCTTCGGGTATTCGGGGTTAGGAAATATCAACTTTACTTGCTCTCTTTTTCCCGGAGTGTTCCAACCCAAGTATACGATCTATTGATGTGTGTCCTCCTACAGATCGACAATCCTCAACGCCTTCGTCTCTTCGGGCTTCGTGGATTTCAAAGCTCAAATTATCTTCCTTCATTTTCTTCCAGAGTGTCTTCCCCTGAATTGCACAGATTTCTGCCACGCGTCCTTCTAGCAACCGACGAACTAGATATTCTTCGGCCCCTGGCTCTTCGACGATCTGATTTCCTTCCCAACCAAAAAATCCTGAAGTGATTCACTCTAGTGTTGTGGATTGTGCGCCACCTATTAGTCTTGATGATGGATGATCCCTGCTTACTTCGGGACTTCTGGACTTTGACAAGTCCGCTCTCCTATGCTCATCCAAAGGCTTAACCTTCGTGCATTTATCTCTAGATCCAACGACCATCGATCCTCGATGCTCAGATCTAGTGAATAAGATCTGTACTTCTCCTGGATCTAACGTTTGTCCTAACTCCTGAAATGTACCTTAGATCGATGACTGAGAGTGACTTCAGACTTTCATCCTTCGGGACTTCAGGATTTTTGACATTTGTTGGTGATGAAACTTTTGAAGTAAATCTCTCGAAGTGACGTATCTTTCTTATGTCACTTGTTGATGTGTCATGAGCCGAGTAGCTACCACGTGTCACTCAAATTCATGATTTGCACGTACCCGAAGTGTCGATTCAACTTGACACTTGTCATTGTCTGATTACGCCATGTGTCCTTGCTAATGTGGTCTACCAACTTGGTCTGCCACATGTCCTTGTAGATGTGGTCTACTAATGTGGTTCTCCCTAATTTAACGATCATCGCATTTTCTCTAGATCCGATGGTCCTTATTCATTTCGTATTTCGGGCTTCGGGTAATTTGACTTTCAAGTTGCCAATTCGTTTGAAGTGAGATTCCCTGAATACTAACATCCTCGCAACTTTTGAAGTGAACCAAATGTTGTTAGTCAATCATGTTCTTAGATCGATGGCTCGATCTATCTTCAGCGTTTCTCTTCTAACTTATTCTGTCCTTCCACTTAAAAGTGATCCAATGGTCGTGAAGAAACTCGAAGCAGATCAACAATCAAGGATAGTTTCATATCCACAACTTGCGAGTGATTTAACTCGTCACCAAAACTCCACAGTTTGAAGTTGTGCGTTGTTGGTGAGTCAACCACAATCGTCGATCTTCGAGGCTATAATATTTGATGGTCCTGACTAATTGCGGGATTGGAGATAGCACGATATTTAATTTTCCTTTCGATCTCCGCAACCTATCCATTTCGTTGGTCTGGAGATTACGCATTTGATGGTCATGACTTAACCCGACTTAATATGATCATTTGTTAGATCAACCACAATCTTTGATATTTGGGTTTATGAGATCTCATGATTTAGACCAATTGCGAGATTAGAACTAGCGAGTTGTTTAATTCTTCTTTTTCTCTCCGCAATTCATCCCTGTTGTTGATCTGGCTTGCAGATCCGATGGTCACGATCCTCCAATGGTCCTCAAGGCCACAGTCACTCATATGACTAAAATCCATAATATTAGACAATCAACACAATCAATTTCTTGATCAGATGGTTGCTAAGGCTTCTCACCCCGAGCTTACGCTTTTCCTTCCGAGCTTTAATCTCTGCATATTTTTCGCTTCTCCTCCTAAGCTTATGCTTTTCCTATTTGCCATCATCGTTGTTGTTCTTTCCATCAATGAAAATCACACTCTTCTTGTAAAAACATGCCAACATGTTGATTATAGTCTCTTTATCCTAAGGTGGACAAATAATATACAGGTGTATTTGAATTATATTTTTGCATCCGAATCTATTTTGACTCTGGTCAATACTCAACATAACATGAAATAATGAGGGTCGTACGATATTGATCAATGGTGGAATCAAAAAAATATAAAATGTCTTTTATAAAAGATTCCGGTGCAAGTTTGTGTTGATTGTGTTCAACTACCAACCAAACCCAAAATTGTTGTGGATCGTCTAATCCAATCGACGATGGACAAAAAAAAATATAAGGGCGGATTTGAATGAACTCTTCGGGTCTATGTTTGTGTTGAATCTGATCGACTGCTAACCAAACTTGAAATGATTATGGATCATCTGATATGCTCCCAATCAATCCTCATTTTCCAATCTAAACACCACTATATTTCTCGGCTACCTCATCCATCTCCCTTTGCATGGTTGCAAGGTGACTATTAGTGAAGGGATAAGCCTCGACTCCGTGAATCGACACCACACAACTACCATCATCTATAATAAAATTTCCATCTGGACCTATAACAATCAAGGTTGGGACACACTTAATTTTAATGTGCCGATGCATTTTAGACCGAATCCTATCTCCAAATGGCATAGCAATCCATGATATGCTTGCATGATATTTTTTAAATTCATCTTCCTCGTCGTCACCATAGACTAACACAATCTCGAAGGCCTCTCCTTTTTTCATGAGCTCATCGTAAATCTTGGTAATCTGTGCATTGAACGCTGGAAAAAACATTGATATTCTCGGACTAAATAAGGGATTTCACTCTTTGTTTTAGATATACAGACATTACCATGAATGAATTTAATCAAGATTAGACATGAAATTAATGGATTTATAGTTTTGGGGAGAAGATAACAATTGAAAAATAAGGTTTTGATAATGCATGGGCTTGTCTCAATGAAAATACCATATATCCTTTATAATGATGACCATATTGAACCTTTTTGAAATCAATGACAACACCGTATCCAACATCTTTCTTAACATTGGGGGGTTGAAAACCTATGGTTTGTCTAGACTTGACCAACAAAAACCCCAAGGCATCAACATATCAATCCTCAACCAAGAATGAAGAAGCTCTCACCTGAGACGTCCTGAGGATCAAAAATACCATTTGATCTTGTGTCGATGATGAAGGACTAATTACACAGGGATCGATCGGGGATCACATTCATGGTATTCACTGCAGATTACTTAACAATTAACAATGCATAACATAAACAATACATTCAAGACACATAATTGACACATCATAGATATAGAATCACTATAGATTAATTATCATCATCATTCGATCATTCACAAACATACATCAAGTAAATTATTCATTGACAACACTGGAGCTCTACTCTCTTATACATTTTTCCTAGCATTACATTACTTAGCACCATGAACTTTCAATTAGACTCTACATACATGAAAGACCTAGACTTACAACCAAAGAAAATACAAAACATATGCATAGAGCAAGATTAAGGACAACAATATCCACACCCATCAACTAGCTTCCTAACGAGCTAGCCCTCTTTCTATTGTCATTGGTCCATTTTTGTTGGAGTTACTTAACACACACCTAGGATTTATTTTTTCTAAGGTTTTTCCTTGTTTATTAGTCATTATTTTGTCTCCTATATTTTAGAAAGAATTTTCCCCTAGGGAGAATATTCTCTTCAATTTTCACTCCAGTTTGATCAGTTGAGTGGAGTCTAGATGCTACAATAGGATTATCACCATGCATCATTGGGATCATCACCAACTAATGTGCATTGTCATTGGGATCATCACCGGACTAGTCTTGATTAATTGGGTTGATGATCCAGATTTTATGAACATAACGAAGTGAATACACATTATTAAAATATGCTTAAGATAGAATTATAGAGATACAATAAAACTGGTTTTCTATTCAATATTTAAATAAGCTGAAACTATAAAATGTAGTGGAAAACAATCTTGTTGGAATGGTGGTGACTTATCTCTGAGAAGAGATGTGATGACTGTGCTCATTCGCGAGAAGATGATTAAAATGCAGATCTGAAGGCCTTTTTTTACAATAAATAGGAATTTCAAAAACCCTAGACATCAAAAAACCTAACCCTAGGAGATGAAGCGCCAAAAGTCATGTGAGCCACGTTTGGGTAAGTCAGTACATCAACTTCCCGGGGTCGTAACTTTTGCATATGATCTCCGTTTTAGGTGCATGATAGCCCATTGGAAAGGTATCATCGAGAAGATTAATTTTGGGGGATCAATTATGACTTCAAATATCATTAATAATATATATCCCAAGAAACCTTCATTTAGGCCCTCAAAATGGCCCCAGAAGTTAAAACTGCTAAAAATAGTAAATTGCCAAAAGTGCCAAAAAACTATTTTGAGCGAGTTGGAAAAGGTGGGTGACCACTGATATCCACCTGGATAAATCCTCCCTCCTTAGGAATCAATGATCTCCATTTCATTGATTTCCCCCATCATATGAGGAAATTTCTGTTGAATTTATGATGAGGAGCTACCCTACTTTGACGACTCGATAAAGATGGATCCTTTGTTGTCAAGTGCCCTTGATCTATGTGTCCAAAATATTATCAATGGATGCATGTTGCATGTAGTCAGGGTTGATCTTTGTTAGTTTCAACTGCTCTCCTATCTCTGAGGTGTCCAATAATGGTGGGAAATATGGCCGAAGGAGAGCCACGTTGAAGACTGGGTGCAGGCCAAGGAAAGGGGGAATGTTGAGCTCAAAATCATTGTCACCCACAACCTTGGTGATGGTGTAAGACCCATAATGGAGTGGGAGAAGCTTCCTATGGTGCCTTGTAAGGAGTTCTTTTTTCAAGTGAAACCAAACTTTGTCTCCCACTTGAAACTTATGTGGCACCTGATGTTGATCATCGCACTGCTTATACTTGGCATTATACTTCTATAGAATATCCTGAACCTATTGGTGATGTGTTGGATCCTCTCAATGAACCGGGTGGCTTTGTCAACTTTTGGTGGCACAAGGGATGATTCGGCCGAGGTGGTCATGAGGGGTAGTGCAACATACATGGGGCCCAATGGTTGGAATCCCAACCCCACCTAAAAGGGGTTGTGGCCAGTTGAGCTATGCAGGGCTCGATTGTAGCTATGTTGGACAAAGGGAAGAATTTCATGCCATGTGTGGGGGTGTTTTTAATTGTACATGCATAGGATATGTATGATCATCTGATTGACAACCTCATTTTGGCCATCTGTCTGGGGGTGGAAGGAAGTGGATTTGTTGAGCTTGGTGTTCAGCAGTGACCAGAGGCTCGATTAGAATGTGCTGAGGAACTGACTGTTACGTATTGAGATAATGGTTTGTGGGATCCCAAAATGTACCCATACTCTTCCAAATAAGATATTGGCAATGGATTCTACTATGATGTTCTTCTTGTAGATGGCTAGAATCGTGATCTTGGAAAAGAGATCAACAACCAAGAAACACAGTCATTTCCCCTCTTGGTGGATGGGAGGCCTAACATGTAGTCCATTGATATGGATTCCCATGACCTGTCAGAAGTAGGAAGAGGGGTGTACATGCCCTATTTCTTAGTGGTCATTTTGGCAACAACATAGGTGGTGCAGGACCTGATATTCTTGTCAACATTCTGTCAAAGTTTCGGCTAGTAGAAATGTTTCTGCAACACTACCACTGTCTTTTTGATGCCAAAGTGTCCTGCCACTCGACTGTAGTGATCTTCCCAAATCATCTTCTCGTGCTCGCTTGATGGAACGTAAGTATGGCCCAGACGACAAAAAAACCAATATTGAAGATGGAAATTAGCGACCACTGAGTTCACGCCCAACATTTGGTAGGTGGTGGAGAAGTCAGGGTCAGTATCATAGAGGTGGGGCCATCCGGAGGTCTCATGGTCGCAAGAGTCTAGCACTGTGGTGAGTGTCGCGATTGGAGGTCGGCTGAGGCAATCAACAACTTGGTTGGTACTTCATGTTTTATACTTGATGTTGAGGTGGAACTGTTGTAAGTATGTGGACCACTTCTGATGGCAGTCATTCTGCAATTTTTCTTGGGTCTGCATGAACTTTAGTGGCTTGTAATCAATGTGGATGACTGTATCCTTCTCAATAATGTAATGTGTCCACTAGCGGTTGGCTTTCACAATGGAGTACATTTCTTTGTCGTAAGTAGGGTACTTACGAACGTCATTTGATAGTGTCTCACTATGATATGCCACGGGGTGGTCGTGTTGAGTTAGAACGTTGCCCACAACATAGTCTGAAGCATCTATCTCGATCTCAGAGGGATGTTACAGGTCCGGTAATGAAATTACTGGGGATAAGCACAAACAATTCTTCAAATCATCAAAGGCTTATTTTTGGGACAGACCCCACACAAATTTTTCCTTACCACCACCCCTAGTTACTTGGCTGAGGGCCCATGCGATATGAGAGAATCCCAAAACGAACCTGAGATAGAAATTGGCGAGGCCCAAGAAGATATAAAGTTCAGTGAGTGTGGTTGGGGATGGCCAGTCATGGATGACCTAGATCTTGGTTGGATCCATATTCACACCATGTCGATCAACGATGTATCATGAGTAATGGACCATGTTCATGCTGAAGGAGAAATTTTCCAAGTTTGCATATAGTTTATGTTGCCGTAGGGTGTGCAGAACCTACTAAATATGCTGCAAGTGTTTCGTGCAAGTCTAGTTGTAGATGAGGATTTCATCTAGATACACCACTACAAAAGTATTGGTGAAAGGTTGTAGGATATCATCCATCATCCTCATAAAATTTGTTGGAGAATTTGTCAAACCAAAGGGCATGACCAACGATTCAAAAAGACCTTCTTTTGACTTGAAGGAAGTCTTCCATACATCTGTCTGTTATATTGGGACTTGGTGGTAGCCATAATTCAAATCAATCTTACTAAATTATTTGTCCCACGTGAGCTGATCAAGGAGGTTGTTGATTCAAGGAATCGGGTACTGATTTGAAACTGTGATTTTATTTAGGCCTCGATAATCAATGTAGAGTCACTAGGTCCCATCTTTATTCTGCACCAACACGATTGGGCTCCCATAAGGAGATGAGCTAGGACGTATGTGCCCCTTGTGGAGAAGTTCTTGGATCTGCCTCTTGATCTCCTCATTTTCTAGCAGAGAGCAGTGGTAGACTAGCCCATTGGGTAGCGGTGAGCCTGGGGTCAGATCGATGGGATGTTTGAATTGGTAGTGCAGAGGTACCCTGGTAGGAGGGGAGAATATGTCTGAGTATTCTTCCACAACCTTATCCAATTGCTTCTGTTGTGTGGAGAGATCGGCCACGAAGGCCCTAGATGTGGTTGCGATCTTTATTTCACTCTAAGAGAGAATCAGGAAGAAGACAAATTTCCTAGTATGAGAGATGACCTTCCTGCATTGCTTGGTAGAGATCAAGGAAATAACACTAGGAGAGACTACCTCGAGTATCCTGTAAAATTTCCTATTCAAAGTAATAATAACACTATGAGGCCTAGAATCATATACAACATGATGTTTCCATAAATAAGGTTGGCCCACAATAACATTACAAAATTAGAGAGGAGAAACATCACACAATACCTCGTCTTTGAAGGGCTTGATGTCATATGAAAATGGACACTGTTGGTTGATGCATAGATCGCTTCCTTGGCAGAGCCATCCAATGGTGTAGGGTTGTGGGTGTGGCATTGTCGGCAAGGCCAATCACTTTATGACCTATATTGAGATGATTTTCTTTTGGATACCACTATCAATGATGAAGTGCAACAAGGTGCCTTTTACCCACATCTGTGAAAGGAAGAGGCGCTCGCCTTATTCTAACTCGTCTGGTTCACCAGGATGGAGCTTGGTGGTAGCAATAGTGGCACTGGGTTCCACATCAATGATCTGACTTCCCCTTTCTGGTTCTGACTCGGAGTCATAACCTCCATATTATTTAGAGGCTTTCACTTTGGCCACGAGTGACTTCTTTGAGCGACAATCACAATTTTTATGCCAAGGGTTCTTATGGAAGTCACACCACTTCCCGATATTTTTCTTTGTCTTTCCAATGCCATTATTTTCTTATGGATTGGGATGGTTGTCCTGGTATTTTCCATCTTTGCTCTGTCCTTTGTTCTATGGGTTGGGGCCGCCCCTTCATGGATTTTTCTGTGAGGGGTTCCCAGGCCCAAATTTCTGCGTGTTTTATTTGAGCTTCTGCTCGATTTTGAAGACATATCGGTAGGTCGCGCCCAAGGACAAGATGTCCAGAAATTCCATTTTGGTCTAGATGTATCTATGCAGAGCACCGTGATACTTGAGCACCATATGTCACTCTGAATCTTTGATACCCATCTTAGTGCGCAAGGTATGGAAGATATTTGTGAACTTTGGCACTGCTTGGTCTCTTTCTTGCTGCAATGTGGTCCATTTGGTATACAAATCATCATAAATTACGACAGGGTAGTATTGTTCCTTAATATCATCCCTGAAGGATTCCCAGGTGGATGCAACTTTAAATAATGAGGGTTCCTCTGTTTCCTTTTTCTCACAGAAATTTTCCCACCAATCATTGACATGGGGAAAGACTTTGAGGAATGAAAAAGTAATATTTTCTCTATTCAAAAAGTTATGGACAAAAAAATACCATTCTAGTAGATTCAACCACTTATCTGCAACATCTGTGTCTATCTGACCTTGAAATATAGGAATATCAAAGTTGATTTGTACCTTGAAGCGGGTGGTGCCTCCGCTCAAGGAAGATGTGTCACCTGTTGGTAGTCGCCGAAGGATTTGCGTGAAACTATCCATCATCTCATTTCTCTGTTGCATGAGGGATTCCTCAAGCAACATTTTGAAAGGATCTCATGTCCCGTCATCTTTATTTTCTCCTACCATCAGAGGTTGCTTGGGTTTGCGGGAGATTTTTTCCTCAAGAGAAACAAGATCGAGACCCAATTCTTTGTACCTTGACCTTGTTGGGGACATGCATTAAGACAACAAGGAGCATACCGCTCTGATACCACTGATTCAAATTTTATGAGAAAAATGAAATGAATACAAATCATTAAAATATGCTTAACACAGAATAACAAAGATACAATAAAACTAGTTTTCTATTAAATAACGAAATAAGATGAAACTATAAAATGCAACAGAAAACAAGCTTGTTGGAATGATGGCGACTTATCTCTGAGAAGAGATGTGAAAGCTGTGATCATTCGAGAGAAGATGATTACAATGCGACTCTGAAGGCCTTTTTTTACAATAAATAGGGATGTCAAAAACCCTAGACATCCAAAAACCTAACCCTAGGAGATGAAGCACCAAAAGTCACGTGGGCCTCATTTGGGTAAGTCAGGACATCAACTTCTCAGGGTCGTAACTTTTGGATATGATCTTTGTTTTAGGCGCACGATAGCCCATTGGAAAGGTATCATTGAGGAGATTCATTTTGGGGGCTCAATTATTCTTTGAATTATCATTGAGAATCTCTATCCCGAAAAACCTTCATTTAGGCCTTCAAAATGGCCCCATAAGTTAAAAATGCTAAAAATAGTTAATTGCCAAAATTTCCATAAAATTGTTTTGAGTGGGTTGGAAAAGGTGGAAGAAAGTTCGATAGCGAATTCTAATAGAACAAAGGTTTTGGTAATGGACCCAAGTTTGTTTGATGGAAAATGGCATGATTTTTGATGTATTTGCAGGTAAGACTATTCCATATGGATATTGCATGTCATGCCATTTCTGGTGGTATGTGGAACGCCACATAACTCCTCATGGTTAGAGAGTTATGGCCATGTGATGTTGGAGAACCCTCATGAGTCATCTAGAAGCCCGAAAAGGTCAAAGTAGTCAAAGTGTTTGCAAAGAAGAAATTATTTAAATAATAAAGTGAAGTGATGAGTGTACTATAAGTTAAAGTGGATACAAAATAAATTATTTAAATAATAAAGATAATAGAGAAATTACTAAGTGGACAAGTGGTTAGAAGTGGGTTAGCCCTAAAATAAGGAAAGTGGTTTAAGAGATTTTAGAAGGTAAATAATAAAGTGAAGTGATGAGTGTACTATAAGTCAAAGTAGATACAAAATAAATTATTTAAATAATAAAGTTAATGGAGAAATTACTAAGTGGACAAGTTGTTAGAAGTGGATCAACCCTAAAATAAGGAAAGTGTGTTAAGATGGTTAAAAGGTAACCCCTTGAGGAAGCTACATGAAAGTATAAATAAGAGGCAAGGATCTCTCATTTTTAAAAAAAATTGAGCATATTGAATATCTACAAGTGACTGAGGTAACCAAAGGATATCTAATCTGAATTTTAGAGGGAAGGTGAAGTAAAGAAGGCCAGAATTCAAGGGAGGATAAATTCTTTTGATGATGTTTTCTAAGGTATGTTATTTACAAGTCATCTCACAAGTTTTACAATAATTTGTTTTCTAGAATGATTCAGATCGTGAAATTGGGAGGCCATTAAGGAAACATATCCAAGTAGCTGTGATAAAAATTTCATCTTGTGGGTCATTGTATTTTTGGAGTTACACTCCGTGGAAAATAGGGTTTGTGGCTAGTCCTGAAACTAGTCTAAGACAGGTGTTTCGGGTAAAAACGTCATAAATTATTCATAACAGATCCAAATTTAGTAAGACCAAATGTATTGGTTAGAGTGCATTATGTAGTATTATGTGTACCATTTTTAGATCCATAAAACAAATATTCAGTTCTGGGAACACTCTACAAGTTCTCTCTCTAGAATAATCTAGAATTCAACAAGGTATGCCATTTTTGCTATAACTCCTTTTCTGAGAGGTTCCAAGTAGTGAAACATGGAGGAATTGCACAAAAGACACTGAAGAAAATTGTTTACTATTTTCAGATATTTACTCATTAGAGATACATAGTTATTACTATTTCAAGTTAGGGTTGTTGAGTAATCCAAAATTAGTCATGTGTGACTAAAGTAAAGTTTGATGAAAATGTTAGTCTCTTGCTGTTAAAGTTAAGGAAGATTTTTAGGTATGTGATCATATACACCATGTTTGTTACAGAGTTACAAATCAGATTTGGATGATGAAATTGATGAGGGATTTTGGTTGAGGTACATGTTGGGTACATGGTTGAGACAAGTAGTTGATGAGTTGGCACATACATGGGGTGTATAGTTGATGATGTTGATACATATTGATGAGTCATAGTTTATGTGTATTTGATGCATGATTGGTACACATTTCGTGCATGGTTGATGCACTTGTTGATGGTATAGGTTGAGGTACATGTTGGTGCATGGTTGATGCACTTGTTTATGGTACAGGTTGATTACAGGTTGTTTATGGGACATGTTGATTACAAGTTATTTGGTGTAGATTGATTGGTATAAGTTTAAAATAGTATATCTCACAGTGATAGTGTGAAAGTGGTTCCATTATTCTACTTCTACCTCATGGAAGTTGGACGGGGCAATCACAGGTGGTTGTAGCCACCTTCCGATCGTAGCCGGAGAATATAGGGGGTTGTAGCCTCCTTTTAGTTGTAGCCAGAGAATTGGGGAGTTGGAGCTTCCCTCAGGTTGTATCCTGAGAAAATAGGGGGTTGGAGCCTCTTTCCAGTTGCAACTGGAAAACAAAGAAAGTTGGTGCTTCCAATGAATGCAATTCTTAAAGAAATATAAGAAAAATCATTATGTAGTTTTCTCCCACTTTGGGTTTCCACATAAAAACACTGGTGTACTGTGTATGTGTATGATTTCTCATTTTTTTCATTGTTTATTTACTCTGCAATTATTAGATGATAATGCTACATGGATATAACACTTTCTTTATATGGTTAAAAATGATTAAATTGCTCTATTATTGATTCACCCCCCCTCTCAGTAATCCAACAAATAGCACATTACCCATGATTCCCTAGTCTCCTCCTCACTTCACTCTGTTTCAGTCAGTTAACTAAAGACTGATAGACTAGTTAACTCAACTAGGTGGCAGTTCACTCACGTAACTGCACGAGAAACTAGACTAGGTGGAAGTTTACTCCCGTAACTATTGGTGTGTGTCTAGATCAATCTAGAACACCACTATGGCCCATTGGATTCTCCTCCAGTGCACATTGGTTGAATTATACATAGTATTTCATGTGTAAATTATGAATTATTCATTTGGTTAATGAGAATTCTTCCATTCTTTCTTTCCTACTTCTCTTTTATTTTCTCTAAAAATGTGTATGTCAATTCATAGATATATCTATTATGTACAGGTTCAAAACATTTACATGGTATCAGAGTCGAAGGACTGGTAGGTAAAAGCCACACCAAATTATTTTTGCAGGTACCGAAGATTGAAGACAACAGAAAAATGGAATTCCCAAAAGAATTCATTCTTACACTTTATAATTTATTTTCATGGAAGGAGAAGATGATCATGCATCTTCGAAGAAAAGAACTGCACATGTTAACCATGAACACAGAGACTAAACTGACATTATCCATAGAAAAATACAAGTATCTAAATCGAATGGATGAAGCATTCAGAACAATTTGCAGTCTCATTTCTCCCTATCTTCTTTTTCACACATATTCCTGTAAAGCCCCCAATGAAGCTTGAACCACCATGGAAGGGCTCTTTGAAAAATAGGATGATATGAGGGGACACATTCTCCAGGTGGAATTTCTCACATTGGATCCAAAAGCTTCGACAATCTCCAATATTTCATTACAAAATATAAGGACTTATTGTTGCAAATCAAGGCTTGTGGGGTTGATAAATATAAGGAGGAGAAACAAATGGTTCTCACCATTCTCTATGAACTTGGTCCTGAATTGTCATTGTTTGTATCCACATTCCGTTCAGTTATATTTTCCTCTAGAGCCACCTAGAATATTCCTTCTCTTGAGGAATTTATCGAATCGTTGACACAAGAAGAGACCAAGCTCATCAACATGGGAAAAATCAAAGGCCCAAAGGTGCATGCACTTACTGTGCAATATGGAAGTGGTAATCAATATTATAAATCTAAATATAAAGACAAAAGGAAAGCTCATGCAAATCCAAAGAAGGAAGGGTACTCAAAACCCTTCGACGATGCCTCCGGATCCAAAGGTGGAAAGGGAAGAAAAGGAGATAAATGCACATACTTCCAAAAAGGATTCCATCCAGAATCCACATGTATAAAGAAACATATATATATCTAATGAATCAAATACTTCAAAAAAAAAACCATGGATATCGCATCCCAGAGAGTTCCAAGAAGAGGAAGCCATAACATCATAATGCCAAGAAAGGCAATTCCAGTCATGCCTTGATTTCCATCAACTCCTCTCACGATGCTTGGATCGTAGATTCAGGAGCATTACATCACATGGCTGCCACAAAATAAGTCTATTCTTCACTGGATGCATGCAAAGGTCCTCTTATTTTGATGGGGGACAACTCTCTAGTTGAGGTCACCGACAAATGAAGGATTGAACTCACCAACAAAAGCTTTGAGAATGTGTTGCACGTTCCCAAAATTTTCATCAATATTCTCTCCATGTATCAAATAAAAAATTATGACACTGAAAACAAAGTCATATTCACACCTGATGCAGTGGACATCTATGACATGCAAACCAATTCTAGGGTTGCTACCAGTGAGGTAAATCATTAATCTAGGCTTTACACAATTTTTGAATTTATTGAACCAAATTTTGCTTTACTTCTTACCCATGCTGATAAAAGCAGTAGGATTTGGCATGAAAGGTTTAGGAATTTAAATTTCATATATATGCAACAAATTAGCAAGCAAGGATTCATTGATGGTATACCATACATCCATTTCTCCAAAGGAATTTGTGAGGGATGTGTTCTTGGAAAACATCCTTAAGAGAAATTCGACAAAGGAAAGACTCAAAGAGATTCCTCTCCTTTAGATCTGATCCATAGTGACCTTATGGGCCCTTTTCCACATCCATAAATCAACAAATCAAGGTACGTGCTCATTTTTGTTGATGATTTCTCATGCTTCACATGGTTTTCTTTCTTAGGAAAAAAACAGAGGTCTTTCAACACCTCAAATATTTCAAAGCCCTGGTTGAGACATAGTCAGGAAAGAAAATCAAAATCCTTCGAATTGATAACGGGGGAGAGTATGTCAACCATGAGATCCAGAATTTTTTTCGTGAGGTAGGGAATCAGTTGCAACACACAGTTCCCTGTACTACACAACAAAACATAGTTGTTGAGCGGAAAAACAAATCTCTAAAAGGGATGGCATCTTACATGCTACATGCAAAGTCACTTCCACAAATATTATGCGCCGAAGCACTTTATTGTGTAACCTACATCCAAAACAGATTTCCCCATAGATATGTCCAGGATAAGACTCCCTACGAGGCTTGGAGCGGTCTCAAACCAGAAGTGACCCACTTTTGTATTTTTGGATCACGTGCATGGACCCAGATTCCCTCTGAAAAGAGGAAGGCACTTGATCCATAGAGCACAGAGTGTATATTTTTTTGATACCCCGATGGTGTGAAGAGATACATACTTATTGCTATTTCCTTGGATCGACTCATCATTGAGCGAAGTGTCCAATTTGAGAAAAGTGTCTTGCATGTACCTCAACAGCTGCATGCAAATACCTTTATTCTTCCACCTGTTAGATATGATGAGAATGCACATACCGACTCCTCTTCAAATGAGAGTTCTGATTCAGAGGATTCAGATGATCCAAATACAGAGTCAATACAGTCAGATGTAGAGTCAATGCATGTAGATGCAGATGTAGAGCTAGAGTCGAGGCCCAAGTGGGCTCAGACTACTCTTCATGATGCAGGAAATATTGTTTGAGATCCATCTCATACTAGGACAACTCGATCTGATTTTGAGGAGCCTCCTCTTACACTCACTTCCACTTAACCATTTCCCCTTAGGCATATTTTCTTAGTTCAATATTTAGATCCAATGTCTTATGGAAAGGCTGCTGGAAATCTCTTTTGGGAATCCCCCATGCAGGAGGAGTACAACTCCCTCCTCAAGAACCAGACTTGGGATTTGGTTCCCCTTCCTTCTAGAAGGAAACTTTTCAGGTGCATATGGGTCTACAGGACCAAAAGTGTAGCGAATGGATAGATTAGAAGATAGAAAGCCAGGATAGTTTCCAAAGGATTTCAGCAGGTGCATGGTATTGACTATGATAAGACCTTGCTCCAGTAGCAAAGATGGATGACATACATTTGGAACTTTCAATTGTAGTAGCCAAGGGATGGGAATTCCATCAGATGGACATGAAGAATACATTTATTCACGATGATCTCTCTGAGGAGATCTATATGGAGAAACCCCATGGATTTATGCAGAAATAATCGTTGGTCTGTTGATCGAAGAAGTCTCTTTATGGCCTCAAGGAGGCTCCAAGGGCATGGTATTCCAAGATGGACTCCTACCTATTTTCACAAAACTTTGTACATTTTAAATTAGAAATGAATGTTTACATCCTCAGGGCGACTAATCCACTTCTACTCTTAGTTATGTATGTTGATGATTTGTCGATCACTGGTTTCTCGACTTCAATGATTTCTACAGTCAAGAGGATTTTTCATGATAGGTTCTTGATGATGGACATGGGTTTGCTACACTTATTCCTTGGACTCAAGATCAGTCAGGATGCATTAAGAATCAAATTGTCTCAGGAGAAGTATGCATGAGATCTCCTTGAGAGGTTTCACATGACAGACTCCAAGTCTGCCCCAACTCCTTTCCTATCAGGAGTCAAACTTGAGGATGGCGGGGAAACTCCACTGGTTGACAACACATTATACAAACAACTAGTGGGGATCTTGTTGTATCTCACACACTCTAGACCAAACCTCTCTTATTCAATTGGCACAATTTTTAGGTTCATGCAGGAGCCACATGAGCTACATTGGAAGGTTGCAAAGAGTATCCTTCGATACATACAAGGCACCATCACCTTTGGGATTCATTATGTAGTAGAATCTACATTGAACCTCATTGGGTTCACTAATTTTGAATGGGTTGGTGATAACATCGATCACAATTCCACATCGGGTTACTCACTCAGTCTTCATTTGAGGCCTATCAGTTGGTCGAGCAAGAAGCAAGTTAATATTTCTCTATATTCAGCCAAGGCAGAGTATAGAGGCGTAGTTAACATAACCATTCAGGACATGTGGCTACAACATTTTCTCACTAATTTGGGCATTCAGTTTCATTGGTTGATCGTCATCTGGTGTGACAACCAGAGCACTATGAAGTTCTGCAGAGATCTAGTTTAGAGGCAACAGACGAAGCACATCGAGATACACATGCACTACATCCAAGAGTTAGTAGATGAGGGGATAATCGACCTATAGTTTTGTCCTTCAACAGAACATATTGTAGAAATCTTCACCAAGACCTTCACTGAGCAGAAGTTCCATTCTCTGCATTTTTGTCTTGGAGTGAAGGACACAGTTTCCTAGAAACTGTTAGTTCTTCTTTTTACATACATTGTACCTTGAGGGGGGGGGGGGTTCCATGAGGTTTTCCCTCTTTCCTTGATTTATTTCAATGTATATTTTGTATTTGGGTACCTAAAATGGCCTCATTGTCGGTACCCATGCTTTATTTTCACCATAGTGATGTTCAGGGGGGGTGATGGAGTTACTTCACACAGACCTAGGATTTTTTTTTCTTAAGGTTTTTCTTTGTTTATTAGTCATTATTTTGTCTCCTATGTTTTAGGAAGAATATTCCTCTAGGGAGAATATTCTCTTCAAATTTCACTTCAGTTTGATTAGTTGAGTGGATTCTAGATGCTACATTGGGATTATCACCATGCAACATTGGGATCATCACCAACTAATGCACATTGTCCTTGGGATATCACTAGACTATTGGTTATGGAGCCTGATTATCTTCTTGATTTAGAGGTCTTTGTTTCCAACCGTGTTTATACCCCATGAATACTTTACACCCAGAAGAATGTACACTCATCCACACGGGGGATTGCAAGGGGGGTTACCCCCCCTGCGGGGGTTCGGGGGTGAATCCCCCTAAGGAAAAAATGCCTTGAAATGTATATTGTAATTTCATTGTAAATCTGGACCGTTCATTATAAGTTCGTAGATCTGACGGTAGAAGTTATGTTAGGGTTTTTTTCCCTAGAAGGCAACCCTCTTTTATGAGGGAAATGTATTGCAACTATGCATTATTGTGAATATTGTATTCTCAGAGAGAAGACTGTGAGAGAAAGAAGAGGAAGTTACAACTAGTGTGTTGTAGGTTGTATCCCTTTATTTGCTGGATAATATAAAGGAAGGATCTAGCAATTTCTCTGGTAGACGTAGCTCACACTGGGTGAACCACGTATATCTGTGTCTCTATTGTATTGTGTATATTATGTGTTTTATTTCCGCATTTGTTTTATTTTATTTCTCCGCAATCCTATTTTTCTAACACAGACTAGCGCATTACCCATGATTCCCTGATCTCCTCCTCACTTCACTCTATTTCATTCAATTAAATGAAGGCTAATAGACTAGTTAACTCAACTAGGTGGTAGTTCACCCTCGTAACTACTCGAGAGACTAGAATAGGTGGTAGTTTACTCCCGTAAGTGTTGGTGTGTGTCTAGATCACTCTAGAACACCACTATGGCACATTGGCTTCTCCTCCAGTGCACATTGGTTGAGTTATACATAGTATTTCATGTGTAAACTATCAATTATTCATTTGGTTAATGAGAATTCTTCCATTCTTTCTCTCTTGCTTCTCTTCTCTTATATTTTCTCTACAAATGTGTATGTCAATTCCCAACTAGATCTATTCTGTGCAAGTTAAACACATTTACACTTTTATGTACTTCTTAGCTCTGGCACTTTGTCTCTTCAATTTATTCCCCACTCGTTCCTTTGACTTCCAATCCTTCACTCTTCTGTCACTCACATGCATTCCGCATGGCCTTTATGAAATTGAGGCAATATCAACTACCTTTCCAACTAATCTTCTTTCCACTCCATGTTTCCTCACACTGCTTGTATTAATCATTAAGGGAGATTTTCTGAATATTATTTTCTTGATTCTGACATGCATGCATTGTCTTGATTTCTAGCATGCATCAAAAATGCGGATTAGCATGCATTGCCATAAATCGAGATGGCACACACTAAAAAAACTCGATCAGGTGCATGTGCCTCCTTTTACACATCGTGAAAATACTTGAGTGTGCATAAAAATGGAATTGGCACACACAACTTTGTTTTTGCACATGTACGATATTTACCCCAAGCTTTGGGTGCCAACAACATTAAAACAATTATAAATTTAATTGGTTCTTTTAGAAGCACCAGAGAGCCAACACACCTTTTCTTCACTACACCCCTTGAGACCATTATATATTTCATTATGCAATCCCGAGGGAAATTGTTTGATATTCTGAATATGGGGCTAAGAAGTATGAATTCTACATGATGGGTTTAGGTAGAAATGGGGTGAAGTGCTTACAAATTTAGAAACATGATTTCATGACCTTGTTTATTAACCATAGAACTAACCAACAAGCTCATGAGAGAAAAAGGTGTATATGCATGGATTGGTGCACATATCAATAATTTATAGACAATTGGATAAACAAGTGGTTTATGTTTTTTAACAAGCCTCCTTGCAATAACATGGAGGTGTCATTGTATTTTATCTAAAAATTGTGGGTTGGGTTTACTTTAGGTATTTGTGTTAGCTACTTTGACATTGGTGAATTATTGGGGGTAAGTCATGGGTTTTTTTAAGAATGAAAAAATGAAATACATGACTTGTTGAGAGTGTTGCACCTTTCTAGGTAGATGTCTAACCCCTTGACCAATATCCTAATATTTAAAACAATATTTGTGAGTCCTAAACTTCGATTTCCACCTTAACATGTAGTTTAATTTATCATAACACATGCATCACTACATCTATCCAAGAGAGATCTTCAAACAAAGCTTAACTTGATAATGGAGAGCCACGAGTTGGGATTTCAAGCCATAGAGTTGAGTCTATTCAAGTGAGGACATCTGGACATACTAGTAATTCTAATCATAGTTCATGTGATCTTTATCCATGCTCTAAGGTTGGTAAAGTTATGGGATAGTGTGGGAGAGAGGTACAATCTCTAGTGAGTAATTCTATGTGAAAATTATGGTCGTATCCATAGACTAGGGTTCTTCTTCCATGATCAAGGCTAGGGGAGGGGTTCTATTGTTGTCGCTTGAAAGTGAGATGGTAAACAAGAAAAAAAGGTCACACACAAGGCTAGAGTCCGTTGGCATTGTTGGTTATATGTTTTCATTGATGGCAACATGAGTCAGTCATGAAAAAAGTTATATTGTTGGCATTAGTGTCAGGATGGCCAATAAGGTCCATCCATGTGTAATGAAGGGTCATTGATGGAAAGAGAATTCAATAGAGCAGCAAGGCTAAATTTCAGGAGAAAAAGTGTCTGGTAAATGTCATCAATGTAATATTTGATTACTATCAAGGATCGATAATATTTGTTACAGGTACATTTGCCAAAGCTCAAAAGAGATAGTGATTTTGAAGTCACGCAAGAGATTAGGTTTCAGAAAGAGAATTTTTACAGGTGGAAACCTTTATAAAAATCAAGCATATGGAGTCATTCATCTAGAATTGAGATGTAAATCTGACTACTGGATCAAATAAGAAACATGCGTAAAGAAGGAGAGAATCATGGACATCTGATTGAAGATTCAGGAGTGACTTAAATCATTAG
Source organism: Picea engelmannii (assembly GCA_009831015.1). Lineage (NCBI taxonomy): Eukaryota > Viridiplantae > Streptophyta > Pinopsida > Pinales > Pinaceae > Picea > Picea engelmannii. The sequence continues at coordinate 645,604 of ML782155.1, read as the reverse complement.
ATAACATCGAGAAATATCTCACCTGTTGGATTAAAGAAAAGTATAACTATTCAACCTCGATACCAATCACTTCGGTGAAAAGGAGTTCAAATTGAACCAGAATTCTCGAAGGCCAAATTCACGAAGAAACGTCAGTTGTCTGATCTAAGGAACACTTTGGGAAATATCCCGACCATTGGATCGAGTAAGGTGGAATGATAGGATAAGCATGGCCAAAGGACCAAGATCTTGAATAACTGAATTCCCAAAAACCGTTGGATCTTGTTAATCTTTTCGGGTTAAAGAAGGACTGTTAGATGAAGTCAAGTTACTCAAGGTTTATTCTTCGGGGAATATCACTCCAACAGAATTGGAAAGTGGAAAAAAGTGAATAACTTGAAGTCCCGAAGGTTGAAATGAATTTGGACCATTGATCTAGAACTGATCACAATCGTTAGATGAAATCCAAGTGGAAGGATAGTGTAAGCACTTCCTTGCTGACCACTTCCTTGCTGACCAACTCTGATGAAAATTGGAGCAACAATTACCTGGACCTCCGAAGCCTCGAAGTCCCAAGTCATCAGGACCACGTTAGAAAGGTCTATGTCATAAGGACACATGGAACACATGTTAGTAGGTCCACATAAGTTGATCCATGTCAGCAAGGACACGTGGACCAATCAGATGGTGACAAGTGTCAAAATCATATGACATGTAAAGTCTATGAAATTCATAAATCAGGGTGACACGTGGCACACATACTGAGATTCCACATCATCATGGGTGATGTCACATACCACATCACTTCTAGAGTACTGACTTCAGGAAAATTGAAAGTACTAATGGTGCGAACATTCTGAATTCCCAAAGTCCTCAAATACCGAAATAAATAATGGTTGTCCATATCAACCTTTGATTAAGTTATAGACATTGTATTAAGACAATGGAATAATATTGTAAGGATTGAAGATAGACTGTTGATTTGGTCCCAAAAAACATTCTAACCACTTGATCAACCATTGTGAGAGGTAACCACTTTGGAGAATTCCAAGCTTTTGTTATAAACTAATCGTCGAAGCCCAAAGTCATGAAATAACTAAGGACCATCCATATCAGCTCCTGATTAAGTCCCTGGCATTGGATAATGATAATTTCCTTATGGGGAATGAGATCCCATTAAGGAATGATCAGACCGTTGATCCTAATGATCAATGGTAAGGATTAATTCCAGGGATACTAATTGTGAGTGATTTACCACTCCAGGAATTTCAAACTTCGGAATATTGGATTATTTTAAGGGAGAATCGCTCGAAGGCTGAAGTCCAGAGGACTAGGTTCCAACCCCCAATCATGGTTTATGAACACATAAGATATGAGGTGTTGGGAACATCGCTTAATTTAATAAGCTCGTGGTTCTATGCATATGGTCATATGAAAATGGAATGAAGGGAGTGCTAGTTAGATAAAAATGATCTATAATTATGGAAGTTTGTGGAGAGACATATTAGGATCGTGGGATCCTGAAGAGTCAATTTGACTCAGAGAAAATGGTTTGAAGGAAGCGCCTCATACACATTTCATTTATGTAAACAACTCAAGGTTGGTAGAGTAATTCGACAGAGAATTAACACCATAGCAATACACATAATCAGTCAAATCTCGAATATGATCTGTTGGCGAACTGAGGACACAACATAAGCATGAGAATGATATAATGAGTTGATCCATATTTGTGATCAACTCATGTAGACAAATGAACCGATACAAAGTCATGATTAAAATATAGTTAAATCATGAGCATTATGAATAAAGAATAACAAGGAAAACATATATTATTTAAAGTTTAATATTATAATTTAAATGAAAAGGCACAATGGTTCAATATCAAAAGATGCAATGGTTCAAATTCACACTAGTTGGAAGACTATATAAACAATAAAGAATGGTGAGAAGAGGGTATCTTGGTGGATTATATATATATATATATATATATATATATATATAT
>ML782155.1:627460-643502 GCA_009831015.1 Picea engelmannii | reverse complement strand
TAATGGATTTAATGGAAGTTCATTCTATCAGGTTAGTGCTTGTTTACAAGATGAGTCTTGTTGTGAGGGTTGGATTCCTCACATCTCAGTTGGATCCAAGATCAACAAGATGGGTCTTGTTATGAGGGTTGGATTCCTCATTTCTCAGTTGGATCTGAGGACTAGAAGCTGGGTCTTGTATCAAAGAGTTGGATCTCTCATATTTAGTTGAAGTTGAAGATATTAAAAGACTATTTTTATTTGTATCCATTCAAGTTAAATACATAAAAGAAAGATATTGTATCTACTTCATACATTTTGTGTTTTAAATGTTTATGAATAATTAATTGAACTTCATATCTTATTCAATTAATTTAGTTAATTTATGAAAGTGTGAAAAGTATCCAAAAGTTCTAGACACTGATTCACCCCCTCCTCTCAGTGTCAAGTGTACATTTCAATAGTTGGTATCAGAGTGGGTGACTTCTGCACAATTTAAACACCGAAAGGTATATTCTAAATAAATGGGTGGAAAAATGGCTCTCTCCACAAATGAAGATCCCTTATTTGATGGAACATACTACTCTTCATGGAGGGAAGGAATGAAACAGTATCTGAAGTCAAGAGGATTTGGTGTTTGGGATTCAGTAGTATCTAAACCTTGGTACTTAACTACTTCAAAGAACAAAACCAAAACTGTAAAACAAGCAAGGAGAAATAATTCATTATCCTTAAAAGAAATCCATGATGGATTGTCAGACCAAGTCAAAGAAAAGATGAGGCACTACAAATCTGCTAAAGAATTATGGCTCCAACTAGAAAATTGTTATCATAATAAAGCACAAGAAGAAGAGAAATCCTATCAAAGTAAGGAACAAAACTCAGATAAAGAGGATTCCTATCATAATAAAGAACAAAACTCAGAAGAAGAGAATTATTATCAAAATAAAGAACAAAAAAAAGAAATGGATATATCCAATCAGTTTACAGAACAAAACAAAGAAACAAAGAAATCTAATTAGATTAAAGAACAAAACTCAGAAACGAAGAAATCAAATCAGATTGAAGAAAAAAATAAATCTAAAGAGAATTCTGATCAGAATAAAGAACAAAGCATAGAAGAGGACAATTCCATCAAAGAATTTATGCAAACCCTAGTCATCAACAATGAACACTACTACATCACGGAATTGATGAATACCTCAGTATTCACCAAAGAAAAATTATTAGATTTAAAGAATGATGTTATAACTACATTTGAAGTGATTAGTATGGAACCAACAAATGGTCTATATATTGAAGTTACTAGAAATGTTCTTGACCATCTTGAATACACAGTTATGTGCACTTTTTAAGAGTTAGAGAAAACTCAAAAGAAACATATGTTGCTACTAAAACAGTTAGAACAATATAACCATGAAGAGCATGAGCAAAATATTCAGCTAGAAAGCAAAGAAGAGATCAAAATATTGAAAACTGAATTTGATAATCTAACATAAGAGATGGAAGAATTTAAGACACATGACAATAAAAGAAAATAAGTACTAAAAGAAACAAAATAATTGGTTAACGGTCTAAAGAATCAACTTGAGGAAACTAAAGAAAGTGAAGAACTCCTGAAGATCCAGTTAGCTAGGAAAGAAAATTCTTACAACATATTGGAATTGGAAATCATCAACTTAAAAAAGATAAATGAAAGTACTAATGCAGATCTAATGAATCAAATTGAAGAAGCTAAGAAAAATGAAGAATCCCATAAGATCCAATTAACTAAAAAGGAAGAATCATGCCACATGTTGGAATTGTAAGCCATTAACCTCAAAAGGATTCATCTAGAAAACAAGGAAGAAATCAAAAGATTGAAAACTAAAGTTTTTGATCTAACAAAAGATATGGAAGAGTTGAAGACATATGAAAAACCTATTAAATGCAAAGAAGTCTTAGATGAGACGGAAGAAATAGTCATCAATCTAAAGAATCAACTTGAACATGCTAAGGAAGTGGAAGAATTCCTAAAGATTCAGTTGACTAAAAAGGAAGAGACATGTCACATGTTGAAATCATAAATGATCAACCTTAAGAAGATAAATGAAAACACTAATGAAAATCTATATATTCAACTCAAGGAGGCCAGGAAAAATGAAGAATCCCATAGGATGAAATCGTCCAAAAGGGAAGAGTTATGTCACATGTTGAAATTGGAAATAGTCAATCTCAAAAAGATGAATGAAAAGACAAATATGTTGATGTTTGGACAACATTGAGAAAATATAATTATTGATTATTAAATATCATATATAATAAGTAAATGATAGTAATAATCATTATTGATTATTCAAACGATGCATCCTTTCATGGATGGTCACCATATGTTCCCTATATATGGAACACTCATCATTGTAATAATATATCAACCATATCTTATATGAATAAAAATAGCATGGTATCAGAGTGGGACTGGGCTTGACTCCTTCACAGGAAAATGTGAGTAGAGTAAAATGTTGGGAGTGTTAAATTTATGGGGTTGTTACAATATCTATGTACAACATATTTACTTTTTTACTCCTACCTAAATTATAGAAAGAATTCGATAAACTATGGTGGGGAGTAATTTCTAGTAAAAATGTCTAATTACCTAAATATGAGGAATGCAATGCATATTTACTTCTACCTATATTTATGCCAAGAATCACATGAATTATGGAGGAACAATTTAACAAAGTCAAATTCTATGTGGATGGATTATAACCAAATTAATCTTTGGTTAGTTACAGAGCTATTCTCCAAATATTTATAAGAAAGAAAATTTAATTTAATTTTTCAAAGAGCATGTCTTTTTTGGATCAATCTAATATTACTATAAAAAGACACTTGAAAGACACAACAATAGACACACATATTTTCTCTCTCTCACACATGGGATAAGTGATCTAAGGAAGAGACTAAGAAGTTGAAATTTTATGAGTTACTTACTAATTTTCTAGTGTTTACTAAAGTAATATCGTATATCATTGGAAGTAATTACCACTTGTGGAAAATTGTGCTTGTTTAATTTAACACTAGAAAATCAACATAGTTAGCTGTATGGTGTCGAGTATATGATGGATGTGTGTTGGTATCCGTATGACATAGAGTATATGATGGATGTGTGTTGGTCATATTAGAAGACATATTATTTGGAGGGTCATTGTATATAGTTGTGCATAAGATAAATTTATCTCCTTTAGGAGATAATTTTTTTTGTTCTTGTTTCTTGTTTCGGGAAGGTCACATGTAATAGCTCTGAGAAGGATCCATAATGATGATCGCAGGAAGAATACATGGAGGGAAATATCTTCCAACATGATATAAAGGAGAGACATTTCTAGACATGATGCTCAGAGATAAGAATTCTCTAGGAGCAATGTACCTCCCAGGACGAGACCATGTCAGATAGTAGAGACAGTTACAATGATCATGAATAAAACGGTTCAAGAATGATTGTATCACAACTATGGTATATCCAGTAGAGGAGGAAAACATATTATGAGACTCAAAGGGAGTAGGTGTAGCAATCCCAGCACATGAGTCGATCCATGAGATGTTGAGGAAGTAGGCGTGGAAATAGTTCCAATGTATGTAGAGGCATTCCTAGAGAGGGAGGCAGTACTACATCCAGAGGGAGAAGAGATTGAGTTAAATCCAGAGAAGGAGGAAGAGATACCCTCAGTTTCAGAGGGAGTAGAGACAGAGGAGGAGTCACTTCCAACTCCAGAGGGAGTGTTGATTGTTTTTAGCTTCTAAGACATTGGTTTCATGAGGGAACCTCGATATATCAAGTATGGTCCAAGATGACTTAGCATGATCAACATTTACCTATGTTTCTATGGGATAAGGAATCCATGAATTCAATGTATGTTCAGAACATAAGTCCCCATAAGACTTTGAGGAACATGATGCCATAGCATGCCTTCACCGAAGTGAAGCCTGAGGTTAGACACTTTAGGATATTTGGGTGTCCAATATACATTCATGTACCCAAGAAAAAAATGATCAAGCTAGACCCTTCAGGAAGAAAGGGTACATTTTTGGGATACAATTAGTATTCTAAGGCATAATGGATCTACATCCTTGGTCAGAGACATATTGAGGTAAGCAGAGATGTTACCTTTAAGGAGGAGGTAGCCTTCAGTAGATCTAGAGGATCTCACATGGAGATTGATAGTGAGAGACATGAAGAGATGGTGCCTTCTACCCCTCACCCTCCAAGAGTTCAGAGGGATAAAATTGATCCTATTGATTCAATTGATCTCATTGATCCTGTATCTTCATTTGATGTTCCCATAGATATTGCAGTAGGTTGGAAGAGACCTGAATGGGATAGTCAGACTTTGCAGGAGGCAGAAGGACATGTAGCTCCTCGTGGTACCTTCGGAGAGATAAAGAGACCTCAGAGATATTTTTGATATGTCGTAGCTATGAGCCACATCATTGATTCTGATCCTTCTCGTTATGAGGAGGAAACTAGTTAGCCACTATGGAGAGATTCCATGATGGAGGAGTATCAATCCATCATGAAGAATGATGTGTGGGATATTATTCTGATACCCAAGGGAAAGTTTGTAGTGACTTCCAAGTGGATATACAAGATCAAATACACAAATGATAGAAGTATCGAGAAGCACAAAACAAGATTTGTTGCTAGAGGATTCTCTCAAGTGGAGGGAATAGATTATGAGGAGACATTTTCTCATGTTGCTCGATACACTTCTATCTAGATGATTATTTCCTTTGCAGTATCCATGGGTTGGAGACTACATCATATGGATGTGAAGACAACCTTTATCAATGGAGATATTGAGGAAGAAGTATGCATCGATAAGCTAGATGGTTTTGTGATACATGAGAAGGAGTCTCATGTGTGCAGGTTGAAGAAGGCCTTGTATGGACTCAATAAACCACCTTGAGGTTGGTATGTGAGGATTTAGGGACACTTGATGATTTTTAGCTTCATCAAAAGTGTTGTTGATCCCAACCTATACTACAATACTGTTAATGGTGAGTCCCTGATTTTGGTCCTCTATGTTGATGATTTTTTCCTCATCGATACAGAGAGCCTTATTGTTGAATGCAAGTATGTGTTGGCATATAAGTTTGAGATGAAGTACCTTGGTATGATGCACTACTTTTTTCGACTAGAAGTGTGGTAGAGAACTGATGAGATCTTCCCAATTCAGGGGAAGTACACAGATTAGATATTAAAGAAGTTTGGGTTGTTAAATTTGAATCCCATGGCTACACCAATGGTGACGAATTTGAAGAAACTAAGTTTGTCTTCTTCTGATTCTGACGAAATTTATCTGAATCTATACAGACAACTGATTGGATAATTGATGTATTTGGTTAACAACAGACCAAATATTTTCCATGCAGTTAGTGCACTTATCTAGTTTATGAGTCAACCAAGATAGACACACTAGATTATTGTGAAGCATGTGTTGAGATACCTGCGAGGAACAGTTGGACATGGTTTGGATATACTTCTAGTATTGATATGATATGGTAGGAATATATTGACTCAGATTGGGAAGGGAGTGTAGTGGAAAGCAAGAGCACCTTCAAGTGTTGCTTCACTTTGGGATCTTCCATGGTTTCCTGGTGTAGCATGAAACACACTTCTATGTCTTTGAGCACAACAGAAGCAGAGTACATTACATTAAGTATGTCAGTCCATGAAGCATTGTGGCTTTGGAAGATCCTTACAAATTTATCTGAACATGTGCTAGATTCCATCATTATTCATTATGGTAACCAAAGTTGTGTGAATATCTTAGATAATCCAGTGTTTCATGACAAATGGAACCACATTGAGATAAAGAACCATTACATATGAGACATGGTGCAGAGGAAGGAATTATTGGTGTTGTACCTTCCTACAAATGAGTAGGTTGTTGATGTTCTTACTAAACCAGGATGAAGTTCAAGTACTTACGTGACAGAATTCGTGTGGAAGAGAATTCCTCCCTCACTAAGAGGGAGTGTTGATATTTGCAGCTTCCTTAGACATTCTCCAGATTGTACTCCTCTGTGACTGAGTTGAGTTGATCTATGATGACACTTATCTGAGAAAGGATAAGTGGGACACTTATCCAAGAAGGGATAAGTGTGGTTGGGATTATAGCCCAACGTTCCTTATGGAGACAACATGAGGACATGTTCCATGTGGAGATCATATGAGGACATGTCAAGGGATTTGACCCTTGAAATCATACACTATGGGATTTGACCCTAGTGTTTATAGAGGGTGTAGCCTCTAGAAGTCCACATGGGAGAGCCATGTGTGACAAAATTTCTCTAGATCGTACTTCTATGTGAATTGAGTTGAGTTGATTTGTGAGGACACTTATTCGAGAAGGGATAAGTGCATTTGTGATTATAGCCCAATGTTCCATGTGGAGAGCACATGAGGACATGTCAAAGGAGTTGACCCTTGACTTGAAACATTATGGGGTGTTGACCCTAAGTGTTCCTAGAGGGAGTAGCCTATAGAATACCACATGGGAGTGTCATGTGTGACAAACCTTTTTCTACTATGGTGCATGTCTCTAGAAAATAGTTGTGTACTACTATGGAAAAATACCTCCCTAGCTAAGATAGAGTGTTGATGTTGTATACTTCAGAGACAAGCTTCAGAGACAAGGGTGAATTTTGTATACTTCAGAGACAAGCTTGGCATGATGTTGAATGTCTCCCTCGTTGAGAGAGGAAGTGTTGATGTTTGGACAACATCGAGAAGACATTCTCTTAGAATAATAATTAATAATATAACTATTTATTATTAAATATCATATATAATAAGTAAATGATAATAATAAATAGTTATTGATTATTCAAGGGATGCATCCTTTCATGGATGGTCACCATATGTTCCCTATATATGGAACACTCATCATTGTAATAATATATCGATCATATCTTATATGAAGAAAAAAAAAAAAACTGTCAACTTCTAGAATAGCTCAACTATCCTAGATAAGATTTGGAATAGTCAAACATCAATTGATGACAAAACCGGTCTTAGATATAGTATAAGACAGTGACAAGTGGAGCACCATTTACAAACATGAGAAAGGATCATCCTTCTCAAAAGGAAAAGGTGCAATCACAAACCAATTACAAGCCATGAACATTTTTAAGGAAGGAAGATATAGAAGAAAAAATGAAGATGAAAATCAAAAGACAGATCTCTCAAGCCAAAATAAATTCAAGAATGGAAACACCTTAAATAGTTATTTCTCTTATTGTCATAAATTTGGCCATAAAGAAATGGACTGCAAGAAACTAGAGAGAGGATATACAAGAAAATCCAAAAACTCAATTAGATGTTGGAGATGCAATTTTGTTGGGCACACATAAAAAATAATTCAGACAATGAGATGTTACAACTGTGATAGGTTTGGGAAAAAATCTCAAAGGTGCAGGAATTTAAAAAGTCAATCCATAAATAATTCATTCAAGTCAGGGAGAAAACCTAAAAAAATTTGGAAGAAGAAAGGAGATGACAAAACTCCAAAAACACAATTAGTAAGAAAAGGTCCAAAAAACATAATATCTCATAGAAAGATATGGATAAGAAAATATGAAGGATAAAACAAGAAAGATGTTCTTGCACCTAAAAATGAAGAAATTAATAACAAGATAATTATGGGTGAAGGTTCTAGTAAGGGATGTGGAACTCAATATGAAATAAATCAAGTTCAAGAAAGTGAAGTGCCTATAGATGAATATGACACAATATCAAATCCTGATGATGTCATAATCCTTTATCTAAAGAAAGAAAAATTCAAAAAGAAGGAAAGAGCATCCTGAAAGCAAATAAAGGTAGGTCCTAAAAACTACATTGGTTTAATCTTGACAAGAAAGAAAAAGGGAAACATAATTGAATCATAAAAGGATTATAATTATCATGGAAAAATAAAACATTTCATGATTACTTAAAGACAACTATAGCAGATAAAACCCCAATTAATCTTAAGGGAAAGAAGTTTAAATTGGTTTCTACAAAATCAAAGGACCATGCCAAGAGTTTTAAAATAACATATGAAAAATATTGACTATCTAAGATTAGTGGTCAAAATAAAAATCATTGATAGGGGAGTTTTAGAACACAATAAGGAGAAAATGGAAAAAATGAAGCATCACCTTAGGGGGAGTATAACCTCAGAGGGTTAAAGAAAAGATCCCTTTTGTCATTTAAAAAAAAAAAATTTGGGACGAAGAGAAAAAGTAATAGAGAGGTTCAAGGGGTATCAATCAACAAAGATCAATTGATATTAGAAAAGATCAATTGATAAGAAAATTGGTATTATATCAATTGGTATCAATCCTCAATTAATATTCCTATGAAATATCAAAGAAGAATAAGAAGCAGATCAAGAAGATCGGTAAGATTCATACCCTTGTCCTATTTTGACAAAGGATATACAGTAAAAACTCAAGGGGAGTATTTTGGTTATCAAATAAGAAAGTACTTAGATTAGGTTTAAAATACTTGATCACTACAAATTGGTATTACTACAAATTAGTATCAAGAAGACTACTTATTTGAAAAAAATTATCCCAATGGACTGAGATAAGCAGACAGTAAATTCACAGGGGGAGAAAAACAGTCAGAGCCTCACTCTTTGTCATTGATGTCAAAGGGGGAGAAAATTAGTAAAAAAAATTTAAGAAGAAAACAAATTTGGCATTAGATAGAAAATGAGATCAATGATAGGGGAGCAAATATGCAAACTCATTTTGTTTTACATATATGTTTCCCTCAATGACAAAGGGGGAGATTGTTGGCATTGTTGGTTATGTGTTGTCATTGATGGAAACATGAATTAGTCATGAAAAAATTTAAACAATTGGCATTAGTGTCAGGATGTCCAATAAGGTATGTCCATGTGTAATGAAGGGCCATTGATGGAAAGAGAATGCAACTGAGCAACAAGGCTAAAGTTCAAGAGAAAATGCGTCTGGTAAATGTCATCGATTTAAGATTCGATCATTGTCAAGGATAGATGATATTTGTTACAGGTACATTTTCCAAAGATCAGAAGATATATTACTTTTGAAGTCGTGTAGGAGATCAGGTTTTAGAAAGAAAATTTTAACAAGTGGAAACCTTTATAAAAATCAAGAAACTAGATTCGTTCATCCAGAATTCGGATGTAAATCTGACCGTTGGATTACAAAGGAAACCTGCATAAATAAATAGAAAATAGTGGCCATCTAATTGAAGATTCGAGAGTGACTTAAATCATCAGATAACATCAAGAAATATCTCATCCACTAGATTGAAGCTGAGTAGAACTGGTCAACCTCGGCGTTGACCACTTCGGTGAAAAGAAGTTCGAATTGAACCAGAATTCTCGAAGCCCAAATTCACAAAGAAACGCCAGCCGTATGATCTAAGGAACACTTTGGGAAATATCTCGACCGTTGGATCGAGTAAAGTGGAAAGATAATATAAGAAAGGAAAAAGGACCAAAGTCTTGAATAGACGAATTCCCAACAATTGTTGGATCATGTTAAGATTTTTGGGTTAGAGAAGGACCGTTAGATGAAGTCAAGTTACTCGAGGTTTATTCTTTGGGGAATCTCACTTCGGAATAATTGGGAAGTGGAAAAAGTGAATAACCCGAAGTCCTGAAGGATGAAATGAATCTGGACCACTGATGTAGAACTGATCACAGTCGTTGGATGAAATCCAAGTGGAAGGATAGCATAAGCACTTCCTTGCTGACCACTTTGGCGTTGACCAACTTTGGTGAAAATTGGAGCAACAATTACCTGGACCTCTGAAGCCCTAAAGTCCCAAGTCATAAAGACCACGTTAGCAGGGTCCATGTCACAAGGACACATGGAACACATGTCAATAGGTCCACATAAGTCAGTCCATGTTAGCAAGGACACATGGCCCAATTAGATGTTGACAAGTGTCAAAATAATATGACACGTAAAGTCTGTGAAAGTAAAAAATCAGGGTGACACATGGCACACATACTGAGATTCCATGTCATCACAGGTGATGTCACATACCACATCACTCCAAGAGTATTGAATTCAAGAAAATTGAAATCACTAAAGGTGAGAACATTCCAAATTCCTGAAGTCCTGAAATACCGAAATAAATAATGGTCGTCCATCTCAACCTTTGATTAAGTTATAGCCATTGTATTAAACAAAAGGATAGTGTAAGGATTGAAGCTAAACCATTGATTTGGTTCTGGAAAACATGTTAACCATTGGATCAACCGTTGTGAGAGGTAACCACTTCGGATAATTCCAAGATTATGTTATTAGCTAATCGCCGAAGTTTGAAGTCGCGAAATAACTAAGGACCATCCATCTCAAATCATGATTAAGTCTCTAGAATTGGATAACAATAAGTTCCTTATTAGGAATGAGATCCCATTGAGGAATGATCGGACCATTGATCCAAATGATCAACGGTTAGGATTAAATTCAAGATATTAATTATGAGTGATTTACGACTCCGAGAAGTTCAAACTTTGAGAGAATGGATGATTTCAAGGGTGAATCACCCAAAGGCCAAAGGACTAGGTTCCATCCCCTGGTGATGTTTAACGAACACATAAGCTATGAGGTGTTGGGAACATCACTTAATTTAATAATCACATGGTTTTACGCATATGGTCATATGAAAATGGATTGAGGGGGGGGGGGCAATTACAAAAACAATATATATAATTATGGAAGCCTCTGGACAGACATATTAGGATTGGGGGATCCAGTCTCCTATATTTTAGGGGAGAATATTCCACCTGGAGAATATTCTCTTCAGTTGACACTTCAGTTTGACTAGTTGAGTTGAGTCTAGATGCTCCATTGGTTTTTTCACCATGAAACATTGGGATCATCACCATGATAATGCACACTATCCTTGGTTTCATAACTAGACTGGCACATTACCCTGTATTCCTTGATCTACTCCTCACTACACTTTGTTTCAGTCAGTTAACTGAAGACTGATTGACTAGTTACTCAGCTAGGTGGTAGTTCACTCCCGTAACTGCCTGAGAGAATATAATAGGTGGAAGTTCACTCCCGTAACTTCTGGTGTGTGTCCAGATCACTATAGACCACTACTATGGCACATTGGTTCTCCTCCAGTGCACATTGATTGATTTATATAAAGAATATCATGTGTAAATTATTCATTATTCATTATGGTTAATGAGAATTCTTCCATTCTTTGTCTCTTGCTTCTTATTTCTTAATTTCTCTCTGCAAATGTGTGTAGTGTTTTATAGATATATCTATTATGTGTAGGTTCAACACATTTACATGTTATTAGAGCCCACAGACTGCTAAGAAAAATCTACACCAATTGTTTTGTAGGTACAAAAGATTGAAGACAACGAAAAGATGGATTTCCCAAAAGAATTCATTCTTACACATTACAACTACTTTGGATGGAAGGAGAGAATAATGATTCATCTCCAAACCAGAGGATTTTACAGGTTAAAATTGAACACATATACAAAACTGACATCGGCCATAGAAAAATCCAAGTATTTAAATCGAATGAATGAAGCATTCAGAACAATTTGCAATCTTATTTCTCCCGATCTCCTTTTTCACATATCTTCCTGTAAGACTTCCAATGAAGCCTATAACACCTTGGAAGGGATCTTTGGAAAACATGATGAGATGAGGGGACACATATTGGAGTTGGAATTGATCACATTGGATCCAAAAAGCTTCGACAATATCCAAGATTTCTTTACAAAATTGAAGGATATATTGTCGCAACTCAAAGCTTGTGGGGTTGATAAATCTAAGGAGGAGAAACAAATGACTCTCACCATTCTCTCCAAACTTGGTCCTGAATTCTCTATGTTCTTTTCCAATTTTCATTCAATCAAATTCTCCTCTGGAACCACCTGGAAGATTCCTTCTCTTGAGGAATTTATCGAATCCCTAACAAAAGAGAAAACCAAGCTCATCAACATGGGAAAAATCAAAGGCCCAAAGGCACATGCACTTACTGTGCAAGATGGAAGGCATCAATATCATAAATGTAAATATAAAGAAAAAAGGAAAGATCATGCACATCTGAAGAAGGAAGGGTACAAAAAAACATTCACTGATGCCTCCGGATCCAAAGGGGGAAAGGGAAGAAAAGGGGAGAAATGCTCATACTACCATAAATGATTCCATCCAGAATCCACATGCATGCAGAAACAAATAGATCTAATGACTCAAATAATTTAGAAAAACAACCTTGGATTTCACATCCCCGAGGGTGCCACGATGAAGAAGCTAGAAGATCAGAATCCCAAGAAAGAAAATTCTATTCATGCCTAGATTTCCATCAACTACTCTCCCGATGTTTGGATCATATATTCAAGAGCATCACATCACATGGATGAAAAAAAATAAGTCTATTCTTCATTGGATGCATGTAAAGGTCCTCCTATTTTGATGGGGGGAAACTATCTAGTCGAAGTCACCGACAAAGGAAGAATTGAACTCACCAACGGAAGCTTCAAGAATGTGTTGTATGTTCCCAAACTTTCTGTCAACCTTCTCTCCGTGTATAATATGAAAAATTCTGACACCTGAAAGAAAGTCATAGTCACACCAAATGCAATGGAAATATATGACATGAAGACCAACTCAAGGGTTGCTACCGGTGAGGTAAATCATTAATCTATATTGTATACATTTTTTGAATTTATTGAACCAGATTCTTATTTGTTTCTTACCCATGCTGATGAAAGTAGTATGATATGGCATGAAAGGTTTGGAAATTTGAATTTCAGATATATGCAACATTAGAAAGAGAATATTGGTTGATGGTCTACCAAACATCCATTTCTCCAAGGGAGTATGTGAGGGATGTGTTCTTGGAAAACACCCTCAAGAGAAATTAGACAAAGGAAAGTCTCAGAGAGCTTCCACACCTTTACATACGATCAATAGTGACCTCATGTGTCCTTTTTCGAATCCATCAGTCAGAAAAGAGAGGTTTTTTCAATTTTTTTTTGATGATTTCTCACGTTTCACATGGATTTACTTTCTCAGGAAAAAATCCGAGGTCTTTCAACACAAAGATTTAAAAGCCCTCGTTGAGACCCAGTCCGGAAAGAAAATAAAAATCCTCTGAGCTAATAATGGGGGAGAGTATGTCAATCATGAGATCCAAATTATTTTTCCTGAGGCACAGATTCAGTTACAACACACAGTTACCTATACTCCGCAGAAAAATGGATTTGTTGAGTGGAAAAACAAATCTCTAAAAGAGATGGCATATTGCATGTTGCATGCAAAGTCACTACCACATAGACTATGGTCCGAAGCACTTAATTGTGTAACATACATCCAAAACATATATCTCCATAGATCTGTCAAGGATAATACCCCCTACGAGGCTTAGAGCGGCCTGAAATTGAAAGTGACTCACTTTCATATTTTCGATTCACGTGCATGGGCCTAGATTCCCTATTAAAAGAGGAAGGAACTTCCCTAGATTCCCTATGAGTGTATTTTTGTTGGATACCCTGACGATGTGAAGGGATATAGAATTATTTATCTTTCCTCAGACCATCTCATCATTGAGAAAAGTTTCCAATTCGAGGAAAGTGTCTCGCATGTACCTCAACAACCGCATGCAAACACCTTCATTCTTCCACCCGTCTGAGATGACGAGCATGCACATGTCGACTCTTCGTCCGATGAGAGTTATGATTCAGAGAACTCAGATTTTTTAGATACAGAGTCAGCACATGCAGATGCAAAGTCAGAGCATCCATATGCAGATGTGCAAAGCTAGAGCATAGACCCAAGTGGGCACAAACTACTCTTCAGGATGTAGGGGATCTTATTGGTGATCCAGTCGATACTAGGAGGACTCGATCTTATTTCAAGGATCCTCCTGTTGCACTCATTGCCACTGAACCATTTCCTTTCATGAATCTTTTCTTGGTTCATTCTTCAGATCCACAATCTTATGGTGAGGCTGCTGGAAATCCCTTTTGGTAATTCTCCATGCATAAGGAGTACAACTCTCTCCTCGAGAACCAGACCTTGGATCTGGTTCCCCTTCCTTCTGGAAGGAAACTTATTATATGAAGATGGTTCTACAGGACCAAGAGCGTAGTGGATGGACATATTAGCAGATACAAAGGCAAGATTGTTGTCAAAGGCTTTCAGCAGGTGCATGGCATTGACTATGATGAGACCTTCACTTTAGTAGAGAATATGGATTCCATACGATTGACACTTTCCATTGTGGTAGACAAGGGATGGGAAGTCCATTAGATGGATGTGAAGAATGCATTTTTTCATGGTGATCTCTCTGAGGAGATCTATATGGAGCAGCCCCAGGGATTTATGTAGAACTCATCTTTGGTCTATCGGTTGAAGAAGTCCCTTTATGGCCTCAAGAAAGATTCGAGGGCATGGTATGCCAAGATGGACTCCTACATGTTGTCATAGAACTTCTACATTGTAAATAAAACCCGAATGTCTACATGTTCAATACCACTGATTCAATCTTACTCTTAGTTCTGTATGTTGATGATTTGTTGATCACCGGTTTCTCGACTTCAACGATTGTTGCAGTCAAGAGGATTCTACATGACATGTTTTTGATGATGGACATGGGTCCACTACACTTCTTCATTGGACTCGATATCAATAAGGATGAATTAGGAATCAAACTGTCTCATGCAAAGTATGCATGAGATCTCCTTGAGATATTTCACATAACAGACTGCAAGTATGCTCCGACTCCTTTCCTATCATGAGTCAAACTTAAGGATGGTAGGGACACTCCACTGGTTGACATCACACTGTACAGACAACTAATGGGCAACTTATTGTATCTCACACACTCCATACCATACCTCTCCGATGTAGTTTGTGTAGTTTCCAGCTTCATGCAGGATCCGCATGAGCTACATTAGAAGTATGGAAAGTGTATCCTTCGATACGTAGAGGGAAACATCACCTTTGTGATTCACTATGTAGAATAATCTACATTAAATCTCATCGGGTTTATTGATTATGTCTGGGCTAGCGATAGCATTGATCACAAGTCCACATCTGGTTACTCACTTAGTCTTGGTTTCGGGCCTATCTGTTGGTTGAGAAAGAAGTAGGTTGATATTGCTCTTTCTTAAGTTGAGGTAGAGTACAGAGGGGTATTTAACATATTGATTCAGGCTATGTGGCTACAACATTTTCTCACTGAGTTGGGAATTTAGTTTCATCAACCGATTATCATCTGGTGTGACAACCAGAGCACTCTGAAGTTATGTAGAGATCCAATTCAGAGGCAGTGGATGAATCACATCGAGAACCACATGCACTACACCCAGGACTTAGTACACGAGGGGATCATTGACCTATAGTTCGGTCGTTCAACAAAACAAACGACAAACATCCTCGCCAAGACCTTCACTGAGAGAAATTTCCACTCTCTGCGAAGTCGTGTTGGAGTGAAGGAAACACTTTCCTAGAAACTGTCAATTATTCTTTTTACATACATTGTACCTTGAGAGGGGGCTTTTCCCATGAGGTTTTCCCTCTTTCCTCACTTTATTTTCAGTGTATCGTTTTTATTTGAGTACATAATTGTTGGAGCATGTTGTCATTGATGCCAATGCTTTGATTGATTGATGTCATTGATTGACGTCAAGTGATTGATTGATGTCAAAGGATTGATTGATTGATGATTGATGTAATATAATATGTATTTTTCTTGATGAGAATGCATAGATGAAGATGGATCAATGAGTTGTCATTGTTATGATGAAGATGGACCAATGAGTTGTCATTGATACATGATGAATATGGATCATTGTGGTTTCATTGGTATATGATGCATTGTTTGAAAAATGTATATATGATGCATTATTGTCTTGTCATGATTGATAAGGTGCACAAATGGATGAACTCCAAAGTGGTCCCCTTATGGTGAAAGCCCTCACGGGAAGACGCTTTGCGGATTGAGTTATCCTAGAAGAATGGTTGGAGGACCCTTGCTCTCATTATTTTCTTATCATGA
>ML782155.1:592164-621505 GCA_009831015.1 Picea engelmannii | reverse complement strand
CAATGCCAAAGGGGGAGATTGTTGGATCATGTTGTCATTGATGCCAATGGTTTGATTGATTGATGTCAAGTGATTGATTGATGTCAAAGGATTGATTGATTGATGATTGATGTAATATAATATGTATTTTCCTTGATGAGAATCCATAGATGAAGATGGATCAATGAGTTGTCATTGATATGATGAAGATGGATCAATGAGTTGTCATTGATACATGATGAAGATGGATCATTGTGGTTTCATTGGTATATGATGCATTGTTGAAAAAATGTATAGATGACTCATTATTTTCTTATCATTATTGATAAGGTGCACAAATGGATGAACTCCAAAGTGGTCCCCTTATGGTGAAAGCCCTCATGGGAAGATGCTTTGCGGATTGAGTTATCCTAGAAGAATGGTTGGAGGACACTTGATCTCATTATTTTCTTATCATGATTGATAAGTTGCACAAATGGATGAACTCCAAAGTGGTCCCCTTATGGTGAAATCCCTCATGTGAAGACGTTTTACAAATTGAGTTATCCTAGAAGAATGGTTGGAGGACCCATGCTTGTATGTGGAATAATGAGATGAAGATCAAGCAAATTGTTGGTGAAACTATCCTAGATGGATAGTGCTTGTCATGCCATTTTCGGTGGTATGTGGAATGTCACATAACTCCTCATGGTTTGAGAGTTATGGCCTTACGAAGATGAAGGACCCCTACATGAAGGCTTGAAGCCCCCAAGGTCAAAGAAGTCAAGGTGACCTAAAAGAAGAAATCATTATTTAAATGATAAAGTAAAGTGACATAGTCAAGGTGCATTATTTAAATAATAAAAAGAAGTGACAAAATCAAGAAATGATAAAGTAAGGTGACAAAATCAAGAAAGAATATTTAAATGATAAAGTATTGGAGAACCTTCTATTTATGGAAAGTGGTTAACCCTAAAAATAAGGAAAATAAGTTAAGTGACCTATAAATGGGTTAAGTGACCTAAAAGAAGAAATCATTATTTACATGATAAAATAAGGTGACAAAGTCAAGGTGGATTATTTAAATAATAAAGAGAAGTGAAAAAAATCAAGAAATGATAAAGTAAGATGAGAAAATCAAGAAGGAATATTTAAATGATAAAATATTGGAGAAATTTCTATTTATGGAAAGTGGTTAACCCTAAAATAAGGAAAATAGGTTAAGTGACCTAGAAATGGNTTAAGTGACCTAAAAATGGGTTAAGTAACCTAGAGGATGAAAGTATAAATAAGATAGCAATGGTCTCTTGTAGATCATCCTTTTTGTGGATCAATGGAGAGCTTCTTGTGAGAATATCTTTTGGAGTATTGATGGAGAGCTTCTTGAGCATTTTTGGTGTGGAACACTTAAGCATATTGAAGATATATAGGTGACTGAGGTAACCAAGGATATCCAAGTCAAATCTCATAAGGAAGGTTGTTGAGACTTGAAATTGACATTCTCATTACCCTATTATACTCTTCACCTATACCTTTTTGGCCTACCTAAAGCTTGAGTGAATGACAAGAACACTACCAATTGCCAATAATAAGGTCATAAGGTAAAGCATGGTTAATTCATGCATTTTGTGGTTTATTGAGTTAAGGAATTAAATATTTCATGTACTAATGTTCGATTTGTCATATGTGAATCTTTGACCTCTAGATAACTAGCGTTCCTGTACCAGCTTAGCCATCTGGTACCCGCGTTCCAAGACTGTTGCTATCTGAATCCAGTACCAAGCGCATCTAGTACCAAAATAGCATCTGTTGTGATCTGGTACCAACACACATTGTTATGATCTGGTACCAACACGCACTGTTATGATCCGGTACCAACATCCACGCTCTGTCATGATCTGGTACCACCTTTTATGCGTTGTCGTGATCTGGTACCATCTTCCTATTATGATCCGGTACTAATATGGAAGAACCTAATGCACTAAGTTAAGTGCCAAATCTCTCCTAAGTCAATTGGTGGACGTCTATTTGTTTTAGCAAGGCTATGATAAACCAAATGATTAAACTTAACAACTGATTGATTTGCAAATCACTTCGCCTCCTTGTGTTTCATGATCCAGACTATTAAATAGCCATGGACATGATGGTAGAAGCGTAGGAGATTTAGCATATCATCAATATGTAACTAGTGTATGATAGTACAGAACACATCTTGAGTAAAGATTAATGGAATGTTATTCTGATTATCTATGATTAAGAATGAGTTGAGTTGTTAAAGAGAGTTTTGATTTTATGTTTTGAAGTGTGAGTGAGAGTAATGTGTGTGTTAAAAGAAAGCCTCCTGTAGACTTCAGTAGCTGACCTATTGAAGCGACAAGGGCCCACCGCCCAACAAAGGTCAACCTCTTTGTAGATTAGCATTAGTGTTTGTTTTTAGTAGTATAAACATTGAATTAGCTAAAGCTTTAACTCTGTTAGATGATATCAGTATAGCTTAGATTAAGATTTCCATTCTATAATTGTTTAGAGATCTTTAATTGCTCTGTTTTTGCATATGCCCTGTTTCTGTTCTCATGAATTTGATTTTCTTGAGTGATCATAGCTATTGGTAGCAATGGTCAAAACTACTTGGATAAGAACTAGTGAAGTTCATTGTGAACCATAGCAGAACCAACATATTGACTATTGAACTACCCATGCTATGCTGGTTGATGTGTGATTTCCTTTCAGAAAGTGTGGATTGCATAATCAGTTTTCTGGGTCAGACATCAGAATTGATCTATCAAACCACTTCCATCTCATACTTGCATGTGCCATAATGGAATAGATAGCCTCTCAGTGAAAGACAACCAAAGTGCATTGTAGTTTGCTATTTTGATTTGTTTCCAACAGACATAATCTAGTTTGATTCTATACTCGTGACATTAGAAATTACCTTTCATACTGGTGTCTTGTAACTCTATTGATTACAAATCCAGGATTGATAACCAATGAGTGCATTATACTAAACATATAAGTAGCACAACATTTTGGCACCATTGTTGGGGAGTTGCAAACTGTAGGAAGTAATTTTTAGCTTAGATTGTTTGCATAAATTTTAATGTTTTTAAAAGGCTACTTGAAGGAGGAGGATAAAACTTTTAAGACATGAGTGAAGAGCCACATGACCACTAGAGTGGGGTTCTCCAAAGCCAGGTTGCCTTCTTACCTTCTAGATAGAATTAGGATTTCAATTCAGCTAAAATTTCCATTTTATGCATAGATATAGAGATAACAAGGGTAGATTTGTAAGATCTAAAGATTCAAAAACAAACCCCCCCACTAATCCAACTGACACTGGTGCAGGAAAAATTCCACCAACAGAAAATTCAAGGGGAGCCAACAACGCTCTAGAAGGAGAACCTAAAACAGAAGGATCAATATTGGGACAGGTAGAACGTGAGTCTGCTGAACATTTAGGAGACACAAAAAATCCAGTTTTTAAACCATCCATCAGTAGAATAGCAGAAGAAGAAGGAAATGCAGCTACAGAGACTGAAACCTTTGGGTTTCCAATCTTGGATATTTCCAGAAACATCAGCATGAAGAATATCCCATTATCATCGTTACCCACTTTCAGAGGTATGTCAACTGAAGATCCAAATTTATTTTTATTCAAATTTGACATATTATGTAGAAGCTATAACTACTCAGACGATGCCCAAAAACTTAAGATTTTTCCTGCTACAATGAAAGACTCAGCCTTAAGATGGTTCATGAGCTTAGGAGAAAATACAATCCTTTCTTGGGATCAAATGAAAGACACATTTTATTAAAATACCAAGACTATTGTAAGGATAATGTTAAAAATGACATTTTTAAAATGCATCAAATAGAAGATGAAAGTCTTGAAGACTACTTATAAAGGTTCTTATACAACTATCAAAAGTCAAAACTATTCACCTCAGACCCAGCTGTAGTAAGAATTGTATTCTTGAAAGGTCTTAGGGATGATTGCATAGAAGTTTTAAACTTGTTGAGTTTAGGAGATGTACACCAAAAACCTTTCTCAGAAATTGCAGATTACTGTAGGAGATACTCAAGAGGACAAGCTAAAACAAGCAAAGGACCAAGAGATCCTTTTAGCAGAAATACAAAACAAAGTTCAGGGACTATCACCAGAACTGAGTTAGGAAACTTATTGGAAAACTTTAAAACATACATCTTGAGCACAATAAGTAACCAATTAGATACTCTGAAACTGAAAAAGAAACAAGAAGAAGATGCTTTAGCAACATTTTGTCATAGATGTCGAAAGAAGCACAACAACGAGAAATAATGCTCATTAAATGTCATAGAAATTTGTGGTCTGTGTACACTAGAACACCCCACATATGAGTGTCCAACCTTGCTTGAACTACAAGCCATGTACAGGGGAGGAGGAGTCTCACAAGAACATCCATACCCTTCTAGAAGACCTTGGAGAGCCCAAAATCCCAATACATTTTATGATCCTAATACACAATATCAACAACAACAATGGGGTCCTTCCCCAATGACTTACCCACAATGGAAACCTCAGTAAACTCATCCTTGGCAACAAGGTTGGAGGGGATCTATGTATGGAAATCCCTCTTACCCTACATATCCACAGTACCCTGCAAACATTTCCCAATCACTACCTAGATTCAACCCACCACAGATGCAAGCTTTACTCCCACATCCTATACAACAACAATTTACAACCCCCTTGAATCCTAATCAGCAACAACAAGTATCTATAAATCCCAATCAACAACCATAAAACCAAGCTGCCCACCAAGACCAGCAACATTCCCTTCCCAACCAGTCCCTAACCCCAATAATTGACCCACCCACCCTGTGCAGAATACAGAAGTTCAAACCTTTCCCACCTATGAAATTCAACTACGATCAGGGAAAGTGGTAAACCAATCAGATCCTACAATAATAATTCAGGAAGAAAATGATAATCATTCTGAGGAAGAAAACACTCAAACCACCCCTGTAGAAGAAGAGAACTCTCCTCCTATCCCAATCACTTCTTAGTCTGTATGAGTACCCCAACAAGTTAATCTCCCACCTTACCCCGAAAGACTGTTAGTGAAGAAACCCGACCCACACAGAGATATAGAAGATGAATTACGAAATGTGTGCATAAAAATACCTCTGCTACAAGCTATTAAGGATATCCCTATTTACGCCAAAATTATAAGGGATCTTTGCATTAAGAAACCAGGAAGGAAGAAGAAGGAACCTCCTCTTGTTCAGGTAGTGGGACAATTATCTGAATTTATTTATGAAATTCCATACAAATATAATGACCCTGGAAACCCAGTTGTCACTGTTGAAATTAATGGTATTTCTCTACCAAACACACTCATTGATTTGGGTGCAGCTATCAATGTAATTCCTTTTGACACTATGAAAAAGCTCCAAATCAACCAGTTAAGAACAACCCAAACCATGATCGAGTTGGCAGATAATTCAGTCATTAGCCCTGCAGGAAGTTTAGATGATGTCATAGTCACTCTAGCTTCTTGGGAATATCCAGTAGACTTTTTAGTCATCTATTCTAAATCATCCTCCAAACCAGGACACCCTGTGGTTCTTGGTCACACTTGGCTGGCCACAACAGATGCCTTTATCAGTTGTCATTCTGGTGAGATGACTATATCCAATGACACACATAGCCAAAAACTTGTCCTTTTCCCTCCTGCCCAACCGGCACAGGAAATACCTATTTGGTTAGAAAATCCTTATGGAGAGGAAGATTACATCAGACCTCTATTAACACTTGAACAAGTAATAGGAATACAAGAACAATCATATTAACAAGTCTTAAGCTTATTTTTGGCTGACACAAATTGCATTGAATACCCAAGGTCTTTTGTAGAATTGTCACATATTTTTAGTTCCGAATTTCAACAAACTTGGCACCCTGATATCACTCAATTATACACTTTATCACCAGCCTCCTCAGATAAGGAAGAAACTACTAAACTTGTTGAGATTAGCCCAGAAAAACCTTTGTATATCAACTCTAGTTTGGAACCAGAACAAAAGACACAAGTGATTGAAATGATCCAAAGAAATTTTGATGCCTTTGCATGGGATTATGCAGACATGAAAGGCATTCACCTTGACACATGCACACATCATATCTACACTAATGATCAAATCAGACCAGTCAGACAACCTCAACGAAGGATGAATCCAGCCCTTAAAGATATTGTAAAAGAGGAATTGCAAAAGCTCCTCCGAGCCAATCTCATATACCCCATTTTAGATAGTCAATGGGTATCTCCACTTGTCATAGTTCCCATGAAAAATGGTAAGTGGAGGATATGTGTAGACTTCCGAGAGTTAAACAAAGATACCCATAGGGATTACTTTCCCTTACCATTTATTGATCAAGTGCTGGATACCCTGTCTGGAAAGAAGTATTTTTTGTTCTTGGATGGGTTTAGTGGTTACAACCAGATACAAATAACACCCGAAGACCAGGAGAAGACAAATTTCACCTGCCCTTGTGGCACATATGCTTATAAGGTGCTCCCTTTCGGACTTTGCAATGCCCTAGCCACTTTTCAAAGAGTTGTGTTAACCATTTTCTCTGACTTGACCAATGATTGTGTGTAAGTCTACAGGGATGACTTTACAATCCATGGACAAGACTTCCAGGAAGCATTGGCCAGTTTAGAAAAAGTCTTGATTAGGTGTAAGGAAACTAACCTTTCCTTAAGTAATGAAAAATAAAAAATGATGCTCACTGAAGGTATTGTTTTAGGACATCACATTTCCCGTTTTGGCATGAGAGTTGATCCGGAAAAAATTTATATCATCACACAAATCAAAATACCTTCCTCACAAAAGGAAGTCCGCAGCTTTTTAGGACATGCTGGCTACTATAGAAGATTCATTCCGAATTTTACAAGCCTAGCTACCCCTTTATTTAAATTATTATCTAAAGAAGCTAAATTCAAGTGGGATGATGAATTCCAAATATCTTTTGAAATTCTAAAACATAAATTGTCAACTACCCTTGTATTAAGAGGACCAAATTGGTCCCTTCCTTTTCATATCTGTATCGATGCCTCAGACATAGCCCTTGGGGAAGTCCTTGGACAAAGAGAAAATCAAATGCCCTATGCTATTTACTTCGTCAGTAAAAATCTGTCTCTAGCTGAAGTTAATTATACGGTCACAGAAAAGGAATTGCTAGCTGTAATCCATGCTATCAATAAATTTAGACACTATATTACATGATATCAAGCTTTTGTACAGACTAATCATTCAGCCATCCGATTCTTAATGAACAAACCTATAACAAATCCTAGAGTTACACGATGACTCCTATTATTACAAGAGTTTAATATCAACATTATTGATAGACCTGGTAAAGATAATCTTGTGGCTGATTTCTTATCTAGAATGATTCATCTGGGAGATAATGCACCAGTAGAAGATACCTTTCCTGATGAAAATTTATTTTCTTTTTGTACATTCACTCTGTGGTATGCAGATGTTGCTAACTATCTTGTGATAGGGAAGATGCCTCAAAATTGTCTCCTAGAGAAAAATAGAAAATAATTCAACTAAGTGCAAATTACATGTGGCACGATGATTGCCTCTACAAAATAGGACCAGATTTGGTGATCAGGAGATGTGTAAGGGAAGATGAAATTCATGATATTTTACAAGCCTGCCATGATGGACCTTGTGGAGGACACTTCGCAGACAAAAGGACTTCTTACAAAGTTCTGCAATCAGGTTACTACTGGCCTCATATTTTCAGAGATGCTAAAACCTATGTATCCAATTGTGATGAATGTCAATGAATGGGTAAGCCTACTGCACGAGACCAAATGCCAGTTCAAGCCCAAGTAGTCATTGAACCATTCAAGAAATGGGCATTAGATTTTGTAGGGCCCATTAACCCTGCATCTAAAAAGAAAAAGTATATACTTGTATGCACTGACTATGTGACTAAATGGGTTGAAGCAAAGGATTTACCGGCTGCAAGTGAACAATCAGTGGTAGATTTCCTTTTTAATGATATCTTTACTAGATTTGGTGTACTGCGCGAAATTTTGACTGATCAAGGAACTCAATTTACCTCTCATCTAGTCAAAGCTGTTACAGAATAGTACCAAATCAAACATAGGAAATCTACACCCTATCATCCACAAGCAAATGGACAAGTAGAATCCACCAACAAAGTTATTGAGTCCATTCTAACCAAAATAGTATAGCTGCACCATAAGGATTGGGCTGACAAATTATTAGAAGCCTTATGGGCTTATAGAATCATCTGGAGGAATGCAGCAGGACATACACCCTATGAGTTAGTGTATGGGAAGTAGGTGCTTCTCCCTATAGAATTTCAGATCAAAACCTTCTGGACTGCAGTACAAGTTGGCATGAACTTGGATCAAGCCCAACAATAAATACTCTTGCAGCTTAATGAGTTGGATGAAACCAGGCATGAAGCACTTCAATGGACTACCCTCATTCAAGAACAAAGAACAAAATGGCATGACAAGTATCTCAAAAAGAAGAATTTTCAACAAGGAGATTGGGCCCTATTGTATGACAACAGATTCAAGAACTTCAAAGGTAAGTTAACCACCCGTTGGATGGGACCTTATGAAATTGACATTATCTATGATAATGGTTCAATCAGGATAAAGACAATTGATGAACAACAGACACCACTACTTTTGAATGGTCACCGGTTGCGAGTTTACAACAAACCTCTGTCAAAAGAAGAATTCTTGACTCGTATATTACAGAATTCAGACATGCAAATGATCAGTAAGGAAGGAGATCCTCCTATTGACCCACATTGATTGATTGGTTTATTTGAAACTTTTTGTACATAGGTGTGGATCGAATTTTGTTAATAAGTTGAAGGTAACAAAAGACTCTTACCTCCTTTTGTTTTATTTTCACAAATTTTCTTTTCTTTTGTAAGAAAATTTTTATAATCTATTTGATCCTTCATGAACTTGCTAAACATAAGTTGTAGGCATCAACAATATTCTGTTCTGTTTCGGTACCATAAATCCTGTTCTGGTCCAGTACCAGTCCGGTACCAGAGTCTATCAGAGTCTGTCCTTCTACAGTACTATCAAGACATATTGACAAAGCATATTCCAAAATCTTATGTCAATAAAGCCATGCAACAACCACTTAAGATGGAACCACAAAGCCAAAAGCACTATCAAATGGTAGCCCTTCTATTGACAACTAAAGGGAAGTATTTAAATCTCTTTTGGTTCTGTTGTTGAGAAGACCTTTAATTTCTTTTGGTTCTGTTGCTAAGAGAAGTATTTTAATTTCTTTTGGTTCTGTTGCTGAGAAGAACTTTAATTTCTTTTGGTTCTGTTGCTGAGAAGTATTTTAATTTCTTTTGGTTCTGTTGCTTAAAAACAAAATAAAAAGAGGAACACAATCTTTACCTATGATTGCTGAAAGAACCATAATCCACTTTAAAGACTAGAAGTTGCCTTTACCCAGTATTTCAGCATGATTTAAAGGAAAAAAAATATATTAGCCTATAAGCAACTATGTCACCCTAACTAGACTTCAATAGTATTCATTGGATTATCTTATTCAAGAGTAACATATGAGTATATGAACACTCTCTACCATGGGCACACTACCAAAAATTTTATGGCAGAAGATGTACCAGTACCGCAAGGAAACTTTAGGTCATTCTCTTATGGACAACTTCAGACAAAATTATACATCTAGATCACTCTAAAGAAATAATGTGCATAAAAGTTTATTTTTCGTTCAGACAAATCTTTAAAAGACATACAAAAGAAGAGTATATGCCTTCCAACCCAATACCATCCCACCCTGTAAAAAGGTTTTCAGACAAGCCTCCCCTGTCACCGTGCAAAGAATTCCTTAATACAAACCAAAATAGGCGACTATGGACAAGAAGCCTCTGATGGAAAAAGGGTTCAAGAGACTAACCCCTCGGGATACTGAACAGGTTTGTTGGCAGTGGGTACCGGTCTGTGGTATGACTAGGCAAACCCATCAGGGTACTGAATAGGCCTATTGGCAATGGGGCATTCTACCTAGGGAAGGCACCTCTCACTAATTATCACAACTACCCCACTGGAGCACTGAACAGGATTGCTAGCAGTGGGTTCTGGTTGACAAATGTCTTATCTATACTTGTCTAATTGAAAATCCACTTTTTTCCATCAAAAACAAAAAGAGTAAAGGTCATTATTGACTTTCATGAGATACAAAACTCCAAATTAATCAGCAACATAATTTCCATTTAAGAATCACCCTAAGTCAACTTACCGGGATGACATCTAAAGCCTACACTATCTAAGAAGGAAACTTCTTAAGAGTGGAGCCCTAACTAGGGAGTCTAATCTACTTATATTGTGAAATTTATCTATAACAACCAATGATAGTAAATCTTTGAAGAAAGTTAGGTGGGATCTGTTCTTCTAGCAAACATATATGTATTCCCCTGTTTCACTGTTGAATGCTACCTCTGTCAATACTCCATTAAAATAAGGGCAATTTCATTTTTGACATGAGATGCAAACGTATATGTATTCCCCTATTTCACTGTTGAATGCTACCTCTGTCAATAATCCATTAAAATAAGGGAAATTTCATTTTCTGGCATGAGATCATATGATAAGTGATAAGATGTACTTCTAAAATTTGATTGATTTCTTTTGCTCTTATCATCTTTCTCCATTGTGATATAAAATGATGAATCTTCTTGCCTACATATATACAACATCTTTGGCATGGGGGAAGGTCAAAGAGCCTCTTCAGAACTCTTTTCCAGACTTACATGATCACATCAGAAGTACAGGACATTTCCGTACCAAGTTTTTAAGAAGCTTCAGTCTAAAAGGATGAATCCTGACAATTTACAAGCAGTCACATATGCTATGGGTATCAATCATACAAAGGTGAAAGAAAAGGTAACATGGTATTTATTTTCCTATGCTCATAAAACTACAATAAATATGAAAAGCTATACTAGATCTTACGACCTTAGTATTAAACCCTTGCGCCTATCCCTCATACCCATATGCCTAAACCTAATTAATCCTCTCATAGCTCTTGAACATGGTTAAAGGAAAAAATCATATCAAAATTTGAAGCATGCATAGCAATGATAAGCCACGAATATATTTCGTCCTCAAGCAAATTCATGAACCTATCTTATACCATGAACCACGATCCAACATTAGTTTCACCACCCGAACATCCAATCACCTATCTAAAAATGATGCCTTGAACACCTGACATCTTCTCCTCATCATTACAGTAACATGTAGAAATTAAATATCTTATCTGGTGGCGAAGCCATCCAGATAAGCTTCATTTGGTCATAATTGTTCCTTGCAATACCCTCACTTAAACTTACCATTCGCAACAACATCACCATACTTCCCCCTATCGTGATTTTTTCTCCAGTCCCGAGCCTGCTCCTTTCTGGTACCAAACCCTTCATCAATTAACTAAACCCTTGTGCTATAGCCCAATCCTTTTCTAAACATATAATGATGGTCGTTACTAGACACGAACCAATTTTCCAAATTTATAGGGAAACCTAGGAATACCAATTATGTCAAGAAAAATATGCTAGACTGGGGTGGATACCTTTTCTGGAAATATTTACAGGCTAGAATGAGAAGGTATCTCAAGAATTTATACAAGGTTATGATGGAGAAATGACACGTATAGGCAATCTACAACTGATAATTAATGAAGCAACCGTAAGGGAGGTTACAGGAATGCCTAGCAGAGGAGCTAAATACTTCAAAGGTGTAGGAATTAACAAAGAAATGTGCCAACAATTCTTGAAGGCAGATCATCAGCACCCTGACTGGAAGAAGGGGATCCCTAGAAACTACATCAAATAAGAATGCCATCCAATGATTACCAGTCTTCAACGATTTGTCACCTGTGAAGGCAGGTATGCCGTGACTTTCATTTATCACCTTAGGCTCCTATTGCGTTTTGAAGGAGGCCCTGAAATATATTTTCCATATTTTCTATGGATGAGTTTGAATAAAATGGTAAGAGATGTTAAATCCATCTCCAAAATAGAGAAGACTAGAATCTACCATCAAGGACTCATTAAAATGCTAGTTTTGCATGATCTTAGGAAATAGAGGATTAGTTGGAAAACCTTTATCACACAACACCTTCCCACAGGAAAAAAATCTGTGGAAGAAACCCAGCATGGTCCAAAGAAAAGTAAGGAACCCCAAGAGAAAAAGAGCAAGAAGGATAAGACAACTCCACCATCATCTAGGGCAGTGAGCCAACATGAAAAGGCAGGGTCATCTTCCACAGTCAACAAGACTTTTAAAAGCTCTGAATCAAAAGGTAAAAACAAATTAGTAGAGGAGACTTCAGCGGTGGCAGTTGAGAAAAAGGACCATCAGAAAATGATGAAGAAAAGGAAGCATAGCTCAGAAACTAAAAGTAAACAGTCTGTGGCACAACCCCCTGTCACCATTTCACAATTAGAGAAGAAGAAAAGGAAGCCTGTGAGCATCCCTGATCTGGTACCTCCTTGTAAAAGAACTACGAGGAGCATGGCAAAGAAGGGAAAAACAATAGTTAGTCCTCATACATAGGAAGATCCAATCGACCTTACCTCCCCTTTTGAGGATTTACCAATCCAAGATGACATCCCTAGTCTAACTGAAGAGCAAGCCACTATTACTTTATGTGGGATGAGGGAGGAAGTCGAGGAAAGGGAGTGCACCTAGCCAGCAATGGTAGAATCAACAAAGAACTTGACAAAAGAACAAATGAAGAAAAGGATTGGGGAATTACAAAAACAAAATCAGAAACTCCAACATGAAGTAAAGGAATATCAACTCTTGGATAGATATATCAAAAAGGAAAATGAGCAGTTGAAAGCAACCAGCCAACAAATTCAAGACAACCATGAAGAGACCTCTAACAAGCTCAAGAAGGTATTACGACTCCTACAATATGTTAGGGTCATCAAAAGGGAGCTAAGAGAAGAGGCTTCAGCCATCAATATCATTGATCCACCAAAGTAAATAACACAGTCTCAAGTTTTGAAAAATTTTGGGTTTTGTTTTCAGTTGCATGAGGACATGCAATGATTTTGGCATGGGGGAATGTTGAGACCTGAAATTGACATTCTCATTACCCTATTATACTCTTCACCTATACCTTTTTGGCCTACCTAAGTCTTGAGTGAATGACAAGAACACTACCAATTGCCAGTAATAAGGTCATAAGGTAAAGTATTGTTAATTCATGCATTTTGTGGTTTATTGAGTTAAGGAATTAAATATTTCATGTACTAATGCTCGATTTGTCATATGTGAATCTTTGACCTCTAGATATCTAGCATTTCTGTACCATCTCAACCATATGGTACCCACGTGCCAAGACTGCTACTGTTTGAATCTGGTACCAAGTGCATCTGGTACCAAAATAGCATCTGTTGTGATCCGATACCAACACGCATTGTTATGATCCGGTACCAACACACACTGTTATGATCCGGTACCAATGACCACGCTCTGTCATGATCCCGTACCACCTTCTACGCCCTATCATGATCTGGTACCATCTGCCTGTTACGATCCGGTACTAATATGGAAGAACC
Organism: Picea engelmannii; assembly: GCA_009831015.1. Taxonomy (NCBI): domain Eukaryota; kingdom Viridiplantae; phylum Streptophyta; class Pinopsida; order Pinales; family Pinaceae; genus Picea; species Picea engelmannii. The sequence goes on along the minus strand of ML782155.1, from coordinate 607,893 downwards.
TAATGCACTAAGTTAAGTGCCAAATCTTACCTAAGTCAATTGGTGGACGTCTATTTGTTTTAGCAAGGCTATGATAAGAATAGTTTGTTAATTGCCTCATTCTCATGCACTTCATGTCATGAGGATGAGGCTAAAGATGTAACCGAATGATTAAACTTAACAACTAATTGATTTGCAAATCACTTCGCCTCCTTGTGTTTCACGATGCAGACTATTAAATAGCCATGGAAAGGATGGTAGAAGAGTAGGAGAGTTAGCATATCATCAATATGTAAGTAGTGTATGATAGTACAGAACACATCATGAGTAAAGATTAATGGAATTTTATTCTGATTATCTATGATTAAGAATGAGTTGAGTTGTTAAAGAGAGTTTTGATTTTATGTTTTGAAGTGCGAGTGAGAGTAATGTGTGTGTTAAAAGCAAGCCTCCTGTAGACTTCAGCAGCTGACCTATTGAAGCGGCAAGGGCCCACTGCCCAACAAAGGTCAGCCTCTTTGTAGATTAGCATTAGTGTTTGTTTTCAGTAGTATAAACATTGAATTAGCTAAAGCTTTAACTTTGTTAGATGATAGTAGTATAGCTTAGATTAAGATTTCCATTCTATAATTGTTTAGAGATCTTTAATTGCTCTGTTTTTGCATATGCCCTATTTCTGTTCTCATGAATTTGATTTCCTTGAGTGATCATAGCTGTTGGTAGCAATAGTCAAAACTACTTGGATAAGAACTAGTGAATTTCATTGTGAACCACAGCAGAACCAACATATTGACTATTGAACTACCCATGCTATGTTGGTTGATGTGTGATTTCCTTTCAGAAAGTGTGGATTGCATAATTAGTTTTCTGGGTCAGACATTAGAGTTTATCTATCAAACCAATTCCATATAATACTTGCATGTTCCATAATGGAATATATAGCCTCTCTGTGAAAGACAACCAAAGTGCATTGTAGTTTGCTATTTTGATTTGTTTCCAGCAGACATAGTCTAGTTTGATTCTATACCCGTGACATTAGAAATTACCTTTCTTACTAGTGTCTTGTAAATATATTGATTACGAATCCTGGATTGATAATTAATGAGTGCATTATACTAAACATATAAGTATCACAACAAAGGTGAAGAAAAGAGGCCCGAAATTGAAGGGAGGATAAATTCTTTTGATGATGCTTTCTAAGGTATGTTATTTACAGGTCATCTCACCATTTTCTCTATAAATTGTTTTCTATAATGATTCAGACTGTGAAATTGCTATTAAATTGAGAAAACATACCCAAGTATCTGTGGTAAAAAATTAAGCTTGTGGATCGTTGTATTTTGGGAGTTACACTCCGTGGAAAATAGGGTTTGTCGCTGGTCCTGAAACTAGTCAAAAACAAGGGTTTCGGGTAAAAAAATCATAACTTATTCATAATAGATCCAAATTCAGTGAGACCAAATGTGTTGGTTAGGGTACAGTATTTAGTATGTTTTTTAGTAGTTTCATATTAATTCAATTAATATTTTATTAGAGGCACGCTCTACAAGGTCACTCTCTAGAATAATCCAAAATTCAGCAAGGTATGCCATTTTTGCTATAACACCTTTTCTGAGAGGTTCCAGGTAGTGCCACCTGGAGGAATTGTATAAAACACACTGAATAACATTTTTTATCAGTTTCATATCTTTATTCATTATAGGTACAAAGTTATGATCAAGTTGGGGTTGTTGACTAATCCAAAACTAGTCATGGTTGAGACAAACAGTTGATGAGTTGGCACATACATGAGGTGTATAGTTGATGATGTTGGTACATATTGATGAGTCATTGTTGATGAGTAGTTGACACATGATTGGTATATACTTGGTATATGGTTGGATGCACTTGTTTATGGTACATGTTGATTACAGGTTGTTTGGCACATGTTGGTGCATGGTTGATGCACTTGTTTATGTTGACAGATTGATATCTGTTGAGGATTGTTGCCTCATCTCAGTTGGTGCTGAGAATGTAAGTTGAGTATTGCATATAAATCTAGTTCTCTTGTATATTTGTACTCTATTTAGTTTTTGCTGAAAAACCCCCAGATTGAAGTCCATAATAAAAAGAAAAATTGTACATACATCTTGTGTTCTTTGTGTTCCTTGTGGAGATGATTTTTTGATGACATGTTGTTGATATATGTTGCTGATATGTATTCACATCTAACTGATTATAAATGACAGCAATGAGTAATGAGAAAATGTTGAATGTTAACTAAGGAGTTTTTTTGTAAGAGGGAAGTTTTGGGAAAAAGATCCCCACACTCATTTACCCCCCCCTATAAGTGTGGTAGGTGTGTCGAACAATAATATGGCCTCGTTGTCGAGACCCATTCTTTGTTTTCACCATAGTGATGTTCTGGGGGTGTGTTGGAGTTACTTCACACATACCTAGGATTTCTTTTTCCTAAGGTTATTCCTTGTTTATTAGTCATTATCCAGTCTCCTATATTTAGGAGAGAATATTCCACCCAAAGAATATTCTCTTTAGTTGACACTTCAGTTTGACTAGTTGAGTTGAGTCTAGATGCTGCATTGGTTTTGTCACCATGCAACATTGGGATCATCACCATGATAATGTGCATTAGCCTTGGTTTGATTACCAGAATGGTGCATAACCCTTGATTCCTTGATCTACTCCTCACTACACTATGTTTCATTCAATTAACTAAAGACTGGTTGACTAATTAACTTGGCTAGGTGGCAGTTCACTCTCGTAACTACTTGAGAGTCTAGACTAGGTGGCAGTTCACTCTCGTAGCCACCTGAGATTCTAGACTAGGTTGAAGTTCACTCCCATAACTATTGGTGTGTGTCCATATCACTCTAGACCACCACTATGGCACATTGTTTCTCCTCCAGTGTGCATTGATTGCGTTATACAGAGTATATCATGTGTAAATTACTCATTATTCATTATGGTTACTAAGAATACTTCCATTCTTTCTCTCTTGCTTCTTGTTTCTTAATTTCTCTCTGCAAATGTGTGTAGTATTTTCTAGCTAGATCTATTCTATGCAGATTCAACACATTTACATATATTGGGTCATTAATAATTTTTACTCCTTGTCTAGACCTTTTTGATGAGGTATTCAGAGCCCCAAACGAAGATCGTATGAAAAATTTATGCCCTAGGGAAGTTGACGTATCAACTACACCCAATGAGGCCCACAAAAATTTTGGAATTTCATCCTTTGGGGTTAGGGTTTTGGATGTTTAGGGTTTTATCATTCATGGTTTATGTCTAAAAGGCCCTGTGAGCCTCATTGTAATAATTTTTTTGTGAGTGCATGTAGCCATTACATCTCTTCTCAGACATAAGCTACCACCATTCTAGCAGGTTCATTTCACTCTATATTTTATTTATAGTATTTTCATATTTCATTCTTTAATAGAAATTGAGTATTGTTGTATCTATGTGTTTCTATCTTATTTATGTGTTTCATTTTGTTCCCTCATAAATTTGTATCAGTGGTATCAGGGAAATCTTCTCTTTATAGGTTTATCTGTGCATGTCCCCAAAGAGGTTAGGGTATTAGGAATTGGCACTTGAATTGCTCAAACCTTTGGAAGGCTATCCTCATTGACCTTGACGATTTCCCATGGCTAAGGAACAAAGAGACAAGGGATCATGAAATCCTATTAAGCTTTTGCTCATGGAAGTCCTTGCGAAATAGAGGAATGAGATGATGGATCATCTTGCCCAAATCCTTTGATGGTTTCTGACAATAAAAGAGTCATCTTCGTCAAGTAGTCACTTTGGAGGCACCACCCCCCTTCAAGGTAAAAGTTAATTTTGATATTCCCACACTTGAAGGTCAGATAGATGCAGATGCTTTGGAAAAATGGTTAAATCTACTAGAATTTTATTTCTCTATCCATAATTTTTCCAATAGGGAAAATATCACCTTTTTTCTCCTTAAGGAGGTCCCCCATGTCAAACATTGGTGGGATACTTACTATGAGAAAAACTACACAGAGGAGTCTAGAATATTTGGGGCCAATTCCACTTGGGACTCTTTTATGGATGCCATCAAGGAACAATATTACCCCGTTGGAAACTACGAAGAATGATACACAATATGGACCACACTCCGTCAGGAGAGGGACCAAGAAATACCAAATTTTACAAATAACTTCAATAAATTATGCACCAATATGAGTATTAGAGAATCTAAGTGAAATACGGTTCTAAAATACCATGGGGCCCTACACAGGTATATCCAAACAAAAATGGATTTTCTAGAAATATTGTTGCTGGGAGCCACTTATTGATATGCTGTCAAAATCGAGCAAAATTTTAAGCAGAGGAATAAGCGTGAGTTTTGGTGCAGACCCCCCGACCCTCAGGTCAAGGTCCGCTCAGGATCGTTCTTAAACTACCCTCTGAGTTTGATTGACTCTTTGGTATTCCCTCGGGAAATACCCTTCACACACAAAACAGTGTATCCACAGGTCCCTTTTCGGAAACTCCACCTGTGCGTACAAAACTAGGTGCAAGCTTCACCTCCTCCATGCAACCACAGCGCTATGACGAAAGCCTAATCCAGAAGGCACTTGTCGCAATTCACCACTTCGCAAGTCGAAGGGTTGAACTCTCGTTCCCTTATCTCACGAATCCTTGAGATGCGAGAGGTCAACGAGGTGTTGACTCCTTTCACTAGGTGACACGTGTCCTCCTGTCTATCACCCGGGCCCACTTTGTGGTTCTGCCACATGTCTCTCGTGCCCAGCTTCCATCCCTTCACGAATTTTGATATCGAGAAGAGGTCCTCTCAACCTCTGAACCTCCGAATAGGCGATGTGAGATGAGGCTCTGATCCAACGATCCTCCCTTGACCTAGATCCAACGACTATCCTTGCTCCTCGCGATTTCACAACTTCACAACTTGGAGAAACCAACCTTTGGGCCCTCACCTTGTGAACTTCTGAGTTCGTGAAGCCTGCACTTAGACTTCTTCGACACTTCCACCAATCCTTCGATCGTTTCCACCTGTCCTCCTCAGATGGATGGCTCAGATCTGATCTCGCCTTTTCGGGACTTCTGATGTCGAGTGTCCCAAACTCTTGTCCTCAGGACTCCCAAACTCCTGAATGCCAAAATCCCAATACCAACCTCTTCCGGGACTTTTGCTCTGCATACGAGGGTTTAAACCTCGAGCTCCTCTCAACAGATTTGATGGCTGTCGGATATTCTGAGTGAGATCCAATGAATCAGACTCTCTTCGACTCTGCGTGCTCTTCCACTGCTCCCTGGACCTGAAATCTTCAATGGTCCAGATCTCTTCGGCTGAATCCGACGACAGTTGTGCTCCTCCTGAGATTTGGCGCTTTCTTCCCAGACTTGGAATAATTCCAAATGTTCAAAGGCATCGACCTTTGTTTCTTTTCCTTGTGAGATCTTCACCTTGGGTCTTGCCTGCGTTCTCAAAGACGCTACTCCTCCTGAGCTTATCCTTTCGAATTCTCAAAAGGATTTTTCAACTTCTGTGCCTCTGCAGAGTCTTCATGGACACAAAGGTGCTATCTCTTCTGAGCTTTTTTGAGACTCAGACTCTTAAGGAACTCGGTCCTTTTTCCCTTTAACCTTCAGATGGAGAAATTGATGCCCTCCTAGCTATCCTTCACTCAAGAAACCTGATTGCTGAGAAGATCCTTTAGTGTATTCTTCTTCAAATTTACAAAACTCAACAAAGTCTTCTTCCTGTGCCTGTCTGCACACTGACTCAATGCCCTCCTGGCAGAGTTGTATAGAACTCCTAAGAGATTTTGTCTTCTTCTGAACTCACAGCAGAGTTCTTCTCCTGTGCACTCCTTGCACTGGCTCAATTCCCAGTTAGCAGAGCCTTACAGAACTCAAACAGAGTTTCTATCTGCAACTTTGTTCTTCTCCACAACCTTGCCTCCTGAGGCATTCAACAACCTCCAAGGTCTTCCCTGAATCGATGATTTTAGCTTATGTTCCCGCCTGGCACGTCTTTGTCTGAATCCACAGAGTTCAGAAGTGCTTCTCTACACTAGTATTCAGAGTTCGCAGTACTCTATCAAGTCCTCCTGGCATGAAACCACAAAGAACCTCTCAAGACTGAAAATAAAACAACTCCCTGCAAATGCAAACCTACAGCATAAATAGAACACAAAGGCATGAACACTCAAAAGACATTCATTCAATACATAAATATATGCAGGAAAAACTGTTGTTTTGTATTAATGGAAAATGCCTATTTTTACAAGGTGTTCCTGAGCACAGACTTTAACAGAGTCTCGACTCTTGCTCTTCTACTCTCTCCTTTCTTTCTAAAAAAATGACATACCATTCCAAGATATTTTACATGAGGGGGCTCTTAGAGCGCTTCCCTCCAACCTCACCTACCCTATTCAATTACATTGAATGGGATGTCTAGTCCAAAATATGGATCTAGATCTCAACTTTCAACATTTAAGGCCTACCTACTTCTATGCCTGTGTAAATCACAGCCTCATGGCTCAACAGCCTAAAACATTTAATTACATTCATTCAAATTCAATTTGAAAACGAGGGTTGCACCTCTCTTCAGCACGTGATTTGAAACCACTGATGTGGCTGGCTGGATGACGTGGAGAGATGCTCCTGTATCATACTCCTTAGCTGCAAAATTCATGAGCTCCTACTCATGAGCTTCCACTCTCAGCTGTGGAAATCCTCCCGAATCCCAAACAAATTTCTGGAGCTGTTCATCTGCTCCATCTCCCTACTGTTGTTGCTTCTATTGTGTCATTGATGCTACTTTTCTACCCAACTCCTCCTTGCTGGTAGTCTCTGCTGACTCTACTGTTAGCCTCCTGATCTTCTTGATCAATTCATCCAACTACTCTAGTGGTTGGATCTATTCATGCAGTCTCCTCAGCTGCATAAATTTTTTGTAGATGGACAGATCATAATGATCTCCCATGCCATCTCCTTTATCTTCTGTGGAATTAAGTGTCCACTCTACTGTAGACTTGAGCTCTATAGTCTCTTCTTGATTGACCTGCTCATGACAGTCACCTGCTAGCTCTAGATTGTTCAACCAATCTTTTAGCATCTCCAACTCCATCTCCCATGGAGTGAGCAATCTATCTGCCTGCTCTTCGGCTTCTTCTGTTGTCAGCTTCAGTGCTGCAGCTTCCTCAGCTTCCTAGCTAAAAGTATTGAGCCATTCCTTGGAATGCTCATTCTCTTCTTCTTGGGAAGCCTCAGATATCTTCTCGAATTATTCTCTGACAGTCTTAGCTAGATGTCCCGCTTCTGCTGTTGCTGCATCTGCAACACAAATTTTTTCCTCCTCTTGGGCAAATGGTAGGAATATCTGAATTCCCCCAATCATTAGAAGATTCCTTAGATCTTCCTCTTTCGTCAGCTGCATCTGCTGATCCAAATCTAACTCTGAGCTCATCTGCTCTGTTAGCTCCTCCGATTGATTCAAACTCACTTCCGAGTTCATGAGACTTTTAGATAGTCCCATCTCTGTTCCCTTGCCCACCTGGAAAATTGGAAACTTTATGTTTCCCTCTTGGCAGTCCATGAGATCCTGTAGTGACCTCATATCATTTCCCTCCTAGAAACGTGAAATTCCCCAACTGTCCTCGTGACAGTCTGTGAAATCCTGCAGAAATCTCAACTCCTTGCCCTGTTGGAAATTGGGAATTTCTGGGCTACCCTCCTGGCAGTCCTTGAGATATTCAGCTGATCCCAATCCTTCCTCACTAGTGAGGCTTCTCCCAGTCTCTAACTCACATACTTGAACCACTTCCTTAGGTCTGTCGATGTTTTCAGCATGCCTCAACCATCCTCTTAACAACCTACGCTATCTTCTAGCCATCAACTCCTTGACTGGCCATTTTTCTTTCGTCTTCATGGGCCATTCATATACCCATCATGACTTTGCATTCTGCTGCATCTGAAATGCAAGTTCATCCATCCTTTCCCTCATCTCGGCAAGTTCTTCATCCCATTCAGCTTTGCTCATCATCTCTAGGTCTTTCCTTCCAACACTTGTATAGCATTTAATAGCCATCCTATTGTTCCTATCTACCCTCCTAGAAAACTTGCTGCTGTCACTTTGCACCCCTGAGTGTTTCTATCCTCTTCCACAGTCCTACTGACCGTCTCCTTGATTTTTGCCAAACAACCTTCTGCAAACAACCATCACAGAGTCTCCAACACTCTGTCTTCCTTTGCCTTCTCCCTCTGCTTGAAATATACAAACAGAGTTCTAGCTTTGATACCAAACTGGTGCAGACCCCCCGACCCTTAGGTCAAGGTCTGCTCAGGATAGTTCTTAAAATGCCCTCCGAGTCTGATTGACTCTTTGGTATTCCCTTGGGAAATACCCTTCACACACACAACAGTGTATCCATAGGTCCCTTTTCAGAAACTCCACCTGTGCATACAGAACTAGGTGCGAGCTTCACCTCCTCCATGCGACCACAACGCTATGACCAAGGACTAATCCAGAAGGAAACTCACCACTTTGCAAGTCGAAGGGTTGAAATCTTGTTCCCTTATCTCACAAATCCCTGAGATGTGAGAGGTCAACGAGGTGTTGAATCCTTTCACTAGGCGACACATGTCCGCCTGTTTATCACCCGGGCCCACTTTTTGGTTCCGCCATGTGTCTCTCGTGCCCAGCTTCCAGCCCTTCACGACTTCTGATGTTGAGAATAGGTCCTCTCAACCTTCGAACCTCCGAACATGTGATGTGCGATGAGGCTCTGATCCAATGGTCCTCCCTTGACCTCAATCCAATGACTATCCTTGCTCCTCGCGATTTCGCAACTTCGTGACTTGGAGCACCCAACCTTTGGGCTCTCACCTTGCGAACTTCTAAGTTCGTGAAGCCTGCACTTAAACTTCTTCAGCACTTCCATCAATCCTTCGATCGTTGCCACTTTTCCTCCTCAGATGGATGGCTCATATCTGATCTCACCTTTTCGGGACTTCTGATGTTGAGTGTCCTGACCTCTTGTCCTCAGGACTCCCGAACTCCTGAATGCCAAAATCTCGATACCAACCTCTTTCGAGACTTTCACTCTGCATACGAGGGTTTAAACCTCGAGCTCCTCTTGACATATCTGATGACTTTCAACTATTCTGAGCGAGATCCAACAACTCAGACTTTATTCAACTTTGTGTTCTCTTCCACTGGTCCCTGGAGGTGAAATCTTCAACGGTCCAGATCTCCTCGGCTGAATCCGATGGTAGTTGTGCTCCTCCTGAGCTTTGGCGCTTTCTGCCCAGACTTGGAATAATTCCAAATGTTCAAAGGCCTCGACCTTTGTTTCTTTTCCCTGCGATCTCTTCACCTTGGGTATCACCCGCGTTCTCAAAGACGCTACTCCTCCTGAGCTTATCCTTTCGAATTCTCAAAAGGATTCTGCGACTTCTGCACCTCTGCAGAGTCTTCACGCACACAAAGGTGCTATCTCTTCTGATATTTTCTGAGAATCAGACTCTTAAGGAACTCGGTCCTTTTTCCCTTTCTCCTTCAGATGGAGAAACTGATGCCCTCCTGGCTATCCTTCACTCAAGAAACCTGATTGTCGAGTCCGCAGGGTGTTCAGCAACCCTGAGAAGATCCTTTAGTGGATTCTTCTTCAAATTTACAGAACTCAACAGAGTCCTCTTCCTGTGTTTGTTTGCACACTGACTCAATGCCCTCCTGGTAGAGTTGTACAGAACTCCTCAGAGCTTCTGTCTTCTTCTGAACTCACAACAGAGTTCTTCTCCTGTGCACTCCTCGCACTAGCTCGATGCCCACTTGGCAGATCTTTACAGAACTCAAAGAGAGTTTCTGTCCGCAACTGTGTTCTTCTCCACAACCTTGCCTCCTGAGGCATTCAACAACCTCCAAGGTCTTCCCTAAATCGATGATTTCATCTTCTGTGCCCGCCTGGCACGTCTTTGTCTGAATCCGCAGAGTTCAGAAGTGCTTCTCTGCACTGGTATTCAGAGTTCACAGTACTCTGTGATGCCCTCCTGGCATGAAACCACAAAGAACCTCTCAAGACTGAAAATCAAACAACTCCCTACAAATGCAAACCTACAACATACATCTACAACATAAATAGAACACAAAGGCATGAACACTCAAAAGACATTCATTCAATACAGAAATATATGCAGGAAAAACTATTGTTTTGTATTAATGGAAAATGCCTATTTTTACAAGGTGTTCTTGAGCACAGACTTTAACAGAGTCTCAGCTCTTTCTCTTCTGCTCTGTCCTTCCTTTCTAAAAAAATGAGATACCATTCCAAGATATTTTACATGAGGGGGATCTTAGAGCGCTTCCCTCCAACCGCACCTACCCTATTCAATTACATTGAATGGGTTGTCTAGTCCACAATCTGGATCTAGATCTCAGCCTTCAACATTTAAGGCCTACCTACTTCTACGCTTGTGCAAAGCACGTCCTCATGGCTCAACAACCTAAAACATTTAATTACATTCATTCAAATTCAATTTGAAAACGAGGGCTACGCCTCTCTTTAGCACGCGATTTGAAATCTCTGACGTGGCTGGCTGGCTGACGTGGAGAGATGCTCCTGCATCAAGTTTGGATATGAAAATGTAGCACAACGAAAGATAGGAAAAGGAAGCTCCAACACACAGAACAAAGAACAAATCAAGGATGGAAAACCATAGGACAACTAGTATAAGACACAAACAAAGAAGGGTAATGGGAAGACGAAGAAAGACACTAGAAAGTGGTGCGAATTCCATAAAAATACATGGCACAACATCGATGAATGTTGCTCGAAGAATTCATTTGTGACCAAGATGAAAGCTTCAAAGTTAGGTCTAGGCTCTTAATATGATTTAGAGACAGAAAAGGTGAAGCATATCATTGATGCAGAACCTAGTGCTGTAGTTGTTACCACCAAGATCTAGCTAGACAAACCAGAAGAATCGGAGGAAGGTGAGTTCCTTTTTCACTCGTAGATATGGGTGAAGGGTGCTCTGCTACATTTCATTGTTGACAGTGGAAGCTAAGAGAATCTCATCTCAGTAGAGACCATGAAGCAGTTGGAATTTACATCAACACCACATCCACAATCGTGTAACATCAGGTGGCTCATTCAAGGACGATATCTCTACATCAACCAATAGTGTCTCCTTCCCTATAACATCAATCCCTTCAAGGATGAGGTATTGTGTGAATTTTCCCACTTAAATTTTTTTATGCTCTTTTAGGCAAGCCATATATGTGGAAATGTCATGTTGTATATGAGTCTAGACCTCCAATGTCATTTTTACTATGAGCATAAAATTTACAGGATCCCATAGGTAGCTCCACCTACCGCAATTTCTTTCGTTTGAATTAATCAGTGCAAGAAGGTAATCTCCCAGACTAGGAAATTTTTCCTCCTTATGATTCACTTTCAGATTGAATGGAAGGTTGCAACCACATCCATGGCCTCTGCACAAGGATCCTCTACATAGAAGAAGGAAGTGGACAAGGTTGTGGAAGAATACCGAGACATCTTCACCTCACCTACCGAGGTGCCTCTACACTATCAGGTTAAGCATTCAATTGACCTAAATCCCAGAACAATTTTTCCTAACAGGCCAATGTATCAATGCTCTCTCCTAGAAAATGAGGAAATCAAGTGCCAAATCCAAGAGCTTCTCCAAAAGGGCACATTTGACCAAGCTTCTCACCCTGTGGAAGCCCAATCGTGCTTGTATATAAGAAATACAAGACCTAACAAATTTGTATTGATGATAGATCTGTAAACAAAATCACAGTAAGGAATCATTACCAAATTCCCCAAATTAATGACCTTCTCAACCAACTCAAGGGAGCCAAGTATTTTGGTATGATTGATATGAATTCTGGCTACCACCGGGTCCCCATAGAATAGACTGATGTATGGAAGATTGATTTCAAGTCTAAACAAGGTCTTTTCAAGTGGTTGTTCATGCCCTTTGTCATTATGAATTCCCCATCCACCTTCATGAGGTTAATGGATGACATCTTTCATCCCTTCACCAATTCCTTTTTGGTTGTATATCTGGATGACATCCTTGTCTTCAACAAGAGTTTGGAAGAACACTTGTAGCACATTCAATAAGTCCTCCACACTCTCTAACAACACAAGTTATATACTAACTTAGAGAAATGCTCCTTCAGCATGAGCAAGGTCCAACGCCGTATATACATTATAGATGAGCATGGTGTGCACGTCAATCCAACCAAGATCCAATTCATTCGTGATTGACAAGCCCCAAGAACACTCATCGAGCTTCGAAGCTTCTTAGGCCTTGTCAAATTCTATCACATATTTGTATTGTGGCTTTCCTATATCACATGGGATCTTAGCCAAGGGACCAAGGGTGGTGGAAAAGCCAAATTTGTGTGGGCAAGATCACAAAAAAAATATTTTGATAATCTGAAACATCACTTATGCTTAGTCACAATGCTTGTCTTAATCAATCTGCAACAACCAATTGAGATTGATATTGATGCTTCCAATTATGTTGTTGGTGTCATTCTCACTTAGCACGATCATCCAATGGTCTATCATAGTGAGACACTCTCAAATGTCGTATGTAAGTACCCCACCTATGAAAATGAAATGCATTCCATCGTACAAGCCTACCTCCAATGGAAGCATTACATTCTAGAAAAGGAGACACTCATCCATACATATCATAATCCTCTGTAGTTCATGCATACAGAAGGAAAATTACAAAATCACCCCCATCAAAAGTGTTCCACATACTTGCAACATTTTCACCTCAACATTAAGTATAAAAAAGGGAGAACCAATCACATTGTTGATTGACTTAGTCGACCTCTAGTTTCAACACTATCTACAGTGGTCGACTCTTGTAGGCATGCGACCTTGAGGTGGTCCCAACTCTATGACATTGATCCTAACTTCTCTATGACCTACCAGATGTTGGGAATAGGAACAACCATTTCCGACTTCCATATTTAGGATGGAATATTATTCCATTTTGGTCATATTTGTGTTCCTTCAGGTGAGAGTGCGAATATGATTTGAGAATCCCACTACAGTCAGGTGAGAAGACACTTTGGCATGGAGAAGATAATGGCAGTACTATAAAAACATTTTTATTGGCCAAATCTTCGACATGATGTTAGTAAGTATATCAGATCCTAGATTGCCTATTCCATTTCCAAGCCAACCATCGAAAATAAGGACTGTACACCCCTCTGCATACTCTTTATTGGCTCTGAGAATCTATTTCGATGGACTACATGTTAGGTCTCCCATACACCAAGCATGGAAATGACTATGTATTTGTGGTTGTTAATCAATTCTCTAATATGGCCATTTTGAGCACTTGCAAGAAGAGTACCACATCTGAGGCCACCGCCAAGATATTCTTTGAGAGTGTATGGGTACACTTCAGAATACCACATACCATCATATCATATCAAGAAAACATATTCTTAAGCACATATTGGTTGAGCCTCTGGTCGTTGTTGGACACCAAGCTCACTAAATCCACTACCTTCCACCCTTAGACTGATGGACAAATAGAGGTTGTTGATAGGATGATCGTACATCTCTTGCACATGTGAAAATACAAACATCCACCCACATGGGATGAGATCCTTCCTTATGTCCAAAACAAATACAATAGAGCACTCCATAACTTGACCTACCATAGTCCTTTTCAGGTGGGCCTGAGTTTCCAACCATTGGGCCCCATTGATGTAACACGTCCCCTTGCATCCACATAGGAAAAATCTTCCCATGCTCAATATGAGGCTGATAAGGCCACCAAATTTATTGAACGAATTTATCACATCCAACAATAGGTCCATGATATTTTGTAGAAAGTGAGTGATAAGTACAAGAAACTCCATGATCAACAATGGGTTCCCCACAAATTTCAGGTAGGCAATAAGGTTTTGTTTCATTTCCAGAAAGAGTGCCTTACAGGACAATATTGGAAGCTATGACCACTTTGCTATGGACCTTACACAATCACCAAGGTTGTTGGTGACAATTCTTTTGAGTTGAGTATTCTCCCCTTCCTTGGATTACACCTAGTTTATAATGTGGACCTCCTTTAGCCATATTTTCCACCACTACTAGACACATCAGAGGTGGAAAATAAACTAGCACTTACATAGCTCAACCCTAACTACATGGAATAGGAGAATATTGATTGGATCATGGACACATAGTTTAAGGGCACCCAATATATGCCTATTGGAATGTATTGGGATGTTCGTAATGTTTACTCCTTGGATATACCTTTTTGACAAGGTATTAATCACCCCAAACGAAGATTATATGCAAAAGTTATGCCCTAGGGAAGTTGACGTATCAACTACCCCCATCGGGGCCCACAAACCTTTTGGTGTTTTATCTTCTGATGTTAGGGTTTTGGATGTTTAGGGTTTTCTCATTTATGTTTTATGTTAAAAAGGACTTGGGAGCCTCATTGTATTCATCTTCTTATGAATGGACGTAGTTGTAACATCTCTTCTCAGAGATAAGATACCGTCATTCTAGAGAGTTCATTTCACTTTGTATTTTCCTTTACAGTCTCTGCATATTTCAGTCTTTAATAGAAATTGAGTATTGTCGTATCTCTGTGTTTCTGTCTTATTTATTTGTTTCATTTCATTCCCTCATAAATCTGGATCATTCATCTATGTTGTTTTATTCTTACTGGATTACTTCACAAGTTGGCTATATCGAGGATGGCTAGATAAAGGATGGCATGCATTGATGAAAAGGAATGGAAGTCCTTATACCAAAATTTTTGAATCTTGCTAGGCTAAGGCAAGATAGGAGGGATTTTCACCTTAGTTTTATAACATTAACAAAAATATCAATTAGTCCTCAATAAATATGTAATTGGGCCTAATGTTGTTTTATATGTTTGTGTTTTATCAAAGAAAATAAGATAAATGCATGTAACATAAATTTATAACAAATTTAATAAATAATAAAAAAAACAAATCTGAGACAACATTACACATCAGGTCGAAAGATGAGACCAAAACCAACAATGCTTTTATTGATTTAAATCTAAATTACATCCAAAAAAATTATTTTCATACCCTTGCATGGGTAAGGACCAAAGTAAGACTTAGAAGTCTAAGGTGGAATGTTACATCACACATAGACCATTAGTGTCTTCTAAGAAAAGATGAAAATCGAGAATATTGGATCAATAAGCCACAATTGTACCATTGTCTTGACTATGCAAAATAATTCTAATCAACACTGAAAAACTAATTCAAAAATCAAATTACAATTAACATGCTATCAAAACAAATGATTGAGCTTTGTAAGCATGTCAACAATATATGATTCTTAGTCCTTGTTACTTCCGCCTTCAATAAAAATGTGCTATCAAAAAGAGTATTTAACCCTTATGTAATTTAGAAATGAATGGATTATAAATGTAATCTCACTTCAGAGAAAGAGAAAACCTTATCCAAGTTTGTTCCTCTCTATTCTCCCTTTTGTCCCTCCATCAAGTCCTTTTATTCTTCAAAATCTTAGTTGATTGGTTTCAACTAACTTTAGTTAGATAGTTAACTAAATTTTAGTTAAGTGGGATAACTTTAATAAATAAGTATAATAAAAGGGTTTTATTAAATAATAACTAGTTAGTGGGAACCCCCTATGTAACTTTGTTGTTCAATTTTTCAATATTCCCTTGTACCTTCATAAACTAATCATGTAT
>ML782155.1:393671-563360 GCA_009831015.1 Picea engelmannii | reverse complement strand
TTCTCACATTCAGAGCTCTCTCTCTCTCTCTCATTTCAAGAACACTTCCGTCTTGGTTCCAGTGCATTATATTGTTTTTCCACATGCAGAGGTTTTCCTTTCTTTTCTCAACTCCAACTGCAGTTTCCCTTTCTTTCATTCTTTCTTCTACTTTTCACATGCCAACATTCTCCCTGATTTTCTGAACTGGCTCTTTGCATGCCTCCTCTACGCATGCCACATCATGCAACACTGTGTTCTTCCTGTCTTAACTGCCAGTCTAATTTTAGACTGAAAGTCCTTCCACCTTCCAGAGTGATTAGAGACACCCAACTGGCAAAATCTTCCAAACTTGTCAAAGCAGATGAAGGACCCTCGCCAAACTCTGGATTTAGCAATGTTAAGCTCCGTTGATTGTGAATTATAGCCATTTGATGTTGGCCACACCAATCGCATTGTGAATGGCATCATTCGTGCTTTTCTTAAAAAAACGATTGGTAACCCAAGGGCGTTGTGAATGGCATCATTCGTGCTTTTCTTGATGCTGCTGCTAGTCATGGTCGTGGCTAAGGGAGAGCCAACGGGCAATGGACGTATCCTTCTTGGTTTTATTAGCAAATATCCCCATGGTCAAAGGCTGAACGGGAATGCCAAATGGGTCCTGTCTATCTTCTCCATTGCCTTTGTTTCTGTTTCAATGGGGGCTCTTGAATCGACTTTGAATATCCTAATGCTCTTCAAACATTTCAAAATGGGTTTATGGCGCTTGAATCGATTTTGAACAACCTAACGCCCTTCAAACATTTCAAGTGGGTTTGGGTTTATTCCCCTTTTTTCTCTTGTGCGTGCTCCATAACCAACCGATTGCCATCAATGACAACCTAACGCCCTTCAAACATTTCAAGTGGGTTTGGGTTTATTCCCCTTTTTTTATCTTGTGCGTGCTCCATAACCAACCGATTGCCATCAATGACAACCTTGACAGTCTGCGTCATCTCTGCTGTATCCATATTTCCAACAAAATATATAGATGAAATAGAATAATTGGATAAAGATCTTCGATGCTTAGGTTGTAGATTTTCTAGGAAAACTTTTTTTATTCCCACTTTAGATAAAGGATTAAACTCAGGAGATAAACCTCTGATTCTTTGAGATGAATGAGACTTTGAGGAAGTATGAGATCCTCTTATCTAGGAGGTTGATTATAGGCTTTCCTTTGTTGTGGTTCCCACTATTCACAAATTTGAATATCTCTAGAAATAACTATTAGCGCAAAATTGGAGACCAGGGTTCTTGGAGGTTACCAAAAAAGATACCACTTTAGTCTAGCAATGCTAGAATATTCAACCTTCCACAAGGGAAGGATGTCTCACCCAAAACACATCTGAGAGTTGTGTGAAATGAAGTGAATAAAAAGGATGTGTAATCAAGACTAGTGCAGCATAATGCAGATTCATGCTTTAAGATGTAAATAATTATATCACCAAGAGTCTAAAACAACATAAACATCAGATTAACCCATTTTCCTAGCATATAAACAAGTCCATACATCTGAATTAATGGTTAAATATCAGATACATAATACATAAGTAATTGCACAAGGAAGAAAATACAAAGTCATACACATTATAACCAAAATTTTGGGGTCCAAATGATCTCTTATATTATCAATATCTCAGAATTCACAATCCCATGAGTATATCCTTATAGAATAACTGTTACATCACTCTCCATGTTCCAATACCCTTTTTAGACTCTATCACTATTGTGGAAGCATAATTATTCCCACAAAACCCATTACAATAGCTTATCCCACTAGACATAATAACAAAAATGATGATAGATTGTAACAAAGGGAATCAATAATAATACTAGCAACAACAATTTAAGAATGCACAATATGAACAATAACCACCCAATCCTTTCCCATCACATATTCCAATATTTCTAATTTTCCCTCGGGAACTTCTTGTTAGACAACTAGCTTAGGTTTATGGACAATTGGTATGGATTGTTAGTTTTCATTGATGTCAACCATTGGAGAGTGATATTGTATATTGATGTCAACCATTAGTGATTGATGTCAACCCTTGGAGAAAGTACGGTAGCGAATTTCGGTAGCACAAAGGTTTGGGTAATGGACCCAAGGTTGTTTCATGTATAACGGTATGATTTTTAATATATTTTAAGGTAATACTATTCTATATGGATATTACATTTCATTCCATTTTTGGTGGTATGTGGAACGTCACATAACTCCTCACGGTTAGAGAGTTATGGCCATGAGAAGTTTGAGAACCTAGGTTTGGGTAATGGACCCAAGTTTGTTTGATGGATAATGGTATGTTTTTTTCTATATTTGTAGGTAATACTATTCTAAATGGATAGTACATGTCATGTCATTTCCATTGGTATGTGGAATGTCACATAAATCCTCACGGATAGAGAGTTATGGCCATGTGAAGTTGGAGAACCCGCGTGAGTCATCTAGAAACCCCAAAAGGTCAAAGTAGTCAAAGTGGTTTAAGAGATTTTTTATAAGGTAAATAATACAGTGAAGTGATGAGTGTACTATAATTCAAAGTGAATACAAAAGAAATTATTTAAATAATAAAGTTAATGGAGAAATTACTAAGTTGACAAGTGGTTAGAAGTGGGTTAGCCCTAAAATAAGGAAAGTGGTTTAAGATGGTTAGAAGGTAACCCCTTGAGGTAAAGTGAAGTGATGAGTGTACTATAAGTCAAAGTGGATACAAAATAAATTATTTAAATAATAAAGTTAATGGATAAATTACTAATTGGACAAGTGGTTAGAAGTTGGTTAACACTAAAATAAGGAAAATGGGTTAAGATGCTTAAAAGGTAACCCATTGAGGAAGCTACATGAAAGTATAAATAAGAGGCAAGGCTCTCTCATTTTATATCACACTTGAGAATATTGAATATATATAGGTAACTGAGGTAACCAAACAATATCTGAGCTGAATTTCAGAGAGAAGGTGAAGTAAATAAGGCCGAAATTCAAGGGAGGATAATTTCTTTTGATGATGCTTTCTAAGATATGTTATTTACAGATCATCTCACCATTTTTGCAATAAGTTTTTTTTTATAGAATGATTAAGACCTTGAAATTGATAGGCCATTGAGAAAACATATTCAAGTAGTTGTGATACAAATTTCATTATGTTGGTCATTGTATTTTTGGAGTTACACTCCGTGGAAAATATGGTTTGTGGCTAGTCTTGCAACTAGTCTAAAAGAGGTTTTTCGGGTAAACACATAATAACTTCTTCATAAAAAATCCAAATTAATTAAGACCAAATGTGTTGGTTAGAGTACAGTCTGTATTATTCTATGTAAAATCTTCAGATACATACAACAAATATTCTGTGCGGGGAACGCTCTACAAGTTCGCTCTCTAGAATAAGCCAGAATTCAACAAGGTATGCCATTTTTGCTATAACTATTTTTCTGAGAGGTTCTAAGTAGTGACACCTGGAGGAATTTCATAAAACACAATTAATAACATTGTGCTATTTTTAGATATTTATTCATTACAGGTACATAGTTATGATTATTTCAAGTTAGGGTTGTTGACTAATCCAAAACTAGTCATGTGAGACTAAAGAAAAATTTGATGAAAATGCTAGTCTCTTGTTGTTAAAGTTAAGGAAGGTTTGCAAGTATGTGATCATATACACCACATCTATTGCAAAGTTACAAATCATATTTGGATGATGAAATTGATGAGGGATTTTGGTTGAGGTACATGTTGGGTACATGGTCGAGACAAGTAGTCGATGAGTTGGCACATACACGAGGTGTATAGTTGATGGTGTTGGTACATATTAATGAGTTGTAGCTGATGAGTAGTTGATAAATGATTGGTACATACTTGGTACATGGTTGGAGGCACATGTTAGTAGTATTGTTGACACATGGTTTATGGATGATGTAGCATACTTGTATTGGTATATTATTATAAGCACATATTGATCTTGGTGATGATTATGAGTTGTTGTGTTATGTTTTGTTGATGCACATATTTGAAATTTGTCTTAGTGATTGATATTGGTGAGTAGATCTGATTTGGTTGATAAGATTGATGGTACAGGTTGTTGTGATAGGTTGTTTGGACAAGTTGTTGTGACATGTTATTTGTACAGGTTTGGTGCATGGTTGATGCACTTATTTATGGTACAGTTTGATAACAGGTTGAGGTACAGGTTGATGCATGGTTCAGGTTATTGGTATAGGTCGTTTGGTGCAGGTTGATTGGTACAGGTTTACAACAGTATATCTCACAATGATAGTGTGATAGTGGCTCCATAATTCTACTTATACATTAAGGCGGTTGGACGGGGCAAGGAAAAGTGTTTGTAGCCACCTTCCGGCTATAGCCGAACAACATAGGGGGTTGTATACTCCTTCTAGATGTAGCCAGAGAATTGGGGAGTTGGATCTTCCCTCAGGTTGTAACCTGAGAAACTAGAGGGTTGGAGCCTCTTTCCATTTGCAGCTGGAAAACAAAAGAAATTGGTGCTTCCAATGAATGTAATTATTCAAGACATATAAGAATAAACATTCAGTGGTTTTCTCCCTCTTTGGGTTTCCACATAAAAACATTGGTGTACTGTGTATGTGTATGATTGTTCATTTGTTCATTATTTATTTACTCTGCACATATTGGATGATAATGCTAAATTGATATAATATTTGCATTATATGGTTAAAAAGGATTACATTGCTCTATTACTGATTCACCCCCCCTCTCAGTAATCCAACAATTGGAATAAGAGCAGGTTTCTTCAGGAAACAGTTTAACCACTGGAAGGAGATCATGGATTATTCTGAGAATGGAGTACTAATGTTTAATGGTCAGAATGGTTTAAAGTATGAGATGTGGAGAATAAGGAAAAAATTATTTTTATAGGCACAGGGACATTATATTTGGCTATCAGTAGTTACATGATATGATAGTTCAAAAAGGGAAAAGATTACGGCCAAGAAGGAATTGAAAAAGAATAGCAAAATAGCAATGGATTTTATCTTGGAAGGATTACCTAATCGGTAAGAGAAAATGTTGGTAAATGTTCATCAGCCAAAGAACTTTGGGATAAGTTACATAATGTATATTCTTCACCCATCATGGAATCAAAAAATTCCAAAGAAGATGTAGGTACAAAACAAGAAGAAAGATGCTCATCATGTCAGAAATATTCAGAAAAGGAAGAGTATGAAGAAGCATAAGTTGATTACGGAGAACGATTGAATAGTGCAATTGAATATCTAAATAAAGAAAAAGAGGAAAACAAGTCATCCAAGAAAGAATTAATGAAGAAAAAGGAAAGTGTTCAAGGTTCCAAAAAAGCTCAAAAGGTCATCAAGAATTTAAGAACTTAGCTAGAAGAGGCCAAAAGAATTGAAGAAACTCTAGAATATCAAAATAAATGTTTAGAAGACAACATAACAACACAAAAGGAAGAGGTATAAAAGAGAGAAAAGATATTGACGGATCATCTCAAGGAAATAACCGATGACTTAAACCAACTTGAGGAAGAGTTTGGTGAAGAAGATAGAAGACTTAGAGAAGAAATAATTACATTGAAAATCCAACTTGAAGAAGCAAAGAGAGCAAAAAAGGTCATGAAGTCTCAGATAATGTAGAAAGAATAAGAGGTTAAGAATCTTGAAGAAGAAGTTGTCACACTAAGAGTCAAAGTCGTCAATCTCAACAAGAATGTTGAAGAGACAACAACATCCACATCAGTTATTGAGAATGAAGAGAAGCACTCAAGGTTCCTAGAAAAGAAGAATGAAGAAAATAGAAAGAGTTATGCAGAAGTACTCAAAGGAAGGAATCATGGTCAACCATAATCTAAGAAAACTATGGAAGATACTTCTTCAAGAAGACCATTCATGTTCAAGACACAAAGAAACTTCAATCATGATCATGATTAGTTAAGACAGAAATTCAGAAGGACTACATCACAAAGAACATCATTCACTCCCAGGTATGCAAGTTTCTTTTATAGTCATTGTTTTTATTTCACTAATTTTGAACATAAGGTTGCAGATTGCAGGGATTATAAAAGAAATGTTCAAGCAAGAACTACATAAGTGGCCCCACATAACATTGAATGTTACAAATGTCATAACTATGGACACATAGCTAGTGATTGTAGAAGCATGATCGATAATTCCATGAAAGAGAACACTGATATCAGATATAAAAAATTATGGTTAAGAAAACACGAAGAATAGGTGAAAAAAGACCAGGTCCCAGCGATCGCAAGATTGGCAATAAAACAAGATGACGAAAATTCTATAGAGAAAAACAAAGATGTTAGATATAGAAAGGTTTGGAAAATAACTGAAAGAAAAGAAGGACAAGTAAATAAGGAACAAGTTCAAGAGATTGTACTTTTAGGCGTTGTAGTGAAAGATGAATCCACACAAAGAAAGAAAGAAGTCAGAGCTAAGAGAGATGGTGAATCTACCAATGAAGATGATGATGAATCTACCTATGAAGATGATGATGAAAACACATAAGAGAAAGAATTGTTCTAATCCATCCATCTTAGAGACTCCTAGGTAATATGAATATTAGACAGGGGGAGTCTATGCGATAGATGTGACATACCAAAGAACCATCCTTCAAGTAGCTTGCAGACTTTGAGAAGATAGATCTAGAGCAGTCAATTAGTACAAGAACAATTTGATTGATTAATCAAGACTTCAAGATAGTATAGTGATAAATGGGTCAGAATTATGGACAATTGCGCAAGTAGATTCATGGACAGTATGGACGAGAGCATGGATTCGTAGATTGTTTCAAAGAGTGGTTCAGAGACAAAGGAACATTATCATAATGGATGATAATTACACATGAAATGGCTCAAACAATTATAATGGATTCCAAATTGACAGATACTTTTGGACATATGCAGTGCATACAACAGTTCACATTCAAAACAGAGTAATGATCACAAACAAAACTAAACAAAACTCCCTACGAACTATGGAAAGGAAGCACAAAAAATCACCTCTACATCAAGGTAACTCAAGATAGTTTTTTATTAATTGAAGTTTATATTGATGATATTATTTTTTGAAGTATCGATGACAAGTTAAGCCATAAATTTTCAAAGGACATGCATAATGAATTTGAAATGTCATTACTTGGAGAACTATCCTTCTTTTTGGGTCTTTAGATACGTCAAAGAAACCAATGAATTTTTATGTCTCAAACCAAGTAGATCAGAGAAATGCTAAAGAGGTTCGGAATGGAAGATTGAAAACCAGTTATCACTCCCATACAAACCAGTTGCAAATTGAGCAAAGATGATGATTCAAAGTCTACATATCAGAGGCAATACAGGTCAATTATTGGTAGCTTACTATATGTGGCAAATTCTAGACCAAATGTAATCCAGACAGTTGGACAGGTGGCACGATTTCAAGAAACACCAAAGGAATCACATGTATTAATAGTGAAGAGGATTTTCAGATATATCAAGGAACAAAAGAGTTTGGATTATGGTATCCAAAAGGAAAGTATCTATCAATTATTTCCTACACATATGCAGATTGGGCAGGTTGCATTGATGACTGATGAAGCACTAGTGGAGAAACGTTATACTTGGGTGAGTGTTTAGTATCATGGCTAAGTAAGAAACAATCATCCGTATATTTATCTATATCCAAGGCAGAGTATATTGCAGAAGCAACATGTTGTACATAGGTTTTATGGACGAAAAAAACTCTGACAAAGATACAGGTTGAGTATGATGAGACCATTCCAGTATATTGTGATAATACAAGCACCATCAATATCTCAAAGAACCCGTTGTTGCACTCCAAGACGAAGCACATTCCAATCAAGTATCACTTTCTACAAGAACAAGTTGCAGAGAAATACATCAGAGTTGAATATGTGGGCACAAAAGAACAAGTGGTAGACATATTTACAAAATTGCTTCCACGGGAAGCCTTTGAGTATCTTCGCCAGAGACTAGGAGTAATTTCTACTCCAAAATGAATTCTTTTGAATGCTTATATTATATGTCTTAAATGTACATGAGGAAGAACCATAAATAGGACAATTTAGGTTGGGATATCATTTTTAGGAAGAGTTTTGTTAGGGGGAGCAGACCCAGATGGAAAGATGCCTTTGCCATTGATGACAAATGGGGAGAGATTTATCATATGCAAAGGTAAATTATTGGAGAGAGAGAATAGAGGCACATTTCCAAGGGGAGAAATTGTCACAACGAAAGAATGAGCAATATGAGTTCAGAGTGATACCCTTTGTCAAAGGGGGAGAGATTATTCATGTGAAGGGAGAGAGAGTAATCAAAGACTTATAAACACAAAGAAAAATAAATATCATGTAGACAGAGGGAGAAACCCCAAGGAGAATTCAATCAGGGGGAGCAGCCCCAAAGGGAGATACCCTTTTCCATTGATGTCAAAGGGGGAGAGATAGAAATATTGATGAGAAGTATAATCATGAATGTTATCATGACTAAGTGTTTCCATCAATGTTGGTGTTTCCATCAATGCCAAAGGGGTGGATTGTTAGACAGTTGGCTTAGGTTGATGGAACATTGTAATGGATTGTTAGTTTTCATTTATTTCAACCATTGGAGAGTGGTATTCTAGATTGATTTCAACCCTTAGTGATTGATGTCAACTCTTGGAGAAAGTCTGGTAGTGAATTATGGTAGCACAAGGATTTGGGTAATAGACCCAAGATTGTTTCATGTATAATGGTATGAATTTTAATATATTTGGAGGTAATACTATTATATTTTGATATTACATGTCTTTCCATTTCCATTGGTATGTGTAGCGTCACATAACTCCTCACGGTTAGAGATTTATGGAAATGAGAAGTTGGAGAATCTGGGTTTGGGTAATGGACCCAAGTTTGTTTGATGGATAACGATATGTGCTTTGATATATTTGTAGGTAATACTATTCTATATGGATAGTACATGTCATATGATTTCCATTGGTATGTCGAATGTCACATAACGCCTCATGGTTAGAGAGTTATGGCCATGTGAAGTTGGAGAACCCTCATGAGTCATCTAGAAGCCCGAAAAGGTCAAAGTAGTCAAAGTGTTTTAAGAGATTTTTAGAAGGTAAATAATAAAGTGAAGTGATGAGTGTACAAAAATTCAAAGCAAATACAAAATAAATTATTTAAATAATAAAGTTAATGGAGAAATCACTAAGCTGACAAGTGGTTAGAAGTGGGTTAGCCGTGAAATAAAGAAAGTGGTTTAAGATGGTTAGAAGGTAACCCCTTGAGGAAAAGCTAAGTGATGAGTGTACTATAATTCAAAGTGGATACAAACTAACTTATTTAAATAATAAAGTTAATGGATAAATTACTAATTGGACAAGTGGTTAGAAGTTGGTTAACCCTAAAATAAGGAAAGTGGGTTAAGATGGTTAAAAGGTAATCCCTTGAGGAAGCTACATGAAAGTATAAATAAGACACAAGGATTTCTAATTTTATATCACACTTGAGAATATTGAATATCTACATGTGACTGAGGTAACCAAATTATATCTAAGCCAAATTTCAGAGAGAAGGTGAAGTAAAGAAGGAAGAAATTCAAGGGAGGATAAATTCTTTTGATGATGCTTTCTAAGGTATGTTATTTAAAGGTTAACTCACCATTTTCACAATATTTTTTTTTCTAGAATGATTAAGACATTGAAATTGATATGCCATTGTGAAAACATATCCAAGTAGACGTGTTACAAATTTCATCTTGTGGGTAATTGTCGTTTTTGAGTTACACTCCGTGGAAAATAGGGTTTGTGGCTAGTCCCGAAACTAGTCTAAAACAGGTGTTCTGGGTAAACACATCATAACTTATTCATAAAAGATCCAAATTAAGTAAGAAAAAATTTGTTGGTTAGAGTAAATTCTGTAGTATTATGTGTAAAAGTTTCATATCCATACAACAAATATTTCATGCGGGGCATGCTCTACAAGTTCTCTCTCTAGAATATGCTAGAATTCAACAAGGTATGCCATTTTTGCTATAAATACCTTTCTGAGAGGTTCCAGGTAGTGACACCTAGAGGAACTGCATACGAAACAATGAAGAACATTGTGTATTATTTTTAGATCTTTATTCATTACAGGTATAAGATCATATACACTAGGTCTATTACAGAGTTAAAAATCATATTTGGATGATGAAATTGATGAGGGATTTTGGTTGAGGTACATGTAAGGTACATGGTTGAGACAAGTAGTTGATGAGTTGGCACATACATGAGGTGTATAGTCGATGATGTTGGTACATATTGATGAGTCATAGTTGATGAGTAATTGATACATGATTTTTACATACTTGGTACATGGTTGGAGGCACTTGTTAGTAGTATTGTTGACACATGGTTTAAGAATGATGTAGCATACTTGTATTGGTATATTATTATAAACACATATTGATTTTGGTGATGATTATGAGTTGTTGTCTTATGATTCGTTGATGCAAATATTTGAGAGTTATCTTGGTGAGTATATCTGATTTGGTTGATAAGATTGATGAGACAGGTTGTTGTGATAGGTTGTTTGGACAGGTTGTTGTGATATGTTATTTGTATAGGTTTTGTGCATTGTTGATGCACTTATTTATGGTACAGGTTGATAACAGGTTGAGGTACAGGTTGATTCATGGTTGATGCATGGTTCAGGTTATTGGTACATGTTGTTTGGTGCAAGTTGATTTGTATAGGTTTACAACAATATATTTCATAGTGATAGTGTGACAGTGGTTCCATCATTCTACTTATACGTCAGGGCGGTTGGACGAGGAAAGGACAAGTGGTTGTAGCCACTTTCCAGTTGTAGCCAGAGAACATAGGGGGTTGTAGCCTCCTTCTGGTTGTAGCCAGATAATTGGGGAATTGTACCTTCCCTCAGGTTGTAGCATGAGAAACTAGAGGGTTGGAGCCTCCTTCCAGTTGCAGTGGGAAAACAAAGGAAGTTGGTGCTTCCAATGAATGTAATTCTTCAAGACATATAAGAAAAAACGTCCCATGGTTTTATCCCTCTTTGGGTTTCCACGTGAAAAAACTGGTGTAATGTGTATGTGTATGATTGTTCATTTGTTCATTGTTTATTTACTCTGCAAATATTGGATGATAATGATACATTGATATAACACTTGCATTATATGGTTAAAAACTATTACATTTCTCTATTACTAATTCACCCCCCGTCTTAGTACTCCAATAATTGGAATCAGAGTGCATTCCTTCAGGAAACAGTTTAACCACTAGAAGGAGATCATGGATTATTATGAGACTGGAGTACCGATGTTTAATGGTTAGAATGGTTTAAAGATTGAGATGTGGAGCATAAGGACAAAATTATTTTTACAGGCACAGGGACATTATATTTGGCTATAAGTTGTTACAAGATATTATAGTTCAAAAAAGGAAAAGATTGTAGCCAAGAAGGAATTGAATAAGAAGAACAAAATAGAAATGGATTTCATCTGGGAATGATTACCTAATCCGGTAGAGAAAATGTTGGTAAATGTTCATCGACCAAAGGAATTTGGGATTAGTTACATAATGTATATTCTTCACCCATCACAGAATCAAAAAATTCCAAGGAAGATGCAGGTACAAAACAACAAGAAATATGCTCATCATGTCAGAAAGATTCAGAAAAGGAAGAGTGTGAAGAAGCAGAAGTTGATTACTGAGAACAATTGATCAGTGCAATTGAATATCTAAAGAAATAAAAAGAATAAAACAATTCATCCAAGAAAGAATTGATGAAGAAAACAAAAAGTGTTCAAGGTTCCGAAAAGGCTTAGCATGTCATAAAGAATTTAAGAACTCATCTAGAAAATGCCAAAAGAATTGAAGAAACTCTAGAATATCAAAAGCAATGTTTAGAAGAAAACATAACAGCACAAAAGGAAGAAGTAGAAAAGAGAGAAAAGATACTGAAGAATCATCTCAAGGAAAGAACCGATGACTTAAACCAACTTGCGGAAGAGTTTGGTCAAGAAGAGAGGAGACTCGAAGAAGAAATAATTACATTGAAAATCGAACTTGAAGAAGCAAAGAGAACAAAAGAGGTGATGAAGTCTCAGATAATGAAGAAAGATGAATAGGGTGAGAAACTTGAAGAAGAAGTTGTCACACTAAGAGTCAAAGTCGTCAAGCTCAACAAGAATGTTGAAGAGATAGAAACATCCACATCAGATATAGAGAATGAAGAGAAACACTCAAGGTTTCTAGAAAAGAAGAATGAAAAAAATATAAAGAGTTATGAAGAAGTACTCAAAGGAAGGATTCATGGTCAACCAGAATCTAAGAAAAATATTGAAGATACATCTTCAAGAAGACCATTCATGTTCAAGCCACAAAGAAGCTTCAATCATGATCGTGATCAGTCAAGGAAGAAATTCAGAAGGACTACACCACAACGGAGATTATTCACTCTCAGGTATGCAAATTTATTTTATGGTCATTGTTTTTATTTCACTACTTTTGGACATAACATTGCAGATTGCAGGCATTATAAAAGAAATGTTCAAGAAAGAACTGCATATGTGGCCCCACATAATATTGAATTTTACAAATGTCATAATTATGGACACATAGCTAGTGATTGTAGAAGCATGATCGATAATTCCATGAAAGAGAACATTGATATCAGATATAAAAAATTATGGATAAGAAAACACGAAAAAAAGGTGAACAAAGACCATATCCCATAGACCACAAGATTGGCAATAAAACAAGATGACGAAAATGCTACAGAGAAAAAGAAAGATGTCAGATATAGAAAGTTTTGGAAAATAACTGAAAGAAAAGAAGGACAGGTAAATAAGGAACAGGCTCAAGAGATTGTACTTTTAGGCATTGTAGTGAAAGATGAATCCACACACAAAAATAAAGAAGTCAGAGCTAAGAGATATGGTGAATCTACCAATGAAGATGATGATGAATCTACCTATGAAGATGATGATGAATACACATAAGAGCAAGAGTTGTTCTAAGCCATTTGTCTTAGAGACTCCCAGGTAATATGAATATTAGACAGGGGGAGTCTATGCGATAGATGTGACATACCAAAGAACCATCCTTCAAGTAGCTTGCAGAGTTTGAGAAGATAGATCTAGAGAAGTCAATTAGCAGAAGAATAATTGGATTGATTAATCAAGACTTCAAGATAGTATAGTGATAAATGGGTCAACATTATGGACAATTGCGCAAGTATATTCATGGACAGTATGGATGAGAGCATGGATTCGTAGATTGTTTCAAAGAGTGGGTCAGAGACAAAGGAACATTATCATAATGGATGATAATTACACATGAAATGACTCAAGCAATTCTAATGGATTCCAAATTGACAAATATTTTTGGACATATGCAGTGCATACAACAGTTCACATTCAAAATAGAGTAATGATCACAAACAAAAATAAAAAAAACTCCCTACGAACTATGGAAAGGAAGCATAGAAAATCACCTCTATATCAAGGTAACTCAAGATAGTTTTTTATTAATTGAAGTTTATGTTGATATTATTTTTGGAAGTATCGATGATAGGTTAAGCCATAAATTTTCAAAGGACATGCATAATGAATTTGAAATGTCATTACTTGGAGAACTATCCTTATTTCTGGGTTTTTAGATATGTCAAAGAAACGAAGGAATTTTTATGTCTCAAACAAGTACATCAGAGAAATGCTAAAGAGGTTCGGAATGGAAGATTGAAAACTAGTTATCACTCCCATGCAAACTAGTTGCAAGTTGAGCAAATATGATGATTCAAAGTCTACATATCAGAGGCAATACAGGTCAATTATTGGTAGCCTACTGTATGTGACAAAATATAGACCAAATGTAATGAAGGAAGTTGGAAAGGTGGCAAGATTTCAAGAAACACCAAAGGAATCACATGTATTAGCAGTGAAGAGGATTTTCAGATATCTCAAGGAACAAAAGAGTTTGGATTTTGGTATCCAAAAGGAAAGGATCTATCACTTATTTCCTACACAGATGCAGATTGGGTAGGTTGCATTGATGACCGACGAAGCACTAGTGGAGCAACGTTCTACTTGGGTGAGTGTTCAGTATCATGGCTAAGAAAGAAACAATCATCTGTATATTTATCTATTGCCAAGGTAGAGAATATTGTAGAAGCAACATGTTGTACATAGGTTTTATGGATGAAAAAAACTCTGACAAATATACAAGTTGAGTATGATGAGCCCATTACAATATATTGTGATAATACAAGTGCCATCAATATCTCAAAGAACCCATTGATCCACTCCAAGACGAAGCACATTCCAATCAAGTATCACTTTCTACGGGAACAGGTTGCAGATAATAACATCAGAGTTAAATATGTGGGCACAAAAGAAAAAATGGCAGACATCTTTACAAAACTGCTTCCATGGGAAGACTTTGAGTATCCTCGCCAGAGACTATGAGTAATTTCTACTCCAAAATGAATTCTTTTGAATGCTTATCTTATATGTCTTATATGTACATGAGGAAGCACCATAAATAAGACAATTCAGGTTAGGATATTAGTTTCAGGAAGAGTTATGTTAGGAGGAGTAGACCCAGATGGAAATATACCTTTGCCATTGATGACAAACGGGGAGAGATTTATCATACACAAAGGTAAATTATTGGAGAGATAGCATAGAGGCATGTTTCCAAGGGGAGCGATTGTCACAACGGAAGAATGAACAATATCAGTTCAGAGTGTTACCCTCTGTCAAAGGGGGAGAGATTATTCATGTGAAGGGAGAGAGAGTAATCAAAGAGTTATAAACACACAAAAAAATCAATATCATGTAGACAGAGGGAGAAACCCCAAGGAGAGTTCAGTTAGGGGGATCAACGCCAAAGGGAGATACCCTTTTCCATTGATATCAAAGGGGGAGAGATAGAAATATTTATGAGAAGTATAATCATGAATGTTATCATGGCTAAGTGTTGCCATCAATGTTGGTGTTTCCATCAATGCCAAAAGGGGAGATTGTTAGACAGTTGGCTTAGGTTGATGGAACATTGTAATGGATTGTTAGTTTTCATTTATGTCAACCATTGGAGAGTGATATTCTAGATTGATTTCAACCCTTAGTGATTGATGTCAACCCTTGGAGAAAGTCTGGTAGCAAATTATGGTAGCACAAGGATTTGGGTAATAGACCCAAGATTGTTTCATGTATAATGGTATTAATTTTAATATATTTGGAGGTAATAATATTATATATGGATATTACATGTCAGTCCATTTCCGGTGGTATGTGGAACGTCACATAACTCCTCACGGTTAGAGATTTATGGCAATGAGAAGTTGGAGAACCTAGGTTTGGGTAATGGACCCAAGTTTGTTTGATGGATAACGGTATGTAATTTGATATATTTGAAGGTAATAATATTCTATATTGATAGTACATGTCATTACATTTCCATTGGTATGTGGAACGTCACATAATGCCTCACGGTTAGAGAGTTATGGCCATGTGAAGTTGGAGAACCCTCATGAGTCATCTAGAAGCCCCAAAAGGTCAAAGTAGTCAAAGTG
The DNA here is from genome assembly GCA_009831015.1 of Picea engelmannii. Taxonomy (NCBI): domain Eukaryota; kingdom Viridiplantae; phylum Streptophyta; class Pinopsida; order Pinales; family Pinaceae; genus Picea; species Picea engelmannii. Next base: position 547,774 of record ML782155.1, on the reverse strand, counting down.
TTTTAAGAGATTTTTAGAAGGTAAATAATAAAGTGAAGTGATGAGTGTACTATAATTAAAAGTGAATACAAAATAAATTATTTAAATAATAAAGTTAATGGAGAAATCACTTTGTTGACAAGTGGTTAGAAGTGGTTTAAGATGGTTAGAAGGTAACCCCTTGAGGAAAAGTTAAGTGATGAGTGTACTATAATTCAAAGTGGATACAAACTAACTTATTTAAATAATAAAGTTAATGGATAAATTACTAATTGGACAAGTGGTTAGAAGTTGGTTAACCCTGAAATAAGGAAAGTGGGTTAAGATGGTTAAAAGGTAATCCCTTGAGGAAGCTACATGAAAGTATAAATAAGAGGCAAGGATTTCTAATTTTATATCACACTTGATAATATTGAATATATAAACACGACTGAGGTAACCAAAGTATATCTAATCCAAATTTCAGAGAGAAGGTGAAGTAGAGAAGGCCGAAATTCAAGGGAGGATAAATTCTTTTGATGATGCTTTCTAAGGTATGTTATTTAAAGGTCATTTCACCATTTTCGCAATAATTTTTTTTTTAGAATGATTAAGACATTGAAATTGATATGCCATTGTGAAAACATATCCAGGTAGATGTGCTACAAATTTCATCTTGTGGGTCATTGTCATTTTTGAGTTACACTCCATTGAAAATAGGGTTTGTGGCAAGTGTCGAAACTAGTCTAAAAAAGGTCTTCCGGGTAAACACATCATAACTTATTCATAACATATCCAAATTAAGTAAGAAAAAATGTGTTGGTTAGAGTAAAGTCTACAGTATTATGTGTAAAAGTTTCATATCCATGCAACAAATATTTCATGCGGGGCACGCTCTACAATTTCACTCTCTAGAATAAGCTAGAATTCAACAAGGTATGCCATTTTTGCTATAAATCCCTCTCTGAGAGGTTCCAAGTAGTGACACCTGGAGGAACTACATAAGAAACAATGAAGAACATTGTGTATTATTTTTAGATATTTATTCATTATAGGTACATAGTTATGATTATTTCAAGTTAGGGTTGTTGACTAATCCAAAACTAGTCATGTGAGACTAAAAAAAAGTTTGATGAAAATGATAGTTTCTTCTTGTTAAAGTTAAGGAAGGTTTGAATGTATAAGATCATATACACTAGATCTATTACAGAGTTAAAAATCATATTTGGATGATGAAATTGATGAGGGATTTTGGTTGAGGTACATGTAAGGTACATGGTTGAGACAAGTAGTTGATGAGTTGGCACATACATGAGGTGTATAGTCGATGATGTTGGTACATATTGATGAGTCATAGTTGATGAGTAATTGATACATGATTTTTACATACTTGGTACATGGTTGGAGGCACTTGTTAGTAGTATTGTTGACACATGGTTTAAGAATGATGTAGCATACTTGTATTGGTATATTATTATAAACACATATTGATTTTGGTGATGATTATGAGTTGTTGTCTTATGATTCGTTGATGCAAATATTTGAGAGTTATCTTGGTGAGTATATCTGATTTGGTTGATAAGATTGATGAGACAGGTTGTTGTGATATATTTTTTGGAAAGGTTGTTGTGATATGTTATTTGTACAACTTTGGTGCATGGTTGATGCACTTATTTATGGTAGAGGTTGATAACATGTTGAGGTACAGGTTGATTCATGGTTGATGCATGGTTCAGGTTATTGGTATATGTTGTTTGGTGGAAGTTGATTTGTACAGGTTTACAACAATATATCTCATAGTGATAGTGTGATAGTGGTTCCATCTTTCTACTTATACGTCAGGGCGGTTGGAGAAGGTAAAGACAAGTGGTTGTAGCCACCTTCCAATTGTAGCTGGAGAACATACGGGGTTGTAGCCTCCTTCTGGTTGTATCCAAATAGTTGGGGAATTGGAGCTTCCCTCAGGTTGTAGCATGAGAAACTAGAGGATTGGAGCCTCCTTCTATTTGAAGCTGGAAAACAAAGGAAGTTGGTGTTTCCAATGAATTTAATTCTTCAAGACATATAAGAAAAAACATCCCATGGTTTTCTCCCACTTTGGGTTTCCACATAAAAACACTGGTGTAATGTGTATGTGTATGATTTTTCATTTTTTCATTGTTTATTTACTCTGCAAATATTGGATGATAATGCTACATTGATATAACACTTGCATTATATGGTTAAAAACTATTACATTGCTCTATTAATGATTCACCCCCCCTCTCAGTAATCCAATAATTGGAATCAGAGTGGGTTCCTTCAGGAAACAGTTTAACCATTGGAAGGAGATCATGGATTATTCTGAGACTAGAGTACCAATGTTTAATGGTCATAATGGTTTAAATTATGATAGGTGGAGCATAAGGACAAAACTATTTTTACAGGCACAGGAACATTATATTTGTCTATAAGTTGTTACAAGATATTATAGTTCAAAAAAGGAAAAGATTGTAGACAAGAAGGAATTGAATAAGAAGAACAAAATAGAAATGGATTTCATCTGGGAATGATTACCTAATCCGGTAGAGAAAATGTTGGTAAATGTTCATCGACCAAAGAAATTTGGGATAAGTTACATAATGTATATTCTTCATCCATCACAGAATTAGAAAATTCCAAGGAAGATGCAGGTACAAAACAACAAGAAAGATGCTCTTCATGTCAGAAAGATTCAGAAAAGGAAGAGTGTGAAGAAGCAGAAGTTGATTACTAATAACAATTGATCAGTGCAATTGAATATCTAAAGAAATAAAAAGAATAAAACAATTCATCCAAGAAAGAATTCATGAAGCAAAATGAAAGTGTTCAAGGTTCTGAAAAAGCTTAGCAGGTCATCAAGAATTTAAGAGCTCGGGTAGAAAATGCCAAAAGAATTGAAGAAACTCTAGAATATCAAAAGCAATGTTTAGAAGCAAACATAATAGCACAAAATGAAGAAGTAGAAAAGAGAGAAAATATAATGATGAATCATCTCAAGGAAAGAACTAATGACTTAAACCAACTTGAGGAAGAGTTTGTTCAAGAAGAGAGAAGACTCAAAGAAGAAATAAATACATTGAAAATCCAACTTGAAGAAGCAAAGAGAACAAAAGAGGTGATGAAGTCTCAGATAATGAAGAAAGAAGAATAGGTTGAGAAGCTTGAAGAAGTTGTCACACTAAGATTCAAATTCATCAAGCTCAACAAGAATGTTGAAGAGATAGAAACATCCACATCAGATATAGAGAATGAAGAGAAGCACTCAAGGTTTCTAGAAAAGAAGAATGAAGAAAATATAAAGAGTTATGCAGAAGTACTTAAAGGAAGGATTCATGGTCAACCAGAATCTAAGAAAATTGTTGAAGATACATCTTCAAGAAGACCATTCATGTTCAAGCCACAAAGAAGCTTCAATCATGATCATGATCAGTCAAGGAAGAAATTCAGAAGGACTACACAACAAAGAAGATTATTCACTCCCAGGTATGCAAATTTCTTTTATGGTCATTGTTTTTATTGCACCAATTTTGGACATAAGGTTGCAGATTATAGGCATTATAAAAGAAATGTTCAAGCAAGAACTGCATATGTGTCCCCACATAACATTGAATGTTACAAATGTCCTAACAATGGACACATAGCTAGTGATTGTAGAAGCATGATCAATAATTCCGCGAAAGAGAAGAGAACACTGATATCAGATATAAGAAATTATGGATAAGAAAACATGAAGAATAGGTGAACAAAGACCAGGTCCCAAAGATCACAAGATTGGCAATAAAACAAGATGACAAAAATTCTACGGAGAAAAAGAAAGATGTCAGATATAGAAAGGTTTGGAAAATAACTAAAAGAAAAGAAGGACATGTAAATAAGGAATAGATTCAAGAGATTGTACTTTTAGGCATTGTTGTGAAAGATGAATCCACACAAAGAAAGAAAGAAGTCACAACTAAGAGAGATGGTGAATATACCAATGAAGATGATGATGAATCTACCTATGAAGATGATGATGAATACACATAAGAGCAAGAATTGTTCTAAGCCATCCATCTTAGAGACTCCCAGGTAATATGAATATTAGACAGGGGGAGTCTATGCGATAGATGTGACATACCAAAGAACCATCCTTCAAATAGCTTGCAGAGTTTGAGAAGATAGATCTAGAGCATTCAATTAGCAGAAGAACAATTGGATTGATTAATCAAGACTTCAAGATAGTATAGTGATAAATGGGTCAACATTATGGACAATTGCACAAGTATATTCATGGACAGTATGGATGAGAGCATGGATTCGTAGATTGTTTCAAAGAGTGGGTCAGAGACAAAGGAACATTATCATAATGGATGATAATTACACATGAAATGGCTCAAACAATTCTAATGGATTCCAAATTGAGAGATATTTTTGGACATATGTAGTGCATACAATAGTTCACATTCAAAACAGAGTAATGATCACAAAAAAAAAAAAAAAAAACTCCCTACGAACTATGGAAAGGAAGCACAAAAAACACCTCTACATCAAGGTAACTCAAGATAGTTTTTTATTAATTGAAGTTTATGTTGATGATATTATTTTTGGAAGTATTGATGACAGGTTAAGCCATAAATTTGCAAAGGACATGGATAATGAATTTGAAATGTCATTACTTGGAGAACTATCTTTCTTTCTGGGTCTTTAGATACGTCAAAGAAATCAAAGAATTTTTATGTCTCAAACCAAGTATATCAGAGAAATGCTAAATAGGTTCAGAATGGAAGATTGAAAACCAGTTATCACTCCCATGCAAACCATTTTCAAGTTGAGAAAAGATGATGATTCAAAGTCTACATATCAGAGGCAATACAAGTCAATTATTGTTAGCCTACTAGCCGAAATTCAAGGGAGGATAAATTCTTTTGATAATGCTTTCTAAGGTATATTATTTAAAGGTCATCTCACCATTTTCGCATTAATATTTTTTTTAGAATGATTAAGACAGTGAAATTGATATGCCATTGTGAAAACATATCCAAGTAGATGTGTTACGAATTTCATCTTATGGGTCATTGTCATTTTTGAGTTACACTCCATGGAAATTAGTGTTTGTGGCTAGTCCCAAAACTAGTCTAAAACAGGTGTTCCGAGTAAACACGTCATAACTTATTAATAACAGATCCAAATAAAGTAAAAAAAATGTGTTGGTTAGAGTAAAGTATGTAGTATTATGTGTAAAAGTTTCATATCCATACAACAAATGTTTCTTGCGGGGCACTCTCTACAAGTTCACTCTCTAGAATAAGCTAGAATTTAACAGGGTATGCCATGTTTGCTATAAATCCCTTTCTGAGAGGTTCCAAGTAGTGACACATGGAGGAACTACATACGAAACAATGAAGAACATTGTGTATTATTTTTAGATCTTTATTCATTATAGGTACATAGTTATGATTATTTCAAGTTAGGGTTGTTGACTAATCCAACACTAGCCATGTGAGACTAAAGAAAAGTTTGATGAAAATGATAGTCTCTTGTTGTTAAAGTTAAGGAAGGTTTGAATGTATATGATCATATACACCAGGTCTATTACAGAGTTAAAATTCATAATTGGATGATGAATTTGATGAGGGATTTTGGTTGAGGTACATGTCAGGTACATGGTTGAGACAAGTAGTTGATGCATTGGCACATACATGAGGTGTATAGTCGATGATGTTGGTACATATTGATGAGTCATAGTTGATGAGTATCTGATACATGATTTTTAAATACTTGGTACATGGTTGGAGGCACTTGTTAGTAGTGTTGTTGACACATGGCTTATGAATGATGTAGCATACTTGTATTGGTATATTATTATAAACACATATTGATCTTGGTGATGATTATGAGTTGTTGTGTTATGATTTGTTGATGCACATATTTGAGAGTTGTGTTGGTGAGTATATCTGATTTGGTTGATAAGATTGATGAGACAGGTTGTTGTGATAGGTTGTTTGGACAGGTTGTTGTGATATGTCATTTGTACAGGTTTGGTGCATGGTTGATGCACTTATTTATGGTACATGTTGATAACAGGTTGAGGTATAGGTTGATTCATGTTTGATTCATGGTTCAGGTTATTGGTACATGTTGTTTGGTGCAAGTTGATTTGTACAAGTTTACAAAATTATATCTCATAGTGATAGTGTGATAGTGATTCCATCATTCTACTTATATGTCAGGGCGGTTGGACGAGGCAAGGACAAGTGGTAGTAGCCACCTTCCATTTGTAGCCAGAGAACATAGGGGGTTGTAGCCTCCTTCTGGTTGTAGCAAAATAATTGGGGAATTGGAGCTTCCCTCAGGTTGTAGCATGAGAAACTAGAGGGTTGGAGCCTGGTTCTAGTTGCAGCTGGAAAACAAAGGAAGTTGGTGCTTCCAATGAATGTAATTCTTCAAGACATATAAGAAAAAACATTCCATGGTTTTCTCCCAGTTTGGGTTTCCACATAAAAACACTGTTGTAATGTGTATGTGTATGATTGTTCATTTGTTCATTGTTTATTTACTCTGCAAATATTGGATGATAATGCTACATTGATATAAGACTTGCATTATATGGTTAAAAACTATTACACTGCTCTATTACTGATTCATCCCCTCTCTCAGTAATCTAGTAATTAGAATCAGAGTGGGTTCCTTCAGGAAATAGTTTAACCATTGGAAGGAGATCATGGGTTATTCTGAGACTGGAGTACCAATGTTTAATGGTCAGAATGGTTTAAAGTATGAGATGTGGAGCATAAGGACAAAACTATTTTTACAGGCACAGGGACATTATATTTCCCTATAAGTTGTTATAAGATATTATAGTTCAAAAAAGGAAAAGACTGTAGCCAAGAAGGAATTGAATAAGAAGAACAAAATAGAAATGGATTTCATCTAGGAATGATTACCTAATCTGGTAGAGAAAATGTCGGTAAATGTTCATCGACCAAAGAAATTTGGGATAAGTTACATAATGTATATTCTTCACCCATCATAGAATCAGAAAAGTCCAAGGAAGATGCAGGTACAAAACAACAAGAAAGATGCTCATCATGTCAGAAAGATTTAGAAAAGGAAGAGTGTGAGGAAGAAGAAGTTGATTACTGAGAACAACTGATCAGTGCAATTGAATATCTTAAGAAATAAAAATAATAAAACAATTCATTCAAGAAAGAATTCATGAAGCAAAAGGAAAGTGTTCAAGTATCCAAAAAATCTTAGCAGGTCATCAAGAATTTAAGAGCTTAGCTAGAAAATGCCAAAAGAATTGAAGAAACTCTAGAATATCAAAAGCATTGTTTAGAAGCAAACATAACAACACAAAAGGAAGAAGTAGACAAGAGAGAAAATATACCGACAAATCATCTCAAGGAAATAACCAACGACTTAAACCAACTTGAGGAAGAGTTTGGTCAAGAAGAGAGAAGACTCGAAGAAGAAATAATTAGATTGAAAATCCAACTTGAAGCAGCAAATAGAACAAAAGAAGTGATAAAGTCTCAGATAATGAAGAAACAAGAATAGGTTGAGAATCTTGAAGAAGAAGTTGTTACACTAAGAGTTAAAGTCATCAAGGTCAACAAGAATGTTGAAGAGACAGAAACATCCACATCAGATATAGAGAATGAAAAGAAGCACCGAAGGTTTCTAGAAAAGAAGAATGAAGAAAATATAAAGAGTTATGCAGAAGTACTCAAAGGAAGGATTCATGGTCAACTAGAATCTAAGAAAAATATTGAAGATACGTCTTCAAGAATACCATTCATGTTCAAGCCACAAAGAATCTTCAATCATGATCATGATCAATTAGGGAAGAAATTCAGAAGGACTACACCACAAAGAAGATTATTCACTCCTAGGTATGCAAATTTCTTTTATGGTCATTGTTTTTATTGCACTAATTTTGGACATAAGGTTGCAGATTGCAGGCAGTATAAAAGAAATTTTCAAGCAAGAACTGCATATGTGTCCCCATGTAACATTGAATGTTACAAATGTCATAACTATGGACACATAGCTAGTGATTGTAGAAGCATGATCGATACTTCCATGAAAATTAACACTGATATCAGATAGAAGAAAGTATGGATATCAGATAGAAGAAAGTATGGATAATAAAACATGAATAATAGGTGAACAAAGACGAGGTCCTAGAGATCACAAGATTGGCAATAAAATGAGATGACAAAAAATCTACATAGAAAAAAAAAGATGTCAGATATAGAAAGGTTTGGAAAATAACTGAAAGAAAAGAAGGAACATGTTCAAGTGATTGTAATTTTAGGCATTGTTGTGAAAGATGAATCCATAGACATAAAGAAAGAAGTCAGAGCTCAGAGAGATGATGAATCTACCAATGAAGATGATGATGAATCTACCAATGAATATTATGATGAATACACATCAAAGTAGAAATTCTTCTAAGCCATCATTCATAGATACTCCTAGGTAATATGAATATTATACAGGGGGAGTCTATGCGATAGCTATGACAGAGCAAAGAACCATCCTTCGAGCATCTTGCAGAGTATGAGAAGACAGATCCAAAGAAGTCAATTAGTAGAAGTACAATTTGATGGATTAATCAAGACTTCATGATAGTATAGTGATAAATGGGTCTGCATTATGGACAATTGCGCAAGTATATTCTTGGAAAGTATGGATGAGAGTATGCATTCATAGATTGGTTCAAGAGTGGTTCAGAGACAAAGGAAAATTATCATAATGGATGATAATTACACAGGAAATGGCTCGAACAATGCTAATGGATTCCAAATTGACAGATATTTTGGACACATGCATTGCATACAACAATTCACTTTCAAAACAGAGTAATTCTCATAAACACCAATGACAAAAATCCCTATGAACTATGGAAATAAATCACATACAATAAACTCTACATCAAGGTAACTCAAGATAGTATTTTATTAATTGAAGTTTAGGTAGATGATATTATTTTTGGAAGTACTGATGACAGGTTAAGCCAGACATTTGCAAAGGACATGCATAATAAATTTGAAATTTCATTAATTGGAGAACTATCCTTCTTTTTGGGTCTTCAAATACATCAAAGAAACCAAGGAATTTTTATTTCTCAAACCAAGTATATCAGAGAAATGCTAAAGAGGTTTGGAATGGAATATTGCAAACTGGTTATAACTCCCATGCAAACCAGTTGCAAGTTAAGAAAAGATGACGATTCAAAGTCTACATATCAAAGGCAATACAAGTCAATGATTGGTAGCCTACTATATGTGACAACATCTAGACCAAATGCAATGCAGGAAGTTGGACAAGTGGCATGATTTCAAGCAGAACCAAATGAATCACATATATTAACAATGAAGAGGATTTTTGGATATCTCAAAGGAACAAAAGAGTTTGGATTATGGTATCCAAAAGGAAAGGATCTATCAATTATTGCCTACACAGATGAAAATTGGGAAAGTTGCATTGATGACCGCCGAAGCACCAGTGGAGCAACGTTCTACTTGGGTGAGTGTTTAGTATTATGGATAAGCAAGAAACAATCATCAATATCTTTATCTACAGTTGAGGTAGAGAATATTGCATCAACAACATGTTGTACACAGGTTCTATGGATGAAACAAACTCTGACAAATATATAGGTTGAGTATGATGAGCCCATTCCAATGTATTCTGATAATATAAGAACCATCAATATCTCAAAGAACTCAGTGATGCACTCCAAGACGAAGCACATTCCAATCAAGTATCACTTTCTATGGGAACAATTTGCAGAGAAGAACATTAGAGTTGAATATGTGGGCACAAAAGAACAAGTGGTAGACATATTTACAAAACTGCTTCCATGAGAAGCCTTTGAGTATATTCACCAAAGACTAGGATTAATTTATACTCTAAAATGAATGATTTTGAATGCTTATCTTATATGTATTAGATGTACAGGAGGAAGCACCATAAATAGGACAATTCAAGTTGGGATATCAGTTTCAGGAAGAGTTCTGTTAGGGGGAACAAAACCATATGGAAATATACCTTTTCCATTGATGACAAATGGGGATATATTTATGAGATGCAAAGGTAAATGATTGGAGAGAGATCATAGAGGCATGTTTCCAAGGGGTGCGATTGTCACAACGAAATAATGAGCGATATGACTTTAGAGTGATACCCTTTGTCGAAAAGGGAGATATTATTCATGTGAAGGGAGAGAAAGTAATCAAAGACTCATAAACACAAAGAAAAATCAAAAGAATGTAGACAGGGGGAGAAACCCCAAGGAGAATTCAGTTAGGGGGAGCAACCCCAAAGGGAGATACCCTTTTCCATTGATGTCAAAGGGGGAGAGATAGAAACATTGAAGAGGAGTATAAGCATGAATGTTATCATGACTAAGTGTTTCCATCAATGCAAAAGGGGGATATTGTTAGACAGTTCACTTATGTTGATGGACAATTGGTATGGATTGTTGGTTGTCGTTGATGTCAACCATTAGAGAGTGATATTGTAGATTCCGGTAGCACAGAGGTTTGGGTAATGGACCCGATGTTGTTTCATGTATAATGGTATGTTTTTTAATATATTTGAAGGTAATACTATTCTATATGTACAGTACATGGCATTCCATTTTCGGCAGTATGTGGAACGTCACATAACTCCTCACAGTTAGAGAGTTATGGCCATGAGAAGTTGGAGAACCCAGGTTTGGGTAATGGACCCATGTTTGTTTGATGGATAAGCGTATGCATTTTGATATATTTGATCCAGGTGGATATCGGTGGCCACCCACCTTTTCCAGCTGGTGCAAAACAACTTTCTAGCAATTTTGGTAATTTACTATTTTTAGCAGTTTTTTGGGTCCTGAACTTCCGAAGCCATTTTGAGTTCCTAAACGACGTTCTTTGGGGTATGTTGTGGTTGCAAAATTTCATCATGAAATTTTGTGCGACTATTGTATTCCTCATATAGATCTTTCCAATGGGTTATCATACGCGTAAAATGGAGATCGTAAGCAAAAATTACGACCCCGGGAAGTTGATGTACTGACTTACCCAAACGGGGCCCACATGACTTTTGGCGCTTCATCTCCTAGGGTTAGGTTTTTAGATGTCTAGGGTTTTTTGGAATTATTGTTTATTGTAAAAAGGACTTCAGAGCCTCATTGTAATCATCTTCTTGTGAATGAGTGTAACCATCACATCTCTTCTCAGAGATAAGGCGCCACCATTCCAGCAAGCTTGTTTCCGATGCATTTTATAGTTTCTAGCTTATTTATTTATTGAATAGAAAACCCGTTTTATTGTATCTCTATTATTTTGTGTTAAGAACCTATTAATAATATGTATTCATTTCGTTCAACTCATAAAATCTGGATCAGTGGTATCAGAGTGGTCTTCTCCTTGTCATCTTAATGCATGTCCCTAACGAGGTCAGAGTATAGAGACTTGGGTCTCAAGCTTGTTTCTCTTAAGAAAAAAAAATCTCGCATGCCCAAGCGACCTCTCATGGAAGGAGAAAAGAAATATGATGGGACAAGAGATCCTTTCAAATTGTTGATTGAGGAAGCCCTCATGCAACAGGGGAATGAGATGATGGATAGTTTCACGCAAATCTTTCGACGACTACCAACAGGCGACACATCTTCTTTGAATAGAGGTGCCTCCCCCTTCAAGGTACAAATAAACTTTGATATTCCTATATTTGAAGGTCAGATGGGCGCAGATGTTGTAGACAAGTGGTTGAATATACTAGAAGGGTATTTTTCTGTCCATAACTTTTCGAATAGAGAAAATATTACTTTTGCACTCCTCAAAGTCGTTCCCCATGTCAAAGATTGGTGGGAAACGTTCTGTGAGAAAAAGGAAACAAAGGAACCCTCATTATTTTCAGTCACGACCACTTAGGAATCTTTCAGGGATGCTATTAAGGAACAATACTACCCTTTCAAAAGTTATGATGACCTGTATACCAAATGGACCACACTGCAGCAAGAAAGAGACCAAGCAGTGCCAGATTTCACAAATATCTTCCATACCTTGCGCACTAAGCTGGATATCAAATATTCAGAGTGACACCTAGTGCTCAAGTATCACTTTTCTATGCACAGATACATCCAGAACGAAATGGAATTTTTGGACATCTCATCCTTGGGCATGACCTATAGATATGCTGTCAAAATCGAGCAAAAGATCACACAAAAGACACGGCTATTTAGGCCTGGGAATTCCTCACAACAAAAGCCAAGAAAGGGTGGCCCCAACCCATAGAAAAAAGGACAGAGCAAATATGGAAAGTATCAAGAAAACCAGTCCAAGCTTCAAGCAAAGAAGGCCACCGAAAAGACAAAGAAAGACACCAGGAAGTGGTGTGACTTCCATAAGAGCCCTTGGCATAACACTGTTGACTGCCACTCAAAGCAGTCATTGGTGGCCAAAGTGAAAGCCTATGAATCAGATGCAAATTCTGACTCTAAGATAGAACCAAAAAGGGGAATATGGATCATTGACACAGAACCTAGCGCCACCGTTGCTACCACCAAACTCCAGCCTGGTGAACCAGATGAGCCAGAAGAAGGAGAGTGCCTCTTCCATTCATAGATGTGGGTAATAGGCACCCCGCTGCACTTCATCATTGATAATGGTAGCTAGAAGAACCTCATCTCAGCATAGTTCGTCAAGTGGCTAGCCCTACCAACAACGTTGCACCCACAACCCTACACCATTTGATGGCTCCGCTAAGGAAGTGATCTCCATGTCAGCCAACAGTGTCGACTATCGTATGACATCAAGCCCTTCAAAGATGAGGTATTGTGTGACATTTCTCCTCTCGAAGTTTGTGATGTTCTTTTGGGCCAACCTTATTTATGGAAACGTCATGCTTTATATGAGTCTAGGCCTCGTAGTGTTATTATTACTTTGAACAGGAAATTGTACAGGATACCCGAGGTAGTCCCACCTAGTGCTATTTCCTTGATCTCTACTAAGAAATGCAAGAAGGTCATCTTTCAGACAGCGAAGTTTTTCTTCTTCATGATTCGCTCTCAGAATAAGCGAAAGATCACAACCACATCTAGGGTCTCTACGGCTGACCTCTCTACATAGTAGAAGCAAGTAGATAAGGTCGTGGAAGAATACTCAGATATATTCTCCTCACCTACAGGGGTACCTCTACACCTCCAGGTCAAGCACCCCATTGATATGACCCCCAGTGCACCGCTGCTCAATGGGCTAGTCTATCGTCGCTCTTTGTTAGAGAATGAGGAGATCAAGCGATAGATCCAAGAACTTCTCCACAAGGGGCACATCCGTCCCAGCTAATCACCTTGCGAAAGTCCAATCATGTTGGTATAGAAGAAAGATGGAACCTGGAAACTCTGTATTGATTACTGGGCTATGAATAAAATCACAGTCAGAAATCGGTACCCAATTCCCTGAATCGACGACCTCCTTGATCAACTTACGGGGGCCAAATACTTCAGTAAGATTGATTTGAAGTCTGGCTACCACCAGGTCTCGATAGAATAGACATATGTATGGAAGACCACCTTCAAGTCAAAGGAAGGCCTTTTTGAATATTTAGTCATGCCCTTTGGTTTGACAAATGCTCCAACCACTTTCATGAGGATGATGGACGATATCTTGCGACCATTCACCAATACTTTTGTAGTGGTGTATATGGATGAAATTCTAATTTATAGCAAGACATGGGTCGAACACTTGCAACATATTCAACAGGTTCTGCACACCCTGCGACAACACAAGCTATATGCCAACTTGGAAAAATGCTCCTTCGGCATGGACAGGGTCCATTACCTGGGATACATCATTGATAAACATGGTGTACATGTGGATCTAGCCAAGATCCAAGTCATCCGTGACTAGCCAGCCCCAACCACACTCACTGAGCTTCGGAGCTTCTTGAGCCTTGCCAATTTCTACCGCAGTTTTGTGCTGGGATTCTCCCATATTGCATGGGTCCTTAACCAAATAAACAGGGTGGTGGTAAGGAGAAATTTGTGTGGGGTCGGTGCCAAAAACAAGCGTTCAATGATTTGAAGTAGTGATTGTGCTCAACCCCAGTACTTTCACTACCAGACCTGCAACATCCCTTTAAGATCGAGACATATGCTTCAGACTATGTTGTGAGCATCGTTCTCACTCAACACGGCCACCCCGTGGCCTATCATAGTGAGACATTGTCAGATACTTTCCGTAAGTACCCTACTTATGATAAAGAAATGTACTCCATTGTGAAAGCCTTTCGCCAATGGAGACATTACATTCTTGGGAAGGAGAATATCATCCACACTGATCATAAGCCACTGCAGTTCATGCAGACACAAGGAAAATTGCAAAATAACCGCCATCAAAAGTGGTCCAGATACTTGCAACAATTCCACCTCAACATCAAGTATAAAACAGGAAGCACCAATCACATCGCTGATTTCCTCACCAGACCACTAGTCGCGACACTCACCACGGTGATAGACTCTTACGACCATGAGACCTCTGGATGGCCCCAACTCTATGAGACAGAACCTAAATTCACCACCACCTACCAAATGTTGGGTGCAAACACAGTTGTCATTGATTTCCATCTTCAGGATGGGTTGTTGTGTCATCTGGGACATATATGTGTTCCATCAAGCGAGCGACAGAAACTGATCTGGGAATCCCACTACAGTCGGGTGGCAGGGCACTTCGGTGTCTAAAAGACAGTGGCGATGCTACAAAAACATTTCTACTGGCCAAAACTTCGACAGGAGGTCAACAAGTACATCAGGTCCTGCACTGCCTGTGCTATTTCCAAACCAACCATTAAGAAATAGGGCTTGTACACCCCTCTTCCTACTCCTGATAGGCCATGGGAATCCATCTCAATGGACTACATGTCGGGCCTCCCATCCACCAAGTGGGGAAATGACTGTGTTTTTGTGGTTGTTGATCGCTTTTCTAAGATGGTGACTCTAGTTGCCTGCAAGAAGAGCATCACAGTAGAGGCCACTGCCAAGATCTTCTTTGAATGAGTCTTGGTACATTTTGGAATCCCAAAAACCATTGTCTTAGATCGGGATAGTCGATTTCTCATCACATTCTGGTCGAGCCTCTGGTCATTGTTGGACACCAAGCTCACCAAATCCATGACCTTCTACCCCTAGACAGATGGCCAAACCGAGGTTGTAAATTGAATGATTTTGCATATCCTTCCCATGTATAAATCAAAGCATCCCCACACATGGGATGAGAGCCTTCCCTATGTCCAACATAGCTACAAACGAGCCCTGCATAGCTCAATCGACCATAGCCCCTTTTAGGTGGGGTTGGAATTCCAACCATTGGGTCCCATAGATGTTTCAATTCCCCTTGCGGTCACCTCGATCGAATAATCTCCTTCTCCAACTAAAACCGACAAAGCCACCCAGTTCATTGAGCGGATACAACACATCCGCTATTAGGTTCATGATATCCTACTGATGCAGGAGCATATTGCAAAGCCAAATCACACAACTAAGCCAAAGAAATAGCTAGACGCACAGAGGAAGAAAAAGAGCACGTTTTCATAAGAACTGTTTTGAATTTTGAACTTAAAAGGCATTAATGTAATAGTTAGGAAGATGGCATACTTTTCATTTATGTCTAGCCGTTGAAAATAGATCGTGAGCAATTTTCTCTCATCTATCAATGTAAAAGGAATTTAAGCCTAGTTAATGAAAGTAGGTAGGTTTGAATTAATAAGATTAGACAGTTTAGAGAGTAGAAGGGAAAATGGGTATAGACACTCTCACCATGGTATCATTGTAGAAAAAATTTGTATCATTAGCATAGCACAGAAGAGAGAGATGAAGCAGAGAGATGTAGAAAAAGTCCATGTACAGGAGCTTTGAATAAATATATGAAGCTTTGAATCAGATTTCATGGTGTCATGATGTTTTCTGTTTATACATGATGAATGGTATGTTCATGGTCGTTTGTTCTCTCTGTTATGAATTTTCTTTAATACTGTGTGTATGTATGATTTCATGTTGAATGTATGAAGTTTGAGAGAAAGAGAGAATGAGCTTCAATTGTTTCTCTTCCTGAGTGAGAGAAGTTCCTGCAAGGAGTGCAGTGAAGCGTTCGCAAGGTGTGTGTTGACAAGGGTTCTGAATTGATCTCAGAAAGCTCAGGAGGGATACCATTGTTCTCATTCTAGCAAAAGTGCAGGTGAAGCACAGAAGCCGTGCAAGGTAATGTGTGTGCAAGCTGGTTGAAATCTTAGAACTTATCAACCAAGGGGAGAGTTGAAGGACTGCTGTTGGAGGGAGTGAACATAGTCGAAAGATCAAATACCTGGGAGTATTTGAAAGTCTGTCACAAGGAGTGCGAGAAGGAACCCTTTTGGAGGTTTGATTTTGAAAGTGAAAGCTCAGGAGGGATAATACCTTTAAACACTTAAAAGGAGGACAAAGGTTGAACTACTTCAAAGGGAGAAGAGGGTCGAAGTCATCTAGCAGAGGTAAATTTCAGAAGCGATAACATTGGCTTATTTCACAGAAGTTGTCCAAGAGAAACGAGCGATCGAAATTCTTTGTGGAGAATTCATGAAATAGCGAGGACCGTAGGATCCAAGAGAGCTACAGAGAATTTAAACGTTGGATCGAACGGAGACTTATTAGTTGTTGATCTTGTGGAAAGTGTCATTTTGGAATTCAGGGTTTAGAAGTGATAGAGGGACGAAAATCAGAGGTTCGTTCAAGTCCCAAAATTTAGAAAGCTTGAGAGATAGGTGGAAAGAATCTACGTCAGAGATAGAGGACAGCGGGAAAGACAGGTGAAGTACTCTTCGCCAGGCGTAGTCAAAACTTCGTTGACTATTTTTGGGGTTTCATAGGTTGGAGGCCCGAAAGCCTTGCACTAGGATTCACGAAGTCTGAATTTCTGAATCGATGAAAAGTCCCATAGGGGAATCAGTCTCTGCTGAACGCATCGACGTTCAACATTTCGGCATTTTCGAAGACAAGAGATAGGGATTCTTTGTTCTGGGATTCCCGAAATCACGAAATGTGATACGACTGTGGAGGAGGACGCTGCCAAACATTTCGGTCAATCGACATTTCGGGTTTCGGTAGTAGAGGGCCAAGAAAATCGTCAATAGGGATCGTGAAATTGCGAGAACTGAAGTCCCGAATTAGTGAAGGGTGCGACGTTATTGTGGTCAAAGAGATTTGGGTTTGTGGTTGGTGTTTGTTCACGCAGGCTCAGTTCATAAGGACCCGTGGATCGATTCGTTGAAGGTTTCGATAGGGATCCGAAAGAGCCACTTCAGCTCCAGGAGATTTGAACGATCCTGTGAGCAGATATCAGTCTGTGGGTTAGGGGTCTACATCAAGTGGTATCAGAGATTGACTCTGTTTGTATATTGCAGACAGAGGGAGAAAGAGGAGAAAGAGTACTTTGATACATATTAGAGCCGTAGGAAAATTTCTTTTCTTTCTGTAGCAAAGAAAAGAGGAACATTTCTTAGCCATGCCACCGAGAAGAAGGGACAAACCAATGCCTGATCCAACAGTGGAAAGGGAAATGCACGAATTACGTGCCAGGCTTGATGCCATGGAAACATCACAGAGGCACACAGTCGACACTAGGGATTTCAGCGAGGCTGAAAGTGAAAATGAAGTTGGACACGAAGGAGAAGAAGTTGCAGTCGAAGATGCTTCAGATGAATGCCTATTCAAGGTTGTTTCTAGGATAGGTGCCAGAGCAAAAATGGACATTCCAATATACGAAGGAAACTTGGATGTTGAATATCTTCTAGACTGGATTAGAGCTCCAGATAAATACTTCAACTATGAGGATGTCGAGGAAGATAGAAAAGTCAAACATGTTGTCACTAGACTTAAAGGGCATGCAACACTATGGTGGGAAGAACTACAGGTTGAAAGACACTGCAAAGGCAAGAAAAAAATCCAAAGTTGGGATAGAATGGTTGCGAAGATGAAAGCCAAATTCATACCCAAGGATTATCAAATCACTCTTTTTCTGAGGATGCAAAATTTGAGATAGAAGCTGATGTCAGTGAAGGAATACACTGAAGAGTTCTACAAGATAAACATCAGAGAAGGTCATCAGGAAAGCAATGATGAAAAGGTTTCCAGATACATGAATGGTCTACGATATGACATCCAAGATGAGATGAGCATGATTATCATTCAAAATGTAGAAGATGCTTATCAGATGGCTCTGAAAGATGAAAAGAAGATGAGACAAAAGCAAGGTCAAAGAAGCCGAGGCATAAGTCAAGCTAAAGGAAAAACAATTGCCCAAGATAGAACTCAGAAACCTTAAGAAGAGGGGAAGAAACCTCAAACTCAAACTAAGAGAGGAGGAAGCTCACAGAGAGGGCAATATGCTGATAGAAATACTTTTCCTCAAGCTAGAGGAAGAGGAAGAGGAAGAGGAGGTGAAGTGAATGTTGTTTCTGTGGGAAAAACAAGCATAAATCTTATGAGTGTCCAGACAGAAAGAAAGAAGGTGGTGAAACTCACATTGCCAAAGCTCGAGGATGGAATGTTGAGGCAGAAGATGTTGAGGGCAGAAGATCCTTGATGATGAGGAAAGTTCTCTTAATTCCAAAGAAAGAGGGAGAGAACCCAACCCAAAGGAACAATCTGTTTCGGACTGCTTGCAAAACAAAATATAGGGTATGCAAAGTTATCGTGGACAGTGGTAGCACAAAAAATCTCGTTTCTACAGAGATGGTAGAAAATATAGAGCTGGAGACTATCGTACATCCACGCCCATACAGAGTTTCATGGCTAAAAAAAGGACATGAGGTAAATGTCACTAAACAATGTTTAGTTGAATTTAAAATAGGACGATATAAGGATGAAATATTGTGTGATGTCATTCCCATGGATGTTTGTCATCTATTTATGGGTAGACTATGGCAATATGACAGAAATGTGGTTCATTATGGGAGAAAGAACACGTACACCTTGGAGAAGAATGGAAGGACTCACATGTTGTTGCCAATTAAGGACAAATAAATGAAACCAGAGGTGAGAAACACTGTACTTCTCATGAGTGGGAAGGAACTTCTTAATGAGGTTAAGAAGAAGGAAGATACATAATTTATTGTGGTCAGGAAGCCTAGAATTGTTTTGACCAATACAAGAGTGGATGATTTACCAGAGGAAATCCAAGAGTTATTGGAAGAGTTTTCTGATATAGTAGTGGACGAACTACCTCGTTCATTACCACCGATCAGGAGTATAATCCATCACATTGATCTTATACCTGGAGCCAATTTAACAAACAAAGTAGCATACAGATTAATTCCGCGGGAAAATGAAGAAGTCAAGAAGCGGGTCCAAGACTTAATGGACAAATGATTGGTTAGAGAAGGCTTGAGTCCATGCACTGTTCCAATAGTGCTCATCCCAAAGAAAGATGGAGGATGGAGGATGTGTACAGACTTAAGAGCGATCAATAAGATCACCATCAGATACAGATTTCCATTACCAAGGATGGACGATTTGATGGATTTCTTGAGTGGAGCAAGATTTTTTTCAAAGATTGATTTGAAAAGTGGATATCATCAAATTCGTATGAGAGAAGGTGATGAATGGAAGACATCATTCAAGACAAATGAGGGGCTATACGAATGGCTTGTCATGCCATTTGGTTTAACGAATGCACCCAGTACTTTCATGAGATTGATGAACAAAGTCCTGAAGGATTTCATTGGGAAATTTGTCATTGTATATCTTGACGATATATTGATTTTCAGCAAGACAGAAGTAGAACATTTAAAGCATTTAGCTACAGTGATGAGGAGATTACAGCAAGAGAAATTGTTGATAAATATGAAGAAATCATCATTTATGAGGACATAACTCATTTATTTGGGTTTTGTTATCTCTACAAATGAGCTGAAGATCGACCCAGAGAAGGTGAATGCAATCAAGAATTGTCCATCATCGAAAAGTGTGCTTGAAGTTCGAAGCTTCCATGGTTTAGCTAGTTTCTACAAGAAATTCATCCGAAATTTCAGTGGAATTAGTGCACCAATGATAGATACAGTGAAGCAAAGACACAAATCTTTTCACTAGACAGAGGAAGCAGAGAAGAGTTTCAATTTGCTGAAGAGGAAGATCATTGAGCAACCAATTTTGGTTTTGCCTAATTTCAACAAGACATTTCAGGTCAAGTGTGACGCAAGTGGGTTTGCAATAGGAGCAGTCTTGAGCCAAGATGATAGGCCAATCACATACTTCAGTGAGAAACTGAATGAAAAGAATATCAAGTACTCAACATATGACAAAGAATTTTATGTGGTCATACAAGTGTTGAAGAAATGGAGACATTATTTGGTTGCTAAAGAGTTTGTTTTGTACAGTGATAACTATGCTTTACAATTCATGACTCAACAGGAGAAGTTGAACCAAAAACATGCTAAATGGGTTGAATTCATGCAGAATTTTACTTTTGTAATCAAGCATATTTCTAGAACTGCTAACAAAGTTGTTGATGCTTTGAGCAGGAAATGTTTACTTATGCCGGAATTCAGAAGCATGGACAGACCATGCAAGAGCTCATGAACAGGAGTTCATGAAAATTTTCAAGCGAGAGAGTATGATGTAGGAGCATTGTGCAAAGCCAAAGCACGTGACTAAGCCAAAGAAATAGCTAGACGTGCAGAGGAAGAAAAAGAGCACGTTTTCATAAGAACCGTTTTGAATTTTGAACCTAAAAGGCATTAATGTGATAGTTAGGAAGATGGCATACTTTGCATTTATGTCTGGCTGTTGAAAATAGATCGTGAGCGATTTTCTCTCATCTATCAATGTAAAAGGCATTTAAGCCCAGTTAATGAAAGTAGGTAAGTTTGAATTAATAAGATTAGATGGTTTAGAGAGTAGGAGGGAAAATAGGTATAGACACCCTCACCATGGTATTATTGTAGAAAAAATTTGTATCATTAGCATAGCACAGAAGATAGAGCTGAAGCAGAGAGTTGTAGGAAAAGTCCATGTATAGGAGATTTGAATAAATATATGAATCTTTGAATCAATTTCATGGTGTCATGTTGTTTTCTGTTTATACATGGTGAATGGTATGTCCATGGTTGTTTATTCTCTCTGATATGCATTTGCTTTAATACTATGTGTATGTATGATTTCATGTTGAATGTATGAAGTCTAAGAGAGAGAGAGAGAGAATGAGTTTCAATTGTTTCTCTTCCTGAGTGAGAGAAGTTCCTGCAAGGAGTGCAGTAAAGCGTCCTCAAGGTGTGCATTGACAAGGGTTCTGAGTTTATCTCAGAAAGATCAGGAGCGATACCGTTGTTCTCATTCCAGCAGAAGTGCAGGTGAAGCACATAAGCCATGCAAGGTGTGTGCAGGCTAGTTGAAATCTTAGAAATTATCAACCAAGGGGAGAGTTGAAGAACTGTTGTTGCAGGGAGTGCACAGAGTCGAAAGATCAAATACCCAGGAGTATTTGAAAGTCTGTCGCAAGGAGTGCGAGAAGGAACCCTTTTGGAGGTTTGAGTTTGTAAGTGAAATATCAGGAGGGATAATACCTTTAAACACTTAAAAAAGAGGACAGAGGTCGAACTACTTCAAAGGGAGAAGAGGGTCAAAGTCATCTAGTAGAGGTAAAGTTCAGAAGGGAGAATGTTGGCTTATTTCGCAGAAGTTGTCCAGGAGCAACGGGCAGTCAAAATTCTCTGTGGAGAATTCATGAAATAGTGAGGACTGTAGGATCCAAGAGAGCTACAGAGAATTTAAGCGTTCGATTGAAGAGAGATTTATTAGTTTTTGATCCAGTGGAAAGTACCATTTTGGAATTCGGGGTTTAGAAGTGATAGAGGGACGAAAATTGGAGGTTCGTTCAAGTCCCGAAAGACGGAAAGATTGAGAGATAGGTGGCAAGAATCCGCATCAAAGATAGAGGACAGTGGGAAATACAGGTGGTGTACTCATCGCCAGGCAGAGTCAAAACTTCGTTGACTATTTTTGGGGTTTCGTAGGTTGGAGGCCCGGAAGCCTTGCATCAGGATTCGCGAAGATGCGAAGTCTGAATTTCTGAATCGGCGAAAAGTCCCATAGGGGAGTCAGTCTCTGCTGAATGCATCGGGGTTTGGCATTTCAGCATTTTCGAAGATAAGAGATAGGGATTCTTTGTTTCAGGATTCTCGAAATCACGAAACGCAATACGACTGTGGAGGAGGATGCTGCCAAACATTTCAGTGAATCAACATTTCGGGTTTCGGTAGTAGAGGGCCGAGAAACTCGTCAATAGGGGTCACAAAATTGCAAGACCTGAAGTCCCTAATTAGTGAAGGGCACGACATTATTATGGTCAAGAATATTTGGATTGGCGCTTGGTGTTTGTTCGTGTAGGCTCAGTTCATAAGGACTTGTGGATTGATTCGTTGAAGGTTCCGATAGGGATCCTAAAAAGCTACTTCGGCTCAAGGATATTTGAATGATCCTATGAGAAGATCTCGGCCTGTGGGTTGGGGGTCTGTGTCACCTACAGAAGTCCAATGACAAATACAAACAATGCCATGATCAACATCGGGTGCCACATAAGTTTCAGGTGGGAAACAAATTTTGGTTGTACTTGCAGAAAGAACGCCTTATAGGACCCCATCGGAAGCTTCACCCACTTTTTTATGGGTTGTATAGTATCACCAAGGCTGTGGGGGATAATGCTTTTGAGCTCAACATTCTTCCTTTCCTTGGCCTGCACCCAGTGTTCAATGTGGACCTCCTTCAGCCTTATTTACCACCATTATTGGACATCTCAGATGTAGCAGAATAGCTGACACCAACAGAGCTCAACCCCGACTGCATACAACATGCATCCAGTGATCCGATTGTGGACACACAGATCAAGGGAACTCGACAACAAAGGATCCAGCTTTATTGAGTTGTCAAAGTAGGGCAGCTCCTACACCAAGGAAAGTGGCTCACTCGAGGGAAAATTCAGTAGAAATTTCCTCATCTTATGGGGGAGTCAACACAATGGAGACCATTTCTTCCTAAGGAGGGAGGATTGATCCAGGTGGATATTGGTGGCCACCCACCTTGTGTTATGCACCTGTCAATAATCTGTATGCATTTCGTTCTTCTCATAAAATCTGGATCAATATTTGCGAGTAATACTATTCTATATGGATATTACATGTCATGCCATTTCTAGTGGTATGTGGAATGTCACATAACTCCTCATGGTTAGAGAGTTATGGCCATGTGAAGTTGGAGAACCCACATGAGTCATCTAGAAGCCCCAAAAGGTCAAAGTAGTCAAAGTGGTTTAAGAGATTTTTAGAAGGTAAATAATAAAGTGAAGTGATTAGTGTACTATAATTCAAAGTGAATACAAAATAAATTATTTAAATAATAAAGTTAATGGAGAAATTACTAAGTTGACAAGTGGTTAGAAGTGGGTTAGCCCTAAAATAAGGAAAGTGGTTTAAGATGGTTAGAAGGTAACCCCTTGAGGTAAAGTTAAATGATGACGGTAATATAAGTCAAAGTGGATACAAAATAAATTATTTAAATAATAAATTTAATGGATAAATTACTAATTGGACAAAGGGTTAGAAGTTGGTTAACCCTAAAATAAGGAAAGTGGGTTAAGATGGCTAAAAGGTAACCCCTTGAGGAAGCTACATGAAAGTATAAATAAGAAGCAAGACTCTCTCATTTTATATCACACTTAAGAATATTGAATATCTATAGGTGACTGAGGTAACCAAAGGATATTTAAGCCGAATTTCAGAGAGAAGGTGAAGTAAAGAAGGCCTAAATTCAAGGGAGGATAAATTCTTTTAATGCTACTTTCTAAGGTATTTTATTTACAGTTCATCTCACCATTTTCATAATAAATTTTTTTATAGAATGATTGAGACTTTGAAATTGATAGGCCATTGAGAAAACATATTCAAGTAGTTGTGGTACAAATTTCAACTTATGGGTCGTTGTATTTTTGGAGTTACACTCTGTGGAAAATAGGGTTTGTGGCTAGTCCTGAAACTAGTTTAAAACAGATGTTTCAGGTAAACACGTCATACATTATTCATAATAGATCCAAATTAAGTAAGACCAAATGTGTTTTTTAGAGTATAGTCTATACTATTATTTGTAAAAGTTTCATATCCACACAACAAATATTCTGTGTGGGGCCAACTCTCTAGAATACGCCAAAATTCAACAAGGTATGTCATTTTTGCTA
Source organism: Picea engelmannii (assembly GCA_009831015.1). NCBI lineage: Eukaryota > Viridiplantae > Streptophyta > Pinopsida > Pinales > Pinaceae > Picea > Picea engelmannii. The sequence continues at coordinate 523,568 of ML782155.1, read as the reverse complement.
TAACTCCTTTTTTGAGAGGCTCCAAGTAGTGAAATGTATAGGAATTGCATAAAACACACCGTAAAACATTGTGTACTATTTTCGGATCTTTATTCATTACATAGTTATGATTATTTCAAGTTAGGGTTGTTGACTAATCCAAAACTAGTCATGTGAGACTAAAAAGAAGTTCGATGAAAATGCTAGTCTCTTTTTGTTAAAGTTAAGGAAGGTTTGCAAGTATGTGATCATATACACCATGTCTATTATAGAGTTACAAATCGTATTTGGAAGATGAAATTGATGAGGTATTTTGGTTGAGGTACATGTTGGGTACATGGTTGAGACATGTAGTTGATGAGTTGGCACATACACGAGGTGTATAGTTGATGATGTTGGTACATCTTGATGATTCATAGTTGATGAGTAGTTGATACATGATTGGTACATACTTGGTACATGGTTGGAGGCACTTGTTAGTAGTATTGTTGACACATGGTTTATGGATGATGTAGCATACTTGTATTGGTATATTATTATAAACACATATTGATCTTGGTGATGATTATGAGTTGTTGTGTTATGCTTCGTTGATGCACATGTTTGAGAGTTGTCTTAGTGATTGGTCTTGGTGAGTAGATCTGATTTGGTTGATAAAATTGATGAGACAGGTTGTTGTGATAGGTTGTTGTGACATGTTATTTGTACATGTTTGGTGCATGGTTGATGCACTTATTTATGGTACAGGTTGATAACAGGTTGAGGTACAGGTTGATGCATGGTTCAGGTTATTGGTACAAATTGTTTGGTGCAGGTTGATTGGTATAGGTTTATAATAGTATATCTCACAGTCATAATCTGACAGTGGTTCCATCATTCTATTTATATGTCAGGGTGGTTCGACCGAGAAAGGATAGGTGGTTGTGGCCACCTTCCGGTTGTAGCTGGAGAACATAGGAGGTTTTCACCTTCTTCTAGTTGTAGCCAGAGAATTGGGGAGTTGAATCTTCCCTCAGGTTGTAGCCAGAGAAACTAGGGGGTTAGATCCTCCTTCTAGTTGTAGCTGGAAAACAAAGGAAGTTGGTGCTTCTAATGAATGTAATTCTTCAAGACATATAAGAAAACAAATTCTGTGGTTTTATCCCGCTTTGGGTTTCCACATAAAAACACTGGTGTACTGTGTATGTGTATTATTGTTCATTTGTTCATTGTTTATTTACTCTGCAAATATTGGATGATAATTCTACATTGATATAACACTTTCATTATATGGTTAAAAATGATTACATTTTTGTATTATTGATTCACCCCCCCTCTCAGTAATCCAACAATTGGACTTAGAGTGGGTTCCTTCAAGAAACAATTTAACCACTAGAAGGACATCATGGATTATTCTGAGAATGGAGTACCAATGTTTAATGGTTAGAATGGTTTAAAGTATGAGATGTGGAGCATAAGGACGAAAGTATTTTTACAGGCACATGGACATTATATTTGGCTATCACTTGTTACAGGATATGATAGTTCAAAAAGGGCAAAGACTGCAACCAAGAAGGAATCGAAGAAGAATAACAAAATAACAATGGATTTCATCTGGGAATGATTACCTAATCCGGTAGAGAAAAGGTTGGTAAAAGTTCATCGACCAAAGAAATTTGGGATAAGTTACATAATGTATATTCTTCACCCATTATAGAATCAAAAAATGTGAAAGAAGATGCAGGTACATAATAAGAAGAAAGATGCTCATCATGTCAGAAAGATTCAGAAAAAGAAGAGTATGAAGAAGCAAAAGTTGATTACAGAGAACAATTGATCACTACAATTGAATATCTAAAGAAATAAAAGGAAGAAAAGAAGTCATCCAAGAAATAATTGATGGAGCAAAAGGAAAGTGTTCAAGGTTCCAAAAAATCTCAGTAGGTCATCAAGAATTTAAGAACTTAACTAGAAGAGGCCAGAAGAATTGAAGAAACTCTAGAATATCAAAAGCAATCTTTAAAACCCAACATAACAACACAAAAGGAATAAGTAGAAAAGAGAGAAAATATAATTACGGATCATCTCAAGGAAAGAGCTGATGACCTAAAGAAACTTGAGGAAGAATTGGGTCAAGAAGAGAGAAGAATCGAAGAAGAAATAATTACATTGAAAATCCAACTTGAAGAAGAAAACAGAACATTAGAGGTCATGAAGTCTCAGATAATGAAGAAGTACGAAGAGGTTGAGAATATTGAAGAAGAATTTGTCACACTAAGATTCAAAGTCGTCAATCTTAATAAGAATGTTGAAGAGACAGAAACGTCCACATCAATTATAGAGAATGAAGAGAAGCACTCAAGGTTGCTAGAAAAGAAGAATGAAGAAAATAGAAAGAGTTATGTAGAAGTACTCAAAGGAAGGAATCATGGTCAACCAAAATGTAAGAAAACTATTGAAGATATGTATTCAAGAAGACCATTCATGTTCAAGCCAGAAAGAAGCTTCAATCATGATCATGATCAGTCAAGGCAGAAATTCAGAAGGACTACACCACATAGAAGATCATTCACTCCTAGGTATGCAAATTTATTTTATGGTCATTGTTTTTATTGCACTAATTTTGGACATAAGGTTGCATATTGCAGGGATTATAAAAGAAATGTTCAAGAAAGAAGTGCATATGTTGCCCCACGTAACATTGAATGTTACAAATTTCATAACTATGGACACATAGCTAGTGATTGTAGAAGCATTATTGATACTTCCATGAAAGAGAACATTGATATTAAATATAAGAAAGTATGGATAATAAAACACAAAGAATGGGTGAACAAAGACCAGGTCCTAGAGATCGCAATATTGGCAATAAAACGAGATGAATAAAATTCTACAGAGAAAAAGAAAGATGTCAAATATAGAAATGTTTGGAAAATAACTGGAAAAAAAAAGAATAGGTTCAAAAGATTGTACCTTCAAGCATTGCTGTGAAAGATGAATCCATAGAAAGAAATAAATAAGTGAGAGCTCAGAGAGATGATGAATCTACCAATAAATATGACAATGAATCTACCAATGAGGATGTTGTTGAATACACATCAGAGCAGGAATTGTTCTAAGCCATCCAACTTAGAGACTCCTAGGTAATATGAATATTAGACATGGGGAGTGTCTGCGATAGTTGTCACATACCAAAGAACCATCCTTCAAGAAGCTTGCAGAGTTTGAGAAGACAGATCCAGAGAAGTCAATTAGAAGAAGTGTAATTTGATGGATTAATCAAGACTTCATAATATTATAGTGATAAACGGGTCATCATTATGGACAATTGCGCAAGTAGATTCTTGGAGAGTATGGACAAGAGCATTGATTCATATATTAATTCAAAGAGTGGTTTAGAGACAAAGGAACATTATCATAATGGATGATAATTACATAGGAAATGGCTCGAACAATGCTAATGGATTCCAAATTGACAGATATTTTTGGACACATGTAGTGCATAAAACAATTCACATTCAAAATAGAGTAATGCTTAGAAACAACAATGACAAAACTCCCTACGAACTATGGAAAGGAAGCACATACAACAACCTCTACATCAAGTTAACTCAAGATAGTATTTTATTAATTGAAGTTTATGTTGACGATATTATTTTTGGAAGTACTGATGACAGGTTAAGCCAAAAAATTTCAAAGGACATGCATAATGAATTTGAAATGTTATTACTTGGAGAACTATCCTTGTTTCCAGGTCTTTAGATACATCAAAGAAATAAATGAATTTTTATTTCTCAATCCAAGTATATCAGAGAAATGCTAAAGAGGTTCGGAATGAAATATTGTAAACCAATTATCACTCTCATGCAAACCAGTTAGAAGTTGAGAAAAGATGATGATTCAAAGTCTACATATCAGAGGCAATCTAGGTCAATGATTGGTAGCCTACTATATGTGACAACATCCAAACTAAATTTAATGCAGGAAGTTCGAAAGGTGCCACTATTTCAAACAACACCAAAGGAATCACATGTATTAGCAGTGAAGAGGATTTTCATATCTCAAAGGAACATAAGAGTTTGGAGGATTTTCATATCTATCAATTATTTCCTACACAGATACAGATTGGGCAGGTTGCATTGATGACTGATGAAGCACCAGTGGAACAACGTTCTACTTGGGTGATTGTTTAGTATCATGGCTAAGCAAGAAACAATCATCAATATATTTATCTACAGTCGAGGTAGAGTATATTGTAGCAACAATATGTTGTACATAGGTTCTATAGATGAAACAAAATCTGACAGATATATAGGTTGAGTATGATAATCCCATTCCAATATATTGTGATAATACAAGTGCCATAAGTATCTCAAAGAACCTGGTGATGAAATCCAAGATGAAGCACATTCCAATCAAGTATCAATTTCTATGGGAACAGTTTGCAGAAAAGAAAATCAAAGTTGAATATGTGGGCACAAAATAACAAGTGGCAGACATCTTTACAAAATCGCTTCCACAAGAAGCCTTTGAGTATCTTCGCCAAAGACTAGGAGTAATTTCTACTCCAAAACAATTTTTTTTTAATGGTTATCTTATATGTATTAGACATACAAGAGGAAGCACCATAAATAGCACAATTCAGATTGGGTTATCAGTTTTAGGAAGAGTTTTGTTAGGAAGAGAAACCCCAGATGGAAAGATACAATTTCCATTGATGACAAACGGGGAGAGATTTATCACATGCAACGGTAAATTCTTGGAGAGAGAGCATAGAGGCATGTTTCCAAGGGGAGCGATTGTCACAATGTAAGAATGAGAAATATGACTTCAGAGTGATACCCTTTGTCAAAGGGGGATATATTATTCATGTGAAGGGAGAGAGAGTAATCAGAGACTTAGAAACACAAAGCAAAATCAAAATCAAATAGACAAGGGGAGCAACCCCAAGGAGAGTTCAGTCAGGGGGATCATCCACAAAGGGAGATACCCTTTTCCATTGATGTCAAAGGGGGAGGGATAGAAACATTGATGAGGAGTATAATCATGAATGTTATCATGACTAAGTGTTTCCATCAATGCCAAAGGAGGATATTGTTAGACAATTCACTTAGTTGATGGAAAATTGGTATGGATTGTTTTTTTTCATTAATTTCAACCATTGGAGAGTGATATTGTAGACTTATTGCAACCCTTAGTGATTGATATCAACCCTTTGAGAAATCCTGGTAGCGAATTCTGGTAGCACAAAGGTTTGGGTAATGGACCCAATATTGTTTCATGTATAATGGTATGAGTTTTAATATATTTGAAGGTAATACTATTCAATATGGATAGTACATGTCATTCCATTTTCGATGGTATGTGGAATGTCACATAACTCCTCACAGTTAGAGAGTTATGGCAATGAGAAGTTGGAGAACCCAGGTTTGGGTAGTCGACCCAAGCTTGTTTGATGGATAAAGGTATGTGTTTTGATATATTTTGAGGTAATACTATTCTATATGGATAGTACATGTCATACCATTTCTAGTGGTATGTGGAATGTCACATAACTCCTCACGGTCGGAGAGTTATGGCCATGTGAAGTTGGAGAACCCTCATGAGTCATCTAGAAGCCCCAAAAGGTCAAAGTAGTCAAAGTGGTTTAAGAGATTTTTAGAAGGTAAATAATAAAGTGAAGTGATGAGTGTACTATAATTCAAAGAGAATACAAAATAAATTATTTAAATAATAAATTTAATGAAGAAATTATTAAGTTGACAAGTGGTTAGAAGTGGGTTCACCCTAAAATAAGGAAAGTGGTTTAAAATGGTTAGAAGGAAACCCCTTGAGGTAAAGTCAACTGATGAATTTAATATAATTCAAAGTGGATACAAAACAAATTATTTAAATAATAAATTTAATGGATAAATTAATAATTGGACAAGTGGTTAGAAGTTGGTTAACCCTAAAATAAGAAAAGTGGGTTAAGATGGTTAAAAGGTAACCCTTTGAGGAAACTACATGAAAGTATAAATAAGAGGCAAGGCTCTCTAATTTTATATCACACTAGAGAATATTTAATATCTATAGGTGACTGGGTTAACCAAAGGATATCTAAGCCAAATTTCAGAGAGAAGGTGAAGTAAAGAAGGCCGAAATTCAAGGGAGGATAAATTCTTTTGATGATGCTTTCCGAGGTATGTTATTTAAAGGTCATCTCACCATTTTTGAAATAAATGTTTTTATAGAATGATTAAGACAATGAATTTGATAGGCCATTGTGAAGACATATCCAAGTATCTGTAGTACGAATTTCATCTTGTGGGTCCTTGTAGTTTTGAAGTTACACTCTGTGGAAAATATGGTTTGTGGTTAGTCCTGAAACTAGTCTAAAATAAATTTTTCGGGTAAACACGTCATAACATATTCATAATAGATCCAAATTAAGTAAGACAAAATGTGTTGGTTATATTACAGTTTTTAGTATTATGTGTAAAATTTTCAGATCCATACAACAAACATTTCATGCGGGGCACGCTCTACAAGTTCGCTCTCTAGAATAAGCCAGAATTCAACAAGGTATGCCATTTTTTCTATAAATCCTTTTCTGAGAGGTTCTAAGTAGTCACACCTGGAGGAATTGCATAAACAAACTGAAAAACATTGTGTACTATTTTTAGATCTTTATTCATTACAGGTACATAGTTATGATTATTTCAAGTTAGGGTTGTTGACTAATCCAAAACTAGTCATGTGAGACTAAAGAAAAATTTGATGAAAATGATAGTCTCTTGTAGTCAAAGTTAAGGAAGATTTGCATGTATGTGATCATATACACCATGTCTATTATAGAGTTAAAAATCATATTTGGATGATGAAATTGATGAGGAATTTTGGTTGAGGTACATGTTGGGTACATGGTTGAGACAAGTAGTTGATGAGTTGGCACATACATGAGGTGTATAATCGATTATGTTGGTACATATTGATGAGTCATAATTGATGAGTAGTTGATACATGATTGGTACATACTTGGTACATGGCTGGAGGCACTTGTTAGTAGTATTTTTGACACATGGTTTATGAATGATGTAACATACTTGTATTGGTATATTATTATAATCACATAGTGATCTTGGTGATGATTATGAGTTGTTGTGTTATGCTTCGTTGATGCACATCTTTGAGAGTTTTATTGGTGATTGATATTGGTTAGTAGATCTGATTTGGTTGATAATATTGATGAGATAGGTTGGTGTGATAGGTTGTTTGGAAAGGTTCTCGTGACATGTTATTTGTATAGGTTTGGTGCATGGTCGATGCACTTATTTATGGTACAGGTTGATAACAGGTTGAGGTACAGGTTGATTCATGGTTGATGCATGGTTTAGGTTATTAGTATAGATTTTTTGGTGCAAGATGATTGGTACAGGTTTACAATAGTATATTTCACAATGATAGTGTGACAATGGTTCTATAATTCTACTTATACGTCTGGGCGGTTAGACGGGGCAAGGAAAACTAGTTGTATCCACCTTCTGGTTTTAGCCGAAGAACATAGGGGGTTTTAGCCTCCTTCTAGTTGTAGCCAGAGAATTGGGGAGTTGAAGCTTCCCTCAAGTTGTAGCCTGAGAAACTCGGGGGTTGGAGCCTCCTTCCAGTTGTAGCTGGAAAACAAAGGAAGTTGGTGCTTCCAATGAATGTAATTCTTCAAGACATATAAGAAAACGAATTCTGTGGTTATATCTCGCTTTGGGTTTCCACGTAAAAACACTGTTGTACTGTGTATGTGTATGATTGTTCATTTGTTCATTGTTTATTTACTCTGCAAATATTGGATGATAATTCTAAATTGGTATAACACTTGCATTATATGGTTAAAAAGGATTACATTTCTGTATTACTGATTCACCCTCCTCTCAGTAATCCAACAATTCGAATTAGAGCGGGTTCCTTCAAGAATTAGTTTAACCACTAGAAGAAGATCATGGATTATTCTGAGAATGGAGTAGCAATGTTTAATGGTCAGAATGGTTTAAAGTATGAGATGTGGATCATAAGGACAAAAGTATTTTTACAGGCACAGTGACATTATATTTCTGTATCAGTTGTTACAGGATATGATAGGTCAAAAATGACGAAGACTACAGCCAAGAAGGAGTTGAAGAAGAATAACAAAATAGCAATGGATTTCATATGGGAATGATTACCTAATCCAATAGAGAAAAGGTTGGTAAATGTTCATCGACCAAAGAAATTTGGGATAATTTACATAATGTATGTTCGTCACCCATCACAAAATCATAAAATTAGAAATAATATGGAGTTACAAAACAGAAAGAAATATGCTCATCATGTTAGACAGATTCAGAAAAAGAAGAGTATGAAGAAGCAGAAGTTGATTACAGAGAACAATTGATAAGTGAAATTGAATATCTAAGGAAAGCAAAAGAAGAAAACAAGTCATCCAAGAAAGAATTGATGAAGCAAAAGGAAAGTGTTCAAGGTTCCAAAAAAACTCAGCAAGTCATCAAGAATTTAAGAACTCAGCTAGAAGAGGCCAAAATAATTGAAGAAACTCTAGAATATCAAGAGAAATGTTTAGAAGCCAATATAACAACACAAAAGGAAGAAGTAGAAAAGAGAGAAAAAATATTGATGGATCATATCAAGGAAAGAACCAATGACTTAAACCAACTTGAAGAAGATTTTGGTCAAGAAGAGAGAAGACTCGAAGAAGAAATAATTACATTGAAAATTCAACTTGAAGAAGCAAAGAGAACATAAGAGGTCATGAAGTCACTGATAATGAAGAAAGAAGAAGAGGTTGAGAAGCTTGAAGAAGAAGTTGTCACACTAAGAGTGAAAGTCGTCAAGATCAACAAAAATGTTGAAGAGACATAAACATCCACATCAGTTATAGAGAATGAAGAGAAGCACTCAAGGTTTCTAGAAAAGAAGAATGAAGAAAATAGAAAGAGTTATGTAGAAGTAATCAAAGGAAGGATTCATGGTCAACTAGAATCTAGGAAAACTATTGAAGATACATCTTCAAGAAGACCATTCATGTTCAAGCCACAAAGAAGCTTCAATCATGATAATGATCAGTCAAGGAAGAAATTCCGAAGGACTACACCACAAAGAAGATCATTCATTCCCAGGTATGAAAATTTCTTTTATGGTCATTGTTTTTATTGCACTAATGTTTGACATAAGGTTGCATATTAGAGGGATTATAAAAGAAATTTTCAAGCAAGAAGTGCATATGTGGCCCCATATAACATTGAATGTTACAAATGTCATAACTATGGACACATATCTAGTGATTGTAGAAGCATGATTGATACTTCTATGAAAGAGAACACTGATATTAGATATAAGAAAGTATGGATAAGAAAACACGAAGAATAGGTGAACAAAGACCAGGTCCCAAAGATCAAAACATTGGAAATAAAACAAGATGAATAAAATTCTACAGATAAAAAGAAAGATGTCAGATATAGAAAGGTTTGGAAAATAATTGAAAGACAAGAAGGACGTGTTAATAAGGAACAGGTTCAAGAGATTGTACTTTCATGCATTGTAGTGAAAGATGAATCCACAGAAAGAAAGAAATAAGTCAGAGCTCTGAGAGATGATGAATCTACCAATGAAGATGATGATGAATCTACCAATGAAGATGATGATGAATACACATCAGAGCGGGGATTGTTCTAAGCCATATGGCTTAGATACTCCCAGGTAATATGAATATTAGACAGAGGGAATCTATGCGATAGCTGTCACAGACCAAAGAAACATCCTTCGAGTATCTTGCAGAGTTTGATAAGACAGATATAGAACAGTCAATTAGCACAAGTACAATTTGATGGATTAATCAAGACTTCATAATAGTATAGTGATAAAGGGGTCCGCATTATGGACAATTGTGCATGTAGATTCCTGGACAGTATGGACGAGAAAATGGATTCATAGATTGGCTCAAAGAGTGGTTCAGAGAGAAAGGAACATTATCATAATGGATGATAATTACACAGAAAATGGCTCAAACAATGCTAATGGATTCCAAATTGACAGATATTTTTGGACGTATGAAATGCATACAACAGTTCACATTCAAAACATAGTAATGCTCAGAAACAACAATGAAAAAACTCTCTACAAACTATGGAAATGAAGCACAGACAACAACCTCTACATCAAGGTAACTCGAGATAGTATTTTATTAATTGAAGTTTAGGTAGATGATATTATTTTTGGAAGTATTGATGACAGGTTAAGCCAGAAATTTGAAAGGACATGCATAATGAATTTGAAATGTCATTACTTGGAGAACTATCCTTATTTCTAGGTCTTCAGATATGTTAAAGAAACTAAGAAATTTTTATTTCTCAAACCAAGTATATCAAAGAAATGTTAAAGAGGTTTAGAATGGAATATTGAAAACCAATTATCACTCCCATTGAAACCAGTTGTGAGTTGAGAAAACATGATGATTCAAAGTCTACATATCAGAGGAAATACATGTCAATTATTGGTAGCCTACTATATGTGACAACATACAGATCAAATGTACTATAGGCAGTTGGAAAGGTGGAACAATTTCAAGCAGCACCAAAGGAATCACATGTATTAGTAGTGAAGAGGATATTCAGACATATCAAAGGAACAGACGAGTTTGGATTATGGTATCCAAAAAGAAAGGATCTATCAATTATTGCCTACATAGATGCAGATTGGGTAGGTTGCATTGATGATTGACGAAGCACCAATGTAGAAATGCTCTACTTGGGTGAGTGTTTAGTATTATGGCTAAGAAAGAAAAAATAATCAATATATTTATCTACAACTGAGGTAGAGTATATTGCAAAAACAACATGTTGTACATAGGTTCTATGGATGAAACAAACTATGACAGATATGCATGTTGATTATCATGAGCCCATTCCAATCTATTGTGATAATACAAGCACCATCAATACCTCAAAGAACCCGGTGATGCACTCCAAGACAAAGCACATTCGAATCAAGTATTAATTTCTACGGAAACAGGTTTCAGAGAAGAACATTAGAGTTGAATATGTGGGCAAAAAATAACAAGTGGCAACCATCTTTACAAAACTGCTTCCACAGGAAGCCCTTGAGTATCTTCGCCAGAGACAAGGAGTAATTTCTACTCCAAAATAAATGATTTTGAATGCTTATATTATATGTCTTAGATGTACACGAGGAAACACCATAAATAGGACAATTCAGGTTGGGATATCAGTTTCAGGAAGAGTTATGTTAGGGGGAGAAGCCCCATATGGAAATATACGTTTTCCAGTGATGCAAAACGAGGAGAGATTTATCAGATGCAAAGATAAATTCTTAGAGAGAGAGCATAGAGGCATGTTTCCAAGGGGAGCGATTGTCACAATAGATGAATGAGTGATATGACTTCAGAGTGATACCCTTTGTCAAAGGGGGAAATATTATTCATGTGAAGGGAAAGAGAGTAATCAGAGACTTATAAACACAAAGAAAAATCAAAATCTTGTAGACAGGGGGAGGAACCCCAAGGAGAGTTCAGTCCGGGGGAGCAACCCCAAATGGAGATACCCTTTTCCATTGATGTCAAAGGGGGAGAGATAGAAACATTGAAGAGGAGTATGAGCATGAATGTTATCATGACTAAATGTTGCCATCAATGTTGGTGTTTCCATCAATCCCAAAGGGGGAGATTGTCCGAAAATTGGCTTAGGTTGATGGAAAATTGGTATGCATTGTTGTTTTTCATTGATTTTAACCATTGGAGAGTGATATTTTAGATTGATTTCAACCTTTAGTAATTGATGGCAACCCTTGGAAAAAGTACAGTAGTGAATTCCGGTAGCACAAAGGTTTGGGTAATGGACCCAAGGTTGTTTCATGTATAATTTTATGCGTTTTAATATATTTGAAGGTAATACTATTCTATATGGACAGTAAATTTCATTCCATTTCTGGTGGTATGTGTAACGTCACATAAAATCTCAAAGTTAGAGAATTATAGCCATGCGAAGTTGGAGAACCCAGGTTTCGGTAATGGACCCAAGTTTGTTTGATGGATAATGGTACGAGTTTTGATATATTTGCAGGTAATACTATTATATATGGATAGTACATGTCATTCCATTTTTAGTGGTATGTGGAACGTCACATAGCTCCTCACGGTTAGAGAGTTATGGCCATGTGAAGTTGGAGAACCATCATGAGTCATCTAGAAGCCCCAAAAGGTCAAAGTAGTAAAACTGGTTTAAGATATTTTTAGAATGTAAATAATAAAGTGAAGTGATGAGTGTACTATAATTCAAAGTGAATACAAAATAAATTATTTAAATAATAAAGTTAATGGATTAATTATTAATTTGACAAGCGGTTAGAAGTGGGTTAGCCCTAAAATAAGGAAAGTGGTTTAAGATGGTTAGACGGTAACACCTTGAGGTAAAGTGAAGTGATGATTGTACTATAAGTCAAAGTGGATAAAAAATAAATTATTTAAATAATAACTTTAATGGATAAATTATTAATTGGACAAGCCGTTAGAAGTTGGTTAAACCTAAAAGAAGGAAAGTGGGTTAAGATGGTTAAAACGTGACCCCTTGAGGAAGCTATATGAAAGTATAAATAAGAGGCAAGGCTCTCTCATTTTATATCACACTTGAGAATATTGAATATTTATAGGTGATTGAGGTAACCAAAAGATATCTAAGCCGAATTTCAGAGAGAAGGTGAAGTAAAGAAGGTTGAAATTCAAGGGAGGATACATTCTTTTGATGATGCTTTCTAAGGTATGTTATTTACAGGTCATCTTACCATTTTCACAATAATTGTTTTTATAGAATGATTAAGACCTTGAAATTGATAGGCCATTTAGAAAACATATCCAAGTAGTTGTGGTATGGATTTCAACTTATGGGCTATTGTATTTTTGGAGTTACACTCCATGGAAAATAGGGTTTGTGGCTAGTCTTGAAACTAGTCTAAAACATGAGTTTCGGGTAAACACGTCATAACTTCTTCATAAAATCTCAAAATTAAGTAAGAAAAAATGTGTTGGTTAGAGTACAGTCTTTAGTATTACGTGTAAAATTTTCAGATACATACAACAAATATTATTTGTTGGGCACACTCTACAAGTTCACTCTCTAGAATAAGCCAGAATTCAACAAGGTATGCCATTTTTGCTATAACTCTTTTTTTGAGAGGTTTCAAGTAGTGACACCTGGAGAAATTGCATAAAACACACTAAAGAACATTGTGTACTATTTTCATATATTTATTCATTACAGGTAGATAGTTAATGTTATTTCAAGTTAGGATTGTTGACTAATCCAAAACTAGTCATGTGAGACTAAAGAAAAGTTCGATGAAAATGTTAGTCTCTTGTTGTTAAAGTTAAGGAAGGTTTGTAGGTATGTGATCACATAAAACAAGTCTATTACAAAGTTACAAATCATATTTGGATTATGAAATTGATGTGGGCTTTTGGTTGAGGTACATGTTGGGTACATGGTTGAGACAAGTAGTTGATGAGTTGGGACATACATGATGTGTATAGTGGATGATGTTGGTACATCCTATTGAGTCATAATTGATGAGTAGTTGATACATGATTTCTACATACTTGGTACATGATTGAGGCACTTGTTAGTAGTATTTTTGACACATGGTTTATGGATTATGTAGCATACTTGTATTGGTATATCATTATAAGCACATATTGATCTTGGTGATGATTATGAGTTGTTGTGTTATGCTTTGTTGATACACATCTTTAAGAATTTTTTTGGTGATTGTTCTTGGTGAGTAGATCTAATCTAGTTGATAAGATTGATGAGATAGGTTTTTGTGATAGGTTGTTGTGACATGTTATTTATATAGGTTTGGTGCATGGTTGATGCACTTATTTATGGTATAGGTTGATAACAGGTTGAGGTACATGTTGATGCATGGTTCAGGTTATTGGTACAAATTGTTTGGTGCAGGTGGATTGATATAGGTTTACAACAGTATATCTCACAGTGATAGTGTGATAGTGGTTCCATCATTCTACTTATACGTCAGGGCGATTGGACGGGGAAAGGACAGGTAGTTGTAGCCACCTTCCAGTTGTAGCCGAAGAAGATAGTGGTTGTAGCCTCCTTCTGGTTGTAGCCAGAGAATTGGGGAGTTGGAGCTTCCCTCAGGTTGTAGCCTGAGAAACTAGGGGGTTGGAGCCTCCTTCTAGTTATAGCTGGAAAACAAAGGAAGTTGGTGCTTCCAATGAATGTAATTCTTCAAGACAATTAAGAAAAAACATTCTGTGGTTTTCTCCCGCTTTGGGTTTCCATATAAAAACACTGGTGTAATGCGTATTTGTTTGATTGTTCATTTGTTCATTGTTTATTTACTCTGCAAATATTGGATGATAATTATACATTGATATAACACTTGCATTATATGGTTAAAAAGGGTTACATTTCTCTATTACTGATTCACCCCCCCTCTCAGTAATCTAACAGTTGGAATCAGAGATGGTTCCTTTAGGAAAAAATTTAACCACTAGAAGGAGATCATGGATTATTTTGAGAATGGAGTACCAATGTTTAATGGTCATAATGGTTTAAAGTATGAGATGTGGAGCATAAGGACAAAAGTATTTTTACTAGCACGGGGACATTATATTTTGCTATCAGTTGTTATAGGATATGATAGTTCAAAAATGACGAAGACTGCAGCCAAGAAGGAATTGAAGAAGAATAACAAAATAAAAATGGATTTCATATGGGAATGAGTACCTAATTTGGTAGACTAAAGGTTGGTAAATGTTCATCGACCAAAGAACTTTGAGATAAGTTACATAATGTATATTCTTCACCCATCACAGAATCAGAAAATGCCAAAGAAAATGCAGTTATAGAACAAGAAGAAAGATGATCATCATGCTAGAAAGATTCAGAAAAGAAAGAGTATGAAGAAGCTTAAGTTGATTACAAAGAACAATTGATTAGTGCAATTGAATATATAAAGAAACAAAAAGAAGAAAATAATTCATCCAAGAAATAATTGATGAAGCAAACATAAAGTGTTCAAGTTTCCAAAAAATATCAGCAGGTCATCAAGAATTCAAGAACTCAGTTGGAAGAGGCCAGAAGAATTGAAGAAACTCTAGTATATAAAAAAAATGTTTAGAATCCAACATAACAACACAAAAGGAAGAAGTAGAAATGAGAGAAAAGATACTTATGAATCATCTCAAGGAAAGAACCGATGACTTAAACCAACTTGAGGAAGACTTTGGTCAAGAAGAGAGAAAACTCGAAGAAGAAATAATTACATTGAAAATCCAACTTGAAGAAGCAAAGAAAACATAAGAGGTCATGAAGTCTCAGATAATGAAGAAAGAATAATAGGTTGAGAAGATTGAAGAAGAAGTTGTCACACTAAGAGTCAAAGTCGTCAAGTTCAACAAGAAGGTTGAAGAGACATAAATATCCACATCAGTTATAAAGAATGAAGAGAAGCACTCAAGGTTGCTAGAAAAGAAGAATGAAGAAAATAGAAAGAGTTATGCAGAAGTAATCAAAGGAAGGCATCATAGTCAACCAGAATCTAATAAAACTATTGAAGATACATCTTCAAGAATATCATTCATGTTCAAGGGACAAAGAAGCTTCAGTCGTGATCATGATCAGTCAAGGCATAAATTTAGAAGGACTACACCACAAAGAAGATCATTCACTCCTAGGTATGAAAATTTATTTTATGGTCATTGTTTTTATTGCACTAATTTTTGGCATAAGGTTGCATATTGGAGGGATTGTAAAAGAAATGTTCAAGCAAGAAGTGCATATGTGGCCCCACGTAAAATTGAATGTTACAAATGTCATAACTATGGACACATAGCTAATGATTGTAGAAGCATGATCGATACTTCCATGAAAGAGAACATTGATATCAGATATAAGAAACTATGGATAAGAAAACACAAATAATAGGTGAACAAAGACTAGGTCCCACAAATCGCAATATTGGCAATAAAATGAGATGAAGAAAATTCTACAGAGAAAAAGAAAGAGTGCAGATATATAAAGGTTTGCAAATTAACTGAAAGAAAAGAAGGAGCATGTTGAAGATATTATTCTTTCAGGCATTGTAGTGAAAGATGAATCCACATAAAGAATGAAAGAAGTTAGAGCTTAGAGAGATGATGAATCTACCGATGAAGATGATGAATCTACCGATGAAGATGATGATGAATACACATCAAAGTTGGAATTTTTCTAAGCCATTCGGCTTAGAGACTTGCAAGTAATATGAATATTAGATAGGGGGAGTCTATGCAATAGTTGTGACAGACCAAAGAACCATCCTTCGAGCAAATTGCAGCGTTTGACAAGACATATCCAGAGAAGTCAATTGGAAGAAGTACAATTTGATGGAGTAATCAAGACTTCATGATAGTATAGTGATAAATGAGTCGACATTATCGACAATTGTGCAAGTAGAGTCTTGGACAATATGGACGAGAGCATATTCATATATTGGTTCAAAGAGTGGTTCAGAGACAAAGGAACATTATCATAATGGATGATAATTACATAGGAAATGGCTCGAACAATGATAATTGATTCCAAATTGACAGATATTGTTGGACACATGTAATGCATACAACAATTCACATTCAAAATAGAGTAATGCTCAGAAACAATAATGGAAAAACTACCTATGAACTATGGAAATGAAGCACAAACAACAAACCCTACATCAAGGTAACTCAAGATAGTATTTTATTAATTAATTTTATGTTGATGATATTATTTTTGGAAGCACTGATGACAGGTTAAGCCATACAATTGCAAAGGACATGCATAATGAATTTGAAATGGCATTACTTGGAGAACTATCCTTCTTTCTGGGTCTTCAGATATGTCAAAGCAACCAAGTAATTTTTATTTCTCAAACCAAGTATATCAGAGAAATGCTAAAAAGTTTCATAATGGAAGATTTCAAACCAGTTATCACTCCCATGCAAACTAGTTGCAACTTGAGGAAAGATGATGATTAAAAGTCTACATATCAGAGGCAATACAAATCAATGATTGGTAACCTACTATATGTGACAACATCTAGACCAAAGGTAATGCAGGCAGTTGGACAAGTGCCGTAATTTCAAAAAACACGAAAGGAATCACATGTATTAGTAGTGAAGAGGAATTTTAGATATCTCAAAGGAACATAAGAGTTTGGATTATGCTATCCAAAAGGAAATGACCTATCAATGATTTCCTACACAAATGTAGATTGGGCACGCTGCATTGATGACCATCGAAGCACTAGTGGAACAACATTCTACTTGGGTGATTTTTTAGTATCATGGCTAAGCAAGAAAAAATCATCAGTATCTTTATCTACAGTTGAGGCAGATTATATTATAGCAACAACATGTTGTACACAGGTTCTATGGATGAAACAAACTCTGACAGATATACATGTTAAGTATGATGAACTCATTCCAATCTATTGTGATAATACAAGTGCCATAAGTATCTCAAAGAACCTGGTGATGCACTCCAAGATGAAGAACATTCCAATAGAATATCACTTTCTACAGGAATAGGTTGCAGATAAGAACATCAGAGTTGAATATGTGGGCACAAAAGAATAACTGGAAAACGTCTTTACAAAACCGCTTCCACAGGAAGCCTTTGGGTATATTCACCAAAGACTAGGGGTAATTTCTACTCCAAAATGAATGCATTTGAATGCTTATATTATATGTCTTAGATGTACATAAGGAAGCACCATAAATAGGAAAATTTAGGTTGGGATATCAGTTTCAAGAATAGTTATTTTAGAGGGAGAAACCCCAGATGGAAAGATACCTTTTCCATTGATGACAAATGGGGAGAGATTTATCAAATGCAAAGGTAAATGCTTGGAGAGAGAGCATAGAGATGTGTTTAAAAGGGGAGAGATTGTCACAACAAAAGAATGAGCGATATGACTTCAAAGTGATACCCTTTGTCAAAGGGGGAGATATTATTCATCTAAAGGGAGATAGAGTAATCAAAGACATATAAACACAAAGAAAAAGAAAAATCATGTAGACAGGGGGAGCAACCTAAAGGAGAGTTCAGTCAGGGGGAGCAGCCCAAAAGGGATATACCCTTTTCCATTGATGTCAAAGGGGGAGAGATAGAAACATTAATGAGGAGTATAATCATGAATGTTATCATGACTAAATGTTGCCATCAATGTCAAAGGGGGCGATTGTCAGACAGTTGGCTTAGGTTGATGGAAAATTGGTATGTATTGATGGTTTTCATGGATTTCAAACATTGGAGAGTGATATTGTAGATTGATTTAAACCCTTATTTATTGATGTCAACCCTTGTATAAAGTCCGGTAGTGAATTCTGGTATCACAAAGGTTTGCGTAATGGACCCAAGATTGTTTCATGTATAATGGTATGAGATTTAATATATTTAAACATAATACTATTCTATATGGATAATAAATGTCATTCCATTTCCGGTGGTATGTGGAACGTCACATAAATCCTCACGGTTAGAGAGTTATGGCTATGAAAAGTTGGAGAACCTAGGTTTGGGTAATGGACAGAAGTTTGTTTGATGGATAATGGTATGGGTTTTGATATATTTGCAGGTAATACTATTCTATATGGATATTACATGTCATTCCATTTCCATTTATACATGGAACGTCACATAACTCCTCAAGGCTAGAGAGTTATGGCCATGTGAAGTTGGAGAACCCTCATGAGTCATCTAGAAGCCCCAAAAGGTAAAAGTAGTCAAAGTGGTTTAAAAGATTTTTAGAAGGTAAATAATAAACTGAAGTGATGAGTGTACTATAATTCAAAGTGAATACCAAATAAATTATTCAAATAATAAATTTATTGGAGAAATTACTAAGTTGACAAGTTGTTAGAAGTGGGTTAGCCCTAAAATAAGGAAAGTGGTTTAACATGGTTAGAAGGTAACCCCTTGAGGTAACGTGAAGTGATGATAGTACTATAATTCAAAGTGGATACAAAATAAATTATTTAAATAATAAATTTAATGGATAAATTTAATGGACAAGTGGTTAGAAGTTGGTTAACCCTAAAATAAGGAAAGTGGGTTAAGATGGTTAAAAGGTAACCCCTTGAGGAAGCTAAATGAAAGTATAAATAAGAGGCAAGGCTCTCTATTTTATATCACACTTGAGCATATTGAATATCTATAGGTGATTGAGGTAACTAAAGGATATCTAATCCAAATTTCAGAGAGAAGGTAAAGTAAAGAAGGCCTAAATTCAAGGGAGGATAAATTCTTTTGATGATGCTTTCTAAGGTATGTGATTTAAAGGTCATCTCACCATTTTTGCAATAACCTTTTTTTCTAGAATGATTAAGACCTTTAAATTGATAAGCCATTGTGAAAACACATCCAAGTAACTGTGGTACGGATTTCAGCATGTGGGTCGTTGTAGTTTTGGAGTTACACTCTGTGGAAAATAGGGTTTGTGGCTAGTCCTGAACCTAGTCTAAAACGAGTGTTTTGGGTAAAAACATCATAACTTATTCATAACAGGTCCAAATTAAGTAAGAAAAAATGTGTTGGTTCGAGTACATTTTGTAATATTCTATGTAAAAGTTTCAAAGTGCATTTTTCTATAACTCATTTTCTGAGAGGTTCCAAGTAGTGACACCTGGAGGAATTAAATAAAACACACTGAAGATCATTGTGTACTATTTTCAGATTTTTTTCATTACAGGTACATAGTTATGATTATTTCAAGTTAGCGTTGTTGACTAATGAAAAACTAGTCATGTGAGACTAAAGAAAAGTTTGATGAAAATGATAGTCTCGTGTTGTTAAAGTTAAGGAAGGTTTGCATGTATGTGATCATATACACTAGGTCTATTATAGAGTTAAAAATCATATTTGGATGATGAAATTGATGAGGGTATTGATGAGTCATAGTTGATGAGTAGTTGATACTTGGTTGGTACATACTTGGTACATGGTTGGAGGTACTTGTTAGTAGTATTGTTGACACATGGTTTAAGAATGATGTAGCATACATGTATTGGTATATTATTATAAGAACATATTGAACTTGGTGATGATTATGAGTTGTTGTGTTATTCTTCATTGATGAACATCTTTGAGATTTGTCTTGGTGATTGATATTGGTGAGTAGATCTAATTTGGTTGATAGGATTGATGAGACAGGTTGTCCTCATAGGTTGTTTGAAAACGTTTTTGTGACATGTTATTTGTACAGGTTTGGTGCATGGTTGATGCACTTATTTATGGTACAGGTTGATAATAGGTTGAGGTACAGGTTTGTTCATGGTTGATGCATGGTTCAAGTTATTGGTACATGTTGTTTGCTGCAGGTTGATTGGTAAATGTTTACAACAGTATATCTCACACTGATAGTGTGACAGTGGTTCCATCATTCAACTTATACGTCTGGGCGGTTGGGCGGGGCAAGGACAGGTGGTTGTAGCCACCTTCCAGCTGTAGCCAAAGAACATAGGGGGTTGTAGCCTCCTTCTAGTTGTAGCCAGAGAATTTGGGAGTTGGAACTTCCCTCAGGTTGTAGCCTGAGAACTAGGGGGTTGGAGCCTCCTTCTAGTTGCAGCTGGAAAACAAAGGAAGTTGGTGCTTCCAATGAATGTAATTATTCAAGACATATAATAAAAAACATTATGTGGTTTTCTCCTGCTTTGGGTTTCCACGTAAAAACACTGCTGTAATGTGTATGTGTAAGATTGTTCATTTGTTCATTGTTGATTTACTCTTCAAATATTGGATGATAATGCTACATTGATATTTATAGACACATGAAGTGCATACAACAATGCACATTCAAAATAGAGTAATGCTCATAAACTACAATAACAAAACTCCCTATGAACTATGGAGAGGAATCATAGACAACAACCTCTACATCAAGGTAACTCAAGATAGTATTTGAAGAACACATAGCCCACACTAAGAGGGGGGGTAAATTAGTGTGTGGTCTATTCTAACTTTTTATTTTTTCAAGTTACCAATTAAAACATAAATGAACATATTAAGAATAATCAAATCATAATTACAATGGACACAAAGACACCATATGTTTGTATAATATTTTGTATAATTGATATGAAGATAGTAATACAAATATATGTGAGAGAGGATTTTCTTTTTAGCACCAACTAAAGTTTTCAACACCAACTAAAATAAGGAGCACCAACCCATCGGAGAGCACCAACTCTCTGCCAAGACCCATCTTGGCGCAAGTCCCAGCTTGCTAATGGAATCCAGTCTATCCAACTAGAGTTTATTAAAATCCAGTAGTATTGATCCATTACAGAATCAATTCTATCTTATGATCAGAAGTATATCATAAGACTCTCATCACCGCATTTCATCTCCTCTATTTTTTTACATTTTCTTTCCTCTGATGTCTTCTTGGAATTACACTCTGCCCTTTCAAATATATAGACCATATGACCGACAGCAATGAACTCATGTTAGATGAGATGAGCACATGAGCGCTTTATTAAATCAACGGTCATGATTCATTCTCTTATGGGATGAACAATTGATAGATTTTCGGCGTTTTTCCCATCAAGTCTTCATGACTCAAAACATGTCAAATCTCTCGAAATGATATCGTTGGTACAATTGGACGGCTCACATTTAGAGTTGCGGATATAGATCAACAATCATTTTTAAACTTACACTCATCCTTTTACTATTGAATCCAATGGCTATGATTTAATCATGTATCGAGATAGATGGTTGATGAGATTTCAACAGTTTTCCCTTGTTGACGTGGTGTGACATATGCCCTTCTTGAGTCAATGGTCCAGATCTCTTCATGATCCAATGGTCACAATTCAATATTCTATCGATATGGACGATTGTGACTTGATCAGATGATGAGATGGATGGTTGTCGGGGTTTCGTCACTTTGGCCATCGAGTCTTTGAGACACTTCTCCTTACAAAACTCTTGGTTGTGATATTGCCAATATGATCAAATGGTTCATGTATATTTCATGGAAGAGATCAACGGTCGACCTTAAACCTTAATCTGATCCCGTCTTTCCTTAATCGAATGGTTGTGTCTTAATAAGGCATTGATATGTGTGGCTGTCGATATTTCATTGTTTTTTCCTTTGAATATTCATGACCTCCAAAAATCCCTTTCGAAGTTTCGACATTCGAGACTTCCGAACTGTAGAGTTTTTTCTTACAATGCAAAAATCCGAAGTGAGATTCATCGGGGTGACGTAACCACTTACGTCACTTGATGACATGTCACAATCCTATTGTCTACCACGTGTCATACATATTCATGATTTTCACGTGCCTGAAATGTTGTATCAACTTGACACTTGTTAGTGTCTTATTGTGCCATGTGTCCTTATCTGACGTGGTCTGTCAACATGTCTTGATGACGTGGTCTGCTGTGTCATTTTTCCTTAGTTAAATCCAACAAACCTCCAACTCTTTCAAGATCCGACGACCCACGATTCTATCGCAATTTCGCATTTCACAATTTGGAGGGTTAAGCTCTTCCTTCCTTTGACTTTCCAGTCAGCGAAACGGTAACCCTTCGCCACGTTCCTTCTAGTTTCAACGGCCAGGATTCTCTCTTGATCCAATGGTCTAGATTGGATCACAAATTCGCATTTTGGTATTTCGAGAAGCATGCTCCGTTCTCTCACCTCAAAATCTCCAAATTCCCAAAATCTGGTCTGCCACTCTCATCATATTGATGACCCATGTTGCTCATCCTGATTGACGATCCTTATCTTATCATGATTTCACATATCGCGATTTCGAGAGGTTAGAGCATTTCCTTTGACTTTTCAGTCAGCAAAATGCAGATCTCTCGGTCTTATCCTTTTCACAGTTATACTGGATCTAATGGCTGATGGGTATTCCTGAAGCTCAAATCCAACAAATACAATCTTCTACAATGCAACTCTTATAGATTTATCCTATCCTTCCACTTTAACACGATCCGATGGCTGACGGTTATCAGATTTAATTCGATGGCTATAATCTTTTCAGAATTTTTGTGAGTCCAAAGTTCTGAAGGAACTCACATCTAACCACCATGCAGCTTCTCCCAGATCTAATGATTCATGACCCTCCATGATCCAATGGTCTATATCATATCATGATTTCGCGTTTTGCGAGTTCATGCAACACTATCTTTGAATTTTCGGATCTGCGAGTCAGCGAAATTACAATCACTTCCCACATGTCCTCTTTATCCAATGGATCAGATCATTTCTTTGCTTTGGAGTGTTAACTAAGTCCTGGGATTATCCTCCTGAGATTTTATCATAGGATTTTTTATCCTATCATGATCAAAAATAATCATGAATTACTTTTGCAACCTGATATACTGTGCAATGTGCTCTTCCTTCTGAGCTTTGGTCTTCATACTGCTCGCCTGTCTTGTTTGCTCCTCCTCCTGAGCTTGCGCTTTTCCTTCTCTTCATAATGTATGACATCTTCTGCTAATTGATATACTGTTGACATCAATGACAATCTCATCTGTCATTTAACAACAGATCACCCGATCGACTGTTTACATCAATGATTGTTGGCATCAATGACTGTTGACATCAATGACAATATTTCTAACAATATCCCCCTTTGTCATTGAGGTCAACACACTAACTTCATATATAAAACTCCCCCTGTGTTGATTCTTTCATTTTATGAATTTTTCCTTTATATGAAGTTTCTCTCTCCCTTTGACATCAATGGCAAAGGGTTTCTTCTCCTATGATCTATCTGTATAAGTACTTCTCTAATCACTGGTAACTCCTTCTGCAATCAATCTTTTTCTATTATAACAGAATGACTCCTTCTTTCATTGATTGATATCTCCCCCTGAGATATTCAATACATATCTATTTTAAGGGTTTTTGCAAAAATATCTACCACCTGTGGTAAGCTCTATATGTTACTGACCAAACTGACCTTGGGTAAATTTTCCTATAGACATGTTCTACTAATCATAGATGAATGACTCCCCATGTCAAAATGCTTTCTCTCTTTCTGACTATTCTCCACCTTTGTTTCTCAAAAGGTAGATCTTCTTGACAGGGTTTCTTCCCCTGTTGATTTACTAATTTCTTATCTTAGTTGATTGGGATTTTTTTGTGTTTCATATGAGTAGTCTTCTTGATGCAAATTTTTGTAGTGATCGAGTCTTTTCAAGATTTAATATAATTACTTTCTTATTTACTAACCAAAACTTCCCTCGAATTTTTATTGGCTGTTTTCCCCCTTTGTTTCTTAAAAGGGTAGCTTTTTCTGACAGGGTTTCTTCTCTTGTTATTTCTGCAGGATGTCGTGTACCTCTTTGTACATCATAATTTTTCTTCTACTGATGCTTCTTTCCTACAGAAAACAATGCAATTGTTACTAATCTTATTTCAAACAATCCTTGAATATATCCATTGATTCTCATCGGTCTCTAACTAAGATACCAATTTGTTTTTGTATCATGCACCTTGACATATGCACTCTCATCATCATGGTTGTTATTGAAAGCAGATTGTGGCTCCATTTTCTAGTGTGGTGATCAATTTATCAATGAGTGTAATATCAAATTCTCATTTGTCAATCTTGACATCCATCTCTTCAAGTTGGATCTACAATTTGAACTATCCATTTTTGAACTAATCTAAACTTACAAGAGATGCTTCAACAATGCTATAACGATAACCCTTATTTCCGAAGACTTTGAAGTTTTTTACAGAATGAGATTTCCCAAAACATGGTTCACAAGAAGTTTTGTTACTATCAATTCTGAGCAGAACTTTGTTCATCTGAGTGTCGATGTGCTTACATCATCCCTCTCTAAAACGTTTTCTTGTAGTTGGGTTTTTCCTTCTTCTGACTTTGATTTATTTTTATTTTCTTCATCTTCAGGGTCATCCTTGGGATAGTGGCACTTGGATGAAAAATGACCAACTTTTCACAGTTGAAACATTTGAAAAGAGGATTGCCTTTGTACTTCTCTGATCCTTTCTAAAGTTTCCTAGTGAAATTGGCTTTTTCCACATCAGATTCTTCATGTTGTTCTAGCGTTGAAGATTCATTTTCAACGTCATTATTATGTGCAACATAAGCTTCTTTATCCTTGTCTTGAGAATCTTCCTCATTTTCAGGAGCAATATTTTCCTCATCCATCTTATTTGGTACTTGGGATTTTATTTTCCATGTCTTCTTATTTACTCTTGTTGTCATATTGTGTGAAGCATTTCTCATTGTGAGTTCCAATAGTTATATGATTTGTGGCCATATCCACCACAACTATAGCATCTCATAGTGTAACAATGTGCAACAATATGTCCAACATGATTGTAGTTCCAACATATTATACTATTGTTGAACCTACCAAATTGTTTTCCTCCATGATGCCTACAGTCCAAGGATTTATGATCATATTCATTACAAGCAAAACAATAACCTTTAAATACACTCTCATACCTTCTTTGATTCATCCATGAAGGTGTGTCACTTCTGAACTTGCTTTGAGGACTATGAATAGCTTATGGATGTCTTCCATGATCAGATGTTCTAAATTTTGTAGTGTTTCTTTTATTTCTTGAATGTGAAGAAACTGAATCATACCTTCTTTTACTTTTTGCAAATGAAGGAGTTGTTTCAGAACTGTCTTCATCCTTTACAATTGAAGGAACTGTGCCAGACATGTTTTCACCTTTTACAAATGGAGGACCTACATCAGATTTCTTAGGGATACTGATCTTTTCCTTATTGTATCCCGGGTCAGATTTGTCACATGGTGATCTTTGACTATCCAAGGTCATGGAGCTGATCAAGAACTTGTTTTGGATGTTTGACTTCTGAACCTTCTTTCTAAGATTCTGAAATTCTGCTTCCATCTCATGACAGGATTATTCCTTTCTGTCCAACTGGTTCCTTACTACCTCTTCTCTCATTTTGGCTTCTTCAAATTGGATTTTAAGATTGACATAGTTTTCCCTTAGTTATTTTAGATCTACAATGTTTTTTCTTGAGACATCATCTTCCTTATTTTCTTCTTTTGCTTGACTGATTTCATTTTTCGGTTTGTTGATTTTCTCTTCATTTTTTTCTGTTAGACCAACAACTTTTGTTTTCAATCTTTTGATATCATATTCTTTATTTTCCAACTAAATCTTTTTCCCATATATGATTTCTTTATTGTATATGAGATTTTCTTTTATTTCCAGGATATGCTTATGATTTCCAAGCTCATCATTTTCCTTCTCCTTTTCTTTTAAATGATTAATTTCTTTCTTCAGCTTCTCGATCTCCTCTTCTTTCTCTTCTAACTGATTGTCCTATTCATATATTATCTTATCATAGTCCTTGAACATTTCCTTTATTTTCAAGACATGTTTTTGATTCTTTTCAAGGAATGCTTGAGTGTAGTCATGAAGATCACTATAGTCTGATTCATTATGGTGATAGAGGTATTCATGGAAACTCCAATCAGCCTTTTCTTTGGCCTTTGATAGTTCTTCTTCTTATTCTTCCATGGGATAAATGCTAACAGAACATTTTGTTATTGTATCTAAGTCTTCTTCTTCACTTGCAGAGGAGGATTCAATATCACTGCTATTGCAGTCGAAATATTGTGGAGAGTCCTTACTTTTAGTGATGGTTGAGTCTTCATCTTCATCCTTGATAGGAATGTCTTCTGTGTCTTTATTTTTTATTTGATACATATTTTCTAACTTCAGCCATAAGTCCTTGGCGTATGTGCATAGTCCTATTCTTGTATTGACTATATCTGATAATCCATTGAGAAGAATCTTCAATGCCACTTCATTGTTCTTCCTTGCTCTTCTTTGGATTGTAATTTTGGATAGATTCTTTGATGTAGTTAAGTCCCAAGCCTTGCTTACTACTGAATTCCAAACCTCAGATCCTTTTGACTTCAAAAAATATTTCATATTTTCTCTCCATGAGCAATAATCTATTCCATTGAATAAAGGATCTTCAATTGCGAAGAGAGCCATGTGTCCACCCATTTCTTCAGGATCTGCCTTCCAGTGTTTTAAACTGTGTTTGAAGGAACCTCGCTTTGATACCAATTGAAGAACACAAGACCCACATTAAGAGGTGGGGGTGAACTAGTGTGTGGTCTATTCTAACTTTTTCTTTTTTCAAGTTACCAATTAAAACATAAATGAACATATTAAGAATAATCAAATCATAATTACAATGGACACAAAGACACCATATGTTTGTATAAGATTTTGTATAATTGATATGAAGATAGTAATACAAATATATGTGAGAGAGGATTTTCTTTTTAGCACCAACGAAAGATTTCAACACCAATTGATATAAGAAGCACCAACCCCTCAGAGAGCACCAACTCTCTGCCAAGGCCCAACTTGGTGCAAGACCCAGCTTGCTGATAGAACCTAGTCTATCCAACTAGAGTTTATTCAACTCCAGTAGTATTGATCCATTACATAATCAATTCTATCTTATGATCAGAAGTATATCATAAGACTCTCATCACCGCATTTCATCTCCTCTGTTTTTTTACATTTTCTTTCCTCTGATGTCTTCTTGGAATCTGCTTCAAATTATTTAACTTATGTTCTGAACTGCATTTTATCTTCTATTCTAGACTACAAAGACACTTTCTTCTCACCACTTTTTCTCGTTTATATAATCTTCAAACTGGTGTGAAATTTAAAACAACGTGTCCCTTTATTTGAACCATTGTACCTTTTCATTTAAAATGATAATCTAAACTTTAAATAATATCATTTTTCTTTTTATTCTTTATTCATATTTTCATTATTTATTCTCTTTTAATCATGACTTTGTATCAGTTCATTTTTGTCATAAATTGATCACAGTCATGGATCAATTTAATCCTTTATACTCGATGCCTAATCTCTGTTATATTTACAGAGACCAGATTCTGTGAAGGCTCTTCCTTCAAACCATCACATATGACCATCCGTTAGAACTACAGGCTCAACAATTTCATCAATGCATTACACTCTGCCCTTTCAAATCTCTAAACCATATGACTGATGGCGGTGAACTCACGTTAGTTGAGACGAGTGCATGAGCGCTTTATTAAATCAATGGTCATGATTCATTCTCTTATGGGATGAATGACTGACAGATTTTCGGCGTTTTTCCCATCGAGTCTTCATGACTCACAACATGTCAAATCTCTCGAAATGATATTGTTGGTACAATTGGACGGCTCACATTTAGAGTTGCGGATATAGATCAACAATCATTTTTAAACTTACACTCATCCTTTTACCAATGGCTATGATTTAATCATGTATCGGGATAGACGGATGATGGTATTTCGACACTTTTCCCTTGCTGACATGGTGTGACATATGCCCTTGTCGAGTCAATGGACCAGATCTCTTCATGATCCAACGGTCACAATTCAATCTTCTATCGATATGGACGACTGTGACTTGATCAAACGATGAGATGGATGGTTGTCGTGGTTTCGATACTTTGGCCATTGAGTCTTAGAGACACTGCTCCTTACAAAAGTCACGGTTGTGATATCGCCGATATGATTAGATGGTTCATGTCTCTTTCATGGAAGAGATCAATGGTCCACCTTAAACCTTAATATGATCCCTTCTTTCCTTAATCGAACAGTTGTGTCTTAATTAGGCATTGATATGTGTGTCTGTCAGGATTTCGTTGTTTTTTCCTTCGAATCTTCGTGACCTCCAATATTCCCTTTTGGCGTTTCGACATTCAAGACTTCTAGACTGTAGAGTTTTTTCTTACAATGAAAAAATATGAAGTGAGACTCCCGGGGGTGACGTAAAAACTTACGTCACTTGATGACATGTCACAATCCTATTGGTTGCCACATGTCATACATATTTGTGATTTTCACGTGCCTGGAATGTTGTATCAACTTGATAGTTGTTAGTGTCTTATTGTACCACATGTCCTTAGCTGACGTGGTCTGTCAACGTGTCTTGATGACGAGGTATGCTATGTCATTTTTCCTTGGTTGAAATCCAACGACCCTCCAACTCTTTCAAGATCCGATGACCCATGATTCTATCTCAATTTCACGTTTCACAATTTGGAGGGTTAAGATCTTTCTTCCTTTGACTTTCTACTCAGCGAAACGATAACCCTTCACCATGTGTATTTAGGTTTCAACGACCAGGATTCTCTCTCTAACCAATGGTCTGGATTGGATCGCAAATTTGTGTTTCGGTATTTCAAGAAGCATGCTCCATTCTCTCACCTCACAATCTCTGAATTATTGAAATCCGGTATGCCTCTCTCGTCAGATCGATGACCCACATCGCTCCTCCTGATCGATGGTCCTTATCTTATCGTGATTTTTCATATCGTGAGTTTGAGAGGTTAGAGAATTTCCTTTGAATTTTCAGTCAACGAAATGTTGATCTCTCGGACTTATCATCTTCACAGTTATACTGGATCCAATGGCTGACGGGTATTCCCAAAGCTCAGATCCAACGGATATGATCTTATGCAATGAAAATCTTGTATATTTATCCTGTCCTTCCACTTTAACATGATCCAACAGCTGATGGGTATCGTATTTAATCCAATGGCTACAATCTTTTTGGAATTTTTCCGAGTCCAGAGTTCTGAAGGACCTCGCAACTAACCACCATGCAGCTTCTCCTGGATCTAACGGTCCACGACCCTCCATGATCCAATGGTCTAGATCATATTGCGATTTCACATTTCGCGAGTTCATGCGAAACTGTCTTTGACTTTCCTGATCTACGAGTCAGTGAAATTACAATCACTTGCCACATGTCCTCTTGATCCAATGGATCAGATCATTTCGCTGCTTTGAAGTGTTAACTAACTCCTGGGCTTATCCTCCTGATATTTTATCATAGGATTGTTGATCCTATTGTGATCAACAATAATCACAAATTTCTTTTGCAACCTGATATACTATTCAATGCGCTCTTCCTTCTGATCTTTGGTCTTCATACTGCTTGCTCATCCTGTTTTCTCCTCCTCCTGAGCTTGCACTTTTAATTCTCTGCATAATATATGACATCTTATGCTGACTGATATACTGTTGAAATCAATGACAATCTCATTTTTCATTTAACAACAGATCATCTGATCGACTGTTGACATCAATGACTGTTGACATCAATGACAATATTTCCAACAATATTCTATTAATTGAAGTTTATGTTGATGTTATTATTTTTGGAAGTACTGATGACAGGTTAAGCTAGAAATTTGCAAAGGACATACATAATGAATTTGAAATGTCATTACTTGGAGAACAATCCTTCTTTCTAGGTCTTCATATACGTCAAATAAACCAAGGAATTTGTATTTCTCAAACCAAGTATATCATAGAAATGTTAAAGAGGTTCATAATGAAATATTGCAAACCAGATATCACTCCCATGCAAACCAGTTTCAAGTTGGGCATAGATGATGATTTAAAGTCTACATATCAGAGGAAATACATGTCAATGATTGGTATCCTACTATATGAGACAACATCCATACCAAATGTAATGTAGGTAGTTGGACAGGTGGCATGATTTCAATAAGAACCAAAGGAATCACGTGTATTAGGAGTGAAGAGGATTTTTAGATATCTCAAAGGAACAAAACATGTTGCATTATGGTATTCAAAAGGAAAGGATCTATCAATTATTGCCTACACAAATGCATATTGGGCAGGTTTCATTGATGACTGACGAAGCACCAATGGAGAAACATTCTACTTCAGTGAGTATTTAGTATTATGGCTAAGAAAGAAAAAATCATCAATATCTTTATCTACAGCCGAGGCATAGTATAGTGCAGCAACAACATGTTGTACACAGGTTCTATGGATGAAAAAAAATATGACAAATATACAGATTGAGTATGATGAGCCCATTCCAATCTATTGTTATAATACAAGTGCCATCAATATCTCAAAGAACCCGATGATGCACTCCAACACGAAGGACATTCCAATCAAGTATCACTTTCTACGGGAACAGGTTGTAGAGAAGAACACCAAAGTTGAATATGTGGGCACAAAAGAACAAGTGACAGATATATTTACAAATCCGCTTCTATGGGAAGCCTTTTTGTATCTTCGCCAAATACTAGGAGTAATTTCTACTCCAAAATGAATGGTTTTGAATGCTTATCTTATTTGTCTTAAATGTACATGATGAAGCACCATAAATAGGACGATTCAGGTTGGGATATCAGTTTCAGGAAGAGTTTTCTTAGGGGGAGCAACATCAGATGGAAAGATACAATTTCCATTGATGACAAATGGAGAGAGATTTATCAGATGCAAAGGTAAATGCTTGGAGAGAGAGCATAGAGTCATGTTTCCAAGGGGAGAGATTGTCACCACAGAAAAATGAGCGATATGACTTCAGAGTGATACCCTTTGTCAAAGGGGGAGATATTATTCATGTGAAGGGAGAGAGAGTAATCAGAGACTTATAAACACAAAGAAAAATCAAAATCATGTAGACAGGGGGAGAAACCCCAAAGGGAGATACCCTTTTCCATTGATTTCAAAGGGGGAGAGATAGGAACATGGAAGAAGAGTATACTCATGAATGTTATCATGACTAAGTTTTGCCATCAATGCCAAAGGGGGAGATTGTCAGACAGTTGTATTAGGATGATGGGAAATTAGTATGGATTGTTGGTTTCCATTGATTTCAACCATTGGAAAGTGATATTTTAGATTGATTTCAGCCCTTAGTTATTGATGTCAACCCTTGGAGAAAGTACGGTAGTGAATTCTGGTAGCACAAACGTTTGGGTAATGGACCCAAGGTTGTTTCATGTATAATGGTATGAGTTTTAATATATTTTAAGGTTATACTATTCTATATGGATAGTACATTTCATTTCATTTTTGGTGGTATGTGGAACGTCACATAACTCCTCACGGTTAGAGAGTTATGGCCATGAGAATTTGGAGAACCCAGGTTTGGGTAATGGACCCAATTTTTTTTTTGGATAATGGTATGAGTTTTGATATATTTGTAGGTAATAATATTCTATATGGGTAGTACATGTCATGCCATTTATATTGGTATGTATAACATCACATAACTCCTCATGGTTAGAGAGTTATGGCCATGTGAAGTTGGAGAACCCTCATGAGTCATCTAGAAGCCCCAAAAGGTGAAAGTAGTCAAAGTGGTTTAAGAGATTTTTACAAGGTAAATAATAAAGTGAAGTGATGAGTGTACTATAATTCAAATTGAATACAAAATAAATTATTTAAATAATAAAGTTAATGGATAAATTACTAAGTTGGCAAGTGGTTAGAAGTGGGTTAACCCTAAAATAAGGAAAGTGGTTTAAGATGGTTAGAAGGTAGCCCGTTGAGGTAAAACGAAATGATGAGTGTACTATAAGTAAAACTAGATACAAAATAAATTATTTAAATAATAAATTTAATGGATAAATTACTAATTGGAGAAGTGGTTAGAAGTTGGTTAACCCTAAAATAAGGAAAGTGGGTTAAGATGGTTAAAAGGTAACCCCTTGAAGAAGCTACATGAAAGTATAAATAAGAGGCATGACTCTCTAATTTTATATAACACTTGAGAATATTGAATATATACAGCTAACTGAGGTAACCTAAGGATATATAAGCCTAATATCAGAGACAAGGTGAAGTAAAGAAGGCCGAAATTCAATGGAGGATAAATTCTTTTGATGATGCTTTCTAAGGTATGTTATTTACAAGTCATCTCACCATTTTCAAAATAATTTTTTTCATAGAATGATTAAGACCTTGAAATTGATAGGCGATTGAGAAAACATATCCAATTAGATGTGGTACGAATTTCATCTTATGGGTCATTGTAATTTTGGAGTTACACTCCACGGAAAATAGGGTTTGTGGTTAGTCTTGAAACTATTCTAAAACAGGTGTTTCGGGTAAACCCGTCATAAATTATTCATAGCAGATCCAAATAAAGTAATACCAAATGTGTTGGTTAGATTACAGTCTATAGTATTATATTTAACATTTTCAGATCCATACAACAAATATTTCATGTGGGGCACACTCTACAAGTTCGCTCTCTAGAATAAGCCAGAATTCAACAAGGTATGTCATTTTTGCTATAAATCCATTTTTTAGAGGTTCCAAGTAGTGACACTTGGAGGAATTGCATAAAACACACTGAAGAACATTGTGTATTAGTTTCATATATTTATTCATTACAGGTACATAGTTATGATTATTTCAAGTTTGGGTTGTTGACTAATCCAAAACTAGTGATGTGAGACTAAAGAAAAGTTTCATGAAAATGCTAGTCTCTTGTTGTTAAAGTTAAGGAAGGTTTGCAGATATGTGATCATATACACCAGGTATATTACAAAGTTACAAATAATATTTGTATGATGAAATTGATGAGGGATTTTGGTTGAGGTACATGTTGGGTACATAGTTGAGACAAGTAGTTGATGAGTTGGCACATACATGAGGTCTATAGTTGATGAAGTTGGTACATATTGATGAGTCATAGTTGATGATGTTGGTGCATATTGATGAGTCATATTTGACGAGTAGTTGATACATGATTGGAACATACTTGGTACATGGTTGGAGGCACTTGTTACTAGTATTGTTGACACATGGTTTTATGGATGTTGTAGCATACTTGTATTGGTATATTATTATAAGAAAATATTGATCTTGGTGATGATTATGAGTTTTTTTGTTATGCTTCGTTGATGCACATCTTTGAGAGTTGTCTTGGTGATTGATCTTAGTGAGTAGATATCATTTGACTGATAATATTGATGAGACGGGTTGTTGTGATAGGTTGTTTGGACAGGTTGTTGTGACATGTTATTTGTACACGTTTGGTGCATGGTTGAAGCACTTATTTATGGTACAAGTTGATAATAGGTGAGGTACAAGTTGATGCATGGTTCAGGTTATTGTTACAGATTGTTTGGTGTTGGTTGATTGGTACATGTTTACAATAATATATCTCATAGTGATAGTGTGATAGTGGTTCCATCATTCTAGTTATACGTCAGGGCGGCTGGACGGGGAAAGGAAAAGTGGTTGTAGACACCTTCCGGTTGTCACAGTAGAACATAGAGAGTTGTAACCGCCTTCGCATTGTAGCCAAATAATTGGGGAGTTGGAGCTTCCCTCAGGTTGTAGCTTGAGAAACTAGGGGGTTGGTGCCTACTTCCAGTTGTAGCTGGAAAACAAAGGAATTTGGTGCTTCCAATGAATGTAATTCTTCAAGACATATAAGAAAAAACATTATGTGGTTTTCTCAAAATTTGGGTTTCCACATAAAAACACTGGTGTACTATGTATGTGTATGATTGTTCATTCGTTCATTGTTTATTTACTCCGCAAATATTGGATGATAATGTTACATTGATATAACACTTGCATTATATAGTTAAAAATGATTACATTTATGTATTACTGATTCACCCCCCCCCTCTTAGTAATCCAAAAATTGGAATCAGAGCGAGTTCCTTTAGAAAATAGTTTAACCACTAGAACAAGATCATGGATTATTCTAAGAATGGAGTACCAATATTTAATGGTCATAATGGTTTAAAGTATGAGATGTGGAGCATAAAGACGAAATTATTTTTATAGGCACAGGGACATTATATTTGGCTATCAGTTGTTACAGGATATGATAGTTCAAAAAAGGAAAAGACCGCATCCAAGAAGGAATTGATGAAAAATAACAAAATAGCAATGGATTTCATATGGGAATGATTAGCTAATCAGGTAGAGAAAAGGTTGGTAAATGTTCATTGGCCAAAGAACTTATGAGTTTTGATATATTTGCAGGTAATACTATTCTATATGGATAGTACATTTCATGACATTTCCAATGATATGTGGACGTCACATAACTCCTCACGTTAGAGAGTTATGGCCATGTGAAGTTGGAGAACCCTCATGAGTCATCTAGAAGCCCCAAAAGGTCAAAGTAGTCTAAGTGGTTTAAGAGATTTTTAGAAAGTAATAATAAATTGAAGTGAAGAGTGTACTATAATTCAAAGTGAATGCAAAAGAAATTATGTAAATAATAAAATTAATGGAGAAATTACTAAGTTGACAAGTGGTTAAAAGTGGGTTAACCCTAAAATAAGGAAAGTGGTTTAAGATGGTTAGAAGGTAACCCCTTGAGGTAAAGTGAAGTGATGAGTGTACTATAAGTCAAAGTGGATACAGAATAAATTATTTAAATAATAAATTTAATGGATAAATTACTAATTGGCCAAGTGGCTGGAATTTGGTTAACCCGAAAATAAGGAAAGTGGGTTAAGATGGTTAAAAGGTAACCCCTTGAGGAAGCTACATGAAAGTATAAATAAGAGGCAAGGCTCTCTCATTTTATATCACACTTGAGAATATTGAATATCTATAGGTGACTGAGGTAACCAAAGGATATGTAAGCCGAATTTAAGAGAGAAGGTGAAGTAAAGAAGGTCGAAATTCAAGGGAGGATAAATTCTTTTGATGATGCTTTCATAAGCTAAAATTTGTAAATGTGGTACAAATTTTAGCTTATGTGTCATTGTATTTTTGGAGTTACACTACGTGGAAAATAGGGTTTGTGGCTAGTCTTGAAACTAGTCTAGAACAGGTGTTTTGGGTATGCACGTCATAACATATTCATAACAGATCCAAATTAAGTAAGAATAAATGTTATGGTTAGAGTATAGTATGTAGTATTATTTTTAAACTTTTCATATCCATACAACAAATATTCCATGTGGGGCACGCTCTACAAGTTCGCTCTCTAGAATAAGCCAGAATTCAACAAGGTGTGCCATTTTTTCTATAACTCCTTTTTTGAGAGGTTCCAAGTAATGAAACCTTTAGGAATTGCATAAAACACACTGAAAAACATTGTGTACTATTTTTAGATCTTTATTCATTACAGGTACATAGTTATGAGTATTTCAAGTTA
This sequence comes from Picea engelmannii, assembly GCA_009831015.1. Taxonomy (NCBI): domain Eukaryota; kingdom Viridiplantae; phylum Streptophyta; class Pinopsida; order Pinales; family Pinaceae; genus Picea; species Picea engelmannii. The sequence continues at coordinate 487,601 of ML782155.1, read as the reverse complement.
GGGTTGTTGACTAATCCAAAACTAGTCATGTGAGACTAAAGAAAAGTTTGATGAAAATGCTAGTCTCTTGTTCTTAAAGTTAAGGAAGGTTTGTAGGTATGTGATCATATAAAATAGGTCTATTACAAAGTTACAAATCATATTTGGATGATGAAATTTATGAGACACATGTTGAGGTACATTTTGGGTACATGGTTGAGACAAGTAGCTGATGAATTGGCACATACATGAGGTGTATAGTTGATGGTGTTGGTACAGCTTGATGAGTCATAGTTCATGAGTAGTTGATACATGATTGGTACATACTTTGTACATGGTTGGTACATACTTGGTACATACTTGATACTGTTCAAGCAAGAAGTGCATTTGTGGCCCCATGTAACATTGAATGTTACAAATTTCATAAATATGGACACATAGATAGTGATTGTAGAAGCATGATCGATAATTCCATGAAAGAGAACATTGATATCAGATATAATAAAGTATGGATAAGGAAACACGAAGAATAGGTGAACATGTTGATTAAGGTTGGTTGTCATTAATGTCAACCCTTGAAGAAAGCCCCACAACACAAAGGTTTGGGTAATGGACCCAATATTGTTTGATGTAAAGATGACTCATTATTGTCTTGTCATGTTTGATAAGAACTAAATATGGCTGAACTCTAAAGTGGTCCCCTTATGGTGAAATCCCTCACGGGAAGACGCTTTGCAGAGTAAGAGAACCCATGCTTAATTGTGGAATAATGAGAAGAAGGACAATGAATTTGTCAGGTAAACTATCCTATATGGATAGTTCTTATCATTCCATTTCCATTGATATGTGGAATGTCACATAACTCCTCACGGTTAGAGAGTTATGGCCATGAGAAGTTGGAGACCCCAGGTTTGGGTAATGGACCCAAGTTTGTTTGATGGATAACGATATGAGTTATGATATACTTTCAGATAATACTATTATATATGGATATTACATGTCATTCCATTTCTGGTGTTATGTGGAACATCACATAACTCAGGGTTTGATATTTATGGCCTTACGAAGTTGGAGGACCCTCATATGTCATCTAGAAGCCCCAAAAGGTCAAAGTAGTGAAAGTGGTTTAAGAGATTTAAAAAGGTAAATAATAAAGTGAAGTAATGAGTGTATTATAATTCAAAGTGAATACAAAATAAATTGTTTCAATAATAAATTTAATGGTGAAATTAGAAGTGGGTTAACCCTAAAATAAGGAAAGTGGGGCCAAGTAACCTAGAAGATGTTTTTAAGGAAGCTAATTGGAGAGTATACGTAACAGGCAAGGCTCTCTTATTTTAATCACACTTGAGAATATTGAATACCTATAGGTTTCATAGGTAACCAAAGGATATCTAATCCGAAATTCTGAGAAAAGTGAAGAAAAGAAGGCCGAAATGCAAGGAAGGATAAATTCTTTTGATGGTGCTTTCTAAGGTATGTTATTCACAGGTCATCTCACCATTTTCGCTATAAAATTTTTTCTATACTGATTCAGACCATTAAATTTTTATTCCATTGGGAAAACATATCCAAGTATCTGTGGTAAAAAAATCATCTTGTGGGTCTCTATATTTTGGGAGTTACACTCCGTGGAAAATAGGGTTTGTGGCTAGTTCTGAAACTAGTCAAAAACATGTGTTTCGGGTAAAAACGCCATAACTTCTTCATAACAGATCCAAATTCTGTGAAACCAAATGTGTTGGTTAGGGTACAATATTTAGTATTATCTAGATTGGGTTCATATCATTTCAACAAATATTCAGTGTGGGGAACCCTCTACAATGGCACTCTCTATAATAAGACATAATTCAACAAGGTATGACATTTTTTCTATAACTCCTTTTCTGAGAGGTTCCAAGTAGTTAAACCTGAAGAAATTGCATAAAACACACTGAAGAACATTGTGTATCATTTTCATATATGTATACATTACAGGTACAAAGTTATGATTACTTCAAGTTAGGGTTGTTGACTAATCCAAAACTAGGCATGTGAAACTAAAGAAACGATTGATGAAAATGATAGTCTCTTGTTGTCGAAGTTAAGGAAGGTTTGCAAGAATGTGATCATATACACCAAGTCTATTATAGAGCTACAAATCAGATTTGTATGATGAAATTGATGAGGGATTTTGTTTGAGGTACATGTTGAGTAAATGGTTGAGACAAGTAGTTGATGAGTTGGCACATACATGAGGTGTATATTTGATGATGTTGGTACATATTGATGACTCATAGTTGATGAGTAGTTGACACATTATTGGTACATGGTTGGATGCACTTGTTTATGGTACAGTTTTATTATAGTTTGTTTGGTATAGGTTGGTGCATGGTTTATGCACTTGTTTATCGTACATGTTGATTACAGGTTGAGGTACAGGTTGATGCATGGTTGATGCATGGTTCAGACTTATTGGTACAGGTTTACAATGATATACCTCACAGTGACAAGTTGGCAGTGGTTCCATCATTCTACTTCTACTTCAGGGTGGCAGGACGGGGCAAGGACAGGTGGTTGTAGCCACCTTCCAATTGTAGCCAGAGAACATAGGGGGTTGTAGCCACCTTTTGGTTGTAACCAGAGAATTGGGGAGTTGGAGATTCCCTCAGGTTGTATCCTGAGAAACTAGGGGGTTGTATCCTGAGAAACGTAAGACACTGGTGTATTGTGTATGTGTGTGTTTGTTCATTTGTTCATTGCTTATTTACTTTGCAGTTATTAGATTATAATGCTTCATTGATATAACACTTGGATTATATGGTTAAAAAGGATTAAATTGCTCTATTACTGATTCACCCCCCCTCTCAGTAATCCAACAATTGGTATCAGAGTTGGTTCCTTAAGGAAACAATTTAACCACTAGAAGGAGATCATGGATTATTCTGAGAATGGAGTACCAATGTTTAATGGTCAGAATGGTTTTAAGTATGAGATGTGCAGCATAAGGATGAAAGTATTTTTACATGAATAGGGACATTATATTTGGCTATCAGTTGTTACAGGATATGATAGTTCAAAAAGGGCAAAGATTGTAGCCAAGAAAGAATTGAGGAAGAATAACAAAATAGCAATGGATTTCATCTGGGAAGGATTACCTAATCCGATAAGAGAAAAGGTTGGTAGATGTTCATCAAAAAAAGAACTTTGGGATAAGTTACATGGCATATATTATTCACCCATCACAGATCCATAAAATGTCAAAGAAGATGCAAATACAAATCAAGAAGAATTATGTTCACTATGTCAAGAAGATTCAGAAGATGAAGAGTACATAATCACTAGAGGTATGTTGTTTTGTGTTAATTGTGAAAAACATGGACATCTTGAAATAGAATGCCATGAAGGAAATGAGACAAGAAAAATAATTGAAAAGGAAGACAATTATGAAGAAGAATTGATTAGTGCTTTAGATGAACTAAGAGAAGAAAACAATTCACTCAAGAAAAAATTGACGAAACAAAAAGAAAGTGTTCAGATTTATGAAGAAGACCAACAAGTCATTGTGAACTTAAGAACTCAGCTAGAAGAAGCCAGAAAGATCGAAGAAAATCTTGAATATCAAAAGCAGTGTTTGGAAACCAACATAGCAACACAGAAGGAAGAAGAAGAAATGAGAGAGAAGATATTGATAGATCATCTTAAGGAAATAACTAACGATCTAAACCAGCTTGAGGCATAGTTTGTTCAAGAAGAGAAAGGACTTGAAGAAGAAATAATCACATTAAAAATTCATCTTGAAGAAGTGAAAAGAACATAAGAAGTCACAAAGTCTGAGATAATGAATAAAGAAGAAGAGGTTGAGAAGCCTAAATAAGAAGTTGTCACATTGAGAAGTAAAATTGCCAAGCTCAACATGAATGTTGAAGAGACATAAACATCCACATCAGTTGTAGAGAATGAAGAGAAACACTCTAGGTTGCTAGAAAAGAAGAATGAAGAAAATAGAAAGAGTTACGCAGAAGTATTCAAAGGAAGGAATCATGGTCAACCAGAATCTAAGAAAAATATTAAAGATATATCTTCAAGGGGACCATCCATGTTCAAGACACAAAGATGCTTCAATCAAAATCAGTCAAGACAAAAATTCAGAAGGACTATGCCACAAAGAAGATCATTCACTCCCAGGTATGTAAATTTATTTTATGGTCATTGTTTTTATTGTACTAACTGTGGACATAAGGTTGTAAATTGCAGGGATTATAAAATAAATGTTCAAGCAAGAAGTGCCTATGTGGTTGCATGTAACATTGAGTGTTAAAAATTTCATAACTATGGACACATAGCCACTGATTGTAGAAGCATGATCGATACTTCCATGAAAGTGAATACTGATATTAGATATAAGAAAGTATGGATAAGAAAACAAGAAGAACAGGTGAACAAAGACTAGGTACCAAAGATCGCAAGATTGGAAATAAAACGAGATAAAGAACATTCTACAGAGAAAAAGAAAGATGTCAGATACAGAAAGGTTTGGAAAATAACTGAAATAAAGGAAGGGAATGTAAATGAGGAATAGGTCCAAGATATTGTACTTTCAGGCATTGCAGTGAAAGATGAATCCATGGACAGAAAGAAAGAAGTCAAAGCTCAGAGAGATAGTGAATCTACCCATGAAAATGATGATGAATCTACCAATGAAGATGATGGTGAATACACATTAGAGCAGGAATTGTTTTAAGCCATCTGGCTTAGAGACTCCCAAGTAATATGAATATTAGACAAGGGGATTCTATGTGATAGCTATGATAGACCAAAGAACCACCCTTCAAGCAGCTTGCAGAGTTTGAGAAGATAGATTAAGAGCAATCAGTTAGCAGAAGTACAATTTGATAGTATAATGATAAATGGGTTAGCATTATGGACAGTTGCGCAAGTAGAGTCTTGGACAGTATGGACAGAGATGGATTCGTAAGAACACTTAGCAGGTTTGGATAGATATATGATAGTGTACGAGAGCATGGATTCATAGATTGGTTCAGAGAATGGTTCAAAGACAAAGGAACATTATCATAATGGATGATAATTACACAGGAAATGGCTCAAACAATGCTAATGGATTACAAATTGATAGATATTTTTTGGAAATAGGTAGTGCATACAACAGTTCACCTTCAAAACAAATTAATGCTCTGAAACAACACTGACAAAACTCCCTATGAGCTATGGAAAGGAAGACCAACAAATGTGAAGAACCTCAGAGTTTTTGGAAGCAAATGCTACATCAAAAGAGAAGATGGAAGAATGGGAAAGTTTGACTCTCGTGTAAGGAGTACTTGTTGGTTACTCAAGTACAGTGAAAGCATACAAGTGTTACAATCTGAGATTGAACAAAATTGTGGAAAGAATCAACGTAACAATTAATGAAATATGAAGAAGAAAATGAATCAATGGAACAACCTTCCGAAGAAGAATAAGAAGATGAAAAAGAAGTGAAGATGAAGATGAAGAGAATTTGACATAAACAGAAGAGCAAGTTCAACAAGTATCTCCAAAGACACCTAGAAAATGAGTACACAAGAATCATCCTTCAGATCAAATTATTGGAAACAAAGATGCTTGTTGAGACTAGAAGAAAAATCCATTCACCAGAACAAACACACCTAGTAGTCTTATCTACAATCGAACCAAACTGTTTTGAAGAAGCCAACAAGGATGAATTTTGGAATAAGGCCATGGATGAAGAATTGGATCAAATAGAGAAAAATGACACTTGGGAATTGGTTCCAAGACCAAAGAATAAGAATGTGATCAATACAAAATGAGTTTTCAGGAATAAATTGAATGAATATGGACAGGTTATAATGAACAAAGATAGATTGGTATGTAAAGGATATGCAAAGATTAAAGGAATCGACTTTGAAGAGACATTTGCCCTAGTTTCTAGAATGGAAGCAATCCGTTTACTTTTAGCATATGTATGCTTCAAAATGTTAAAGTATATTAGATGGACATAAAATCATCTTTTATGAATGGGGAACTTGAAGAAGAAGTCTACATTGAACAACCAGAAGGATTTCAGTTGTCAGAGAACACATACTATGTATGTAAATTAAAGAAGGCCTTGTATGGTCTAAAACAGGCTTCTAGAGCATGGTACTCTAGACTAGATAAGTATTTGCAACAGACAAGGTTCAAAAAAGGAAGTGAAGACAACAACCTGTACATCAAGGTAAGTCAAGGTGATATTTTATTAATTGAAGTTTATGTTGATATTTTTTTGGTAGTGATGATGGCAGGTTAAGCCAAAAATTTGCAAAAGACATGCATAATGAATTTGAAATGTTGTTACTTGGAGAACTATCCTTCTTTCTGAGAATTCTAATATGTCAAAGAAACCAAGGAATTTTTATTTCTCAAACCAAGTATATCATAGAAATGATAAAGAGGTTCGGAATGGAAGATTGCAAACCAGTTATCACTCCCATGAAAACCAGTTGTAAGTTGTGAAAAGATGACGATTCGAAGACTACAGATCAGAGGCAATACGGGTCAATAATTGGCAGCCTACTATATGTGACATCATCCAAACCATATGTAATGCAAGTAGTTGGATAGGTGGCATGATTTCAAGCAGCACCAAAGGAATCACATGTATTAGTAGTAAAGAGGATTTTCAGGTGTCTCAAAGGAACAGAAGAGTTTGGATTATGGTATCCAAAAGGAAAAGATATATCACTTATTGCCTACACAGATGCATATTGGGCAGGTTGTATTGATGATCGATGAAGCACTAGTGGAGCAACGTTCTACTTAGGTAAGTGTTTGGTATCATGGATAAGAAAGAAACAATCATCAGTATCTCTATCTATAGCTGAGGGAGAGTATATTCCAGTAGCAACATGTTGTACACAGGTTCTTTGGATGAAAAAAACTTTGACAGATATACAAGTTGAGTATGATGAGCCCATTCCAATATATTGTGATAATACAAGTGCCATCAATATCTAAAAAAACCCGGTGATGCACTCCAAGATGAAGCACATTCCAATCAAGTATCACATTCTATGGGAACAAGTTGCATAAAATAACATCAAAGTTGAGTATGTGGGCACAAAAGGACAAGTGGAAGACATCTTTACAAAACCACTTCCACGAGAATCCTTTGAATATCTTCACCAAAGACTTGGAGTTATTTCTGCTCCAAAATGAATGTTTTTTGACTGCTTATCTTATATGTATTACATGTACACGAGGAAGCACCATAAGAGGACAGTTCAGTCAGGGGGAGCAGCCCCAGATGAAAATATACCTTTTCCATTGATGACAAAGGGGGAGAGATTTATCAGATGCAGAGGATAGAGACAAATTTATTAGATACAAAGGATAGAGGCATGGTTCCAGGGACAGCATGAGTGATATGATTTTAGTATTGCATCAGAGTGTTTCCATCAATGCCAAAGGGGGAGATTGTTGATTAAGTTTGGTTGTCATTAATGCAACCCTTGAAGAAAGCCCCACAACACAAAGGTTTGGGTAATGGACCCAAGATTGTTTGATGTAAAGATGACTCATTATTGTCTTGTCAAGGTTGATAAGAAGTAAATATGGATGAACTCCAAAGTGGCCCCATTATGGTGAAAGCCCTCATGGGAAGACGCTTTGCAGAGTAAGAGAAACCATGCTTAATTGTGAAATAATGAGAAGAAGGACAATGAATTTTTTAGGTAAAATATCCTAGATGGATAGTGCTTTTCATTCCATTTCCATTGGTATGTGGAACATCACATAAATCCTCACGGTTAGAGATTTATGGCCATGAGAAGTTGGAGACCCCAGGTTTGGGTAATGGACCCAAGTTTGTTTGATGGAGAATGGTATGAGTTATGATATACATTCAGATAATAATATTCTATATCGATAGTAAATGTCATTCCATTTCTGGTGGTATGTGGAACGTCACATAACTCCTCACGGTTTGAGAGGTATGGCCTTACGAAGTTGGAGGACCCTCATATGTCATCTAGAAGCCCCAAAAGGTCATAGTCAAAGTGGTTTAAGAGATTTTAAAAGGTAAATAATAAAGTGAAGTAATGACTGTATTATAATTCAAAGTGAATAAAAAATAAATTATTTCAATAATAAATTTAATGGATAAATTAGAAGTGGGTTAACCCTAAAATAAGGAAAGTGGGGCCAAGTGACCTAGAAGATGTTTTTAAGGAAGCTACTTGGAGAGTATAAGTAAGAGGCAAGGCTCTCTCATCTTAATCACACTTAAGCATATTGAATACCTATAGGTTTCTAAGGTAACCATAGGATATATAAGCCTAAATTATGAGGAAAGTGAAGAAAAGAAGGCCGAAATGCAAGTAAGGATAAACTCTTTTGATGGTGTTTTCTAAGGTATGTTATTTACAGGTCATCTCACCATTTTTGCTATAATTTTTTTCTATAATGATTCAGATCATGAAATTTCTATTCTATTAATAAAAAATATCCTAGTATTTTTGGTAAAAAATTCATCTTGTGGGTCGTTGTATTTTGGGAGTTACACTCCATGGAAAATAGGGTTTGTGGCTAGTCCCGAAACTAGTCAAAAACAGGTGTTTTGGGTAAAAACGTCATAAATTCTTCATAATAGATTCAAATTTAGTGAAACCAAATGTCTTGGTTAGGGTGAAGTCTATAGTATTTTTTGTAATAGTTTCAGATCATTTCAACAAATATTCTATGTGGGGCATGCTCTACAAAGTCTCTCTCTATAATAAGCCAGAATTCAACAAAGTATGCCATTGTTTTTATAACTCCTTTTCTGAAAGGTTCCAAGTAGTGAAAACTAGAGGAATTTCATAAAACACACTGAATAACATTGTGTTTCAGTTTCATATAGTTATACATTATAGGTACAAAGTTATGAATACTTCAAGTTAGGGTTGTTGACTAATCCAAAACTAGGCATGTGAGACTAAAGAAAAGTTTGATGAAAATGCTAGTCTCTTGTTGTTGAAGTTAAGGAAGCTTTGTAGGAATGTGATCATATACACAAAGTCTATTACAAAGCTACAAATCAGATTTGGATGATGAAATTGATGAGGGATTTTGGTTGAGGTACATGTTGAGTACATGGTTGAGACACATAGTTGATGAGTTGGCACATACATGAGGTGTATATTTGATGATGTTGGTACATATTGATGAGTCATAGTTGATGAGTAGTTGACACATGATTGGTACATACTTGGTATATGGTTGAATGGACATGTTTATGGTACAGGTTGATTATAGTTTGTTTGGTACAGGTTGGTGCATGGTGCATGCACTTGTTTATGGTACAGGTTGATTACAGGTTGAGGTACAGGTTGATGCATGGTTTAGATTTATTGGTAAAGGTTTACAATGGTATATCTCACAATGATAGGTTGGAAGTGTTTCCATCATTCTACTTCTACTTCATGGTGGCAGGACGGGGCAAGGACAGGTGGTTGTAGCCACCTTTCGGTTGTAGCTGGAGAACATAAGGGGGTTGTAGCCTCCTTTTGGTTGTAGCCAGAGAATTGGGGAGTTGGAGCTTCCCTTAGGTTATAGCTTGAGAAACTAGGGGGTTGGAGCCTCGTTACAGTTGCAGCTGGAAAACAAAGGAAGTTGGTGCTTCCAGTGAATGTAATTCTTCAAGACATATAAGAAAAAACATTATGTGGTTTTCTCCCAATTTGAGTTTCCACGTAAGACACTGGTGTATTGTGTATGTGTGTGTTTGTTCATTTGTTCATTGCTTATTTACTTTGCAGTTATTAGATTATAATGCTTCATTGATATAACACTTGGATTATATGGTTAAAAAGGATTAAATTGATCTATTACTAATTCACCTCCCCTCTCAGTAATCCAACAAAACAAAGACAAGGTCCCAGAGATGGCAATATTGGAAATAAAACGAGATGAAGAAAATTCTACAAAGAAAAAGAAAGATGTCAGATATAGAAAGGTTTGGAAAATAACTGAAAGAAAAGAAGGACAGGTAAATAAGGAACATGTTCAAGAGATTGTAGTTTTAGACATTGTAGTGAAAGATGAATCCACAGATAGAAAGAAAGAAGTCAGATCTCAGAGAGATGTTGAATCTATCAATGAAGATGATGATAAATCTGCCAATGAAGATGATGATGAATACACATCAGAGAAGGAATTGTTCTAAGCCATCTAGATTAGATACTCCGAGGTAATATTAATATTATATAGGGGCAATATAATGGATAATTGTGATAGACCAAAGAACCATCCTTCAAGCATCTTGCACAGTTTGAGAAGACAGATCCAGAGGATTCAATTAGCAGAAGTACAATTTTATGGATTAATCAAGACGTCATGATAGTATAGTGATAAATGGGTGTGCATTATGGACAATTGCACAAGTAGAGTCTTGGATAGTATGGATGAGAGCATGGATTATTATATTGGTTCAAAGAGTGGTTCAACGAAAAAGGAACATTATCATAATGGATGATAATTACATAGGAAATGGATCTAAAAATGCTAATGTATTCCAAACTGACAGATATTTTTGCACACGTGCAATGCATACAATAGTTCACATTCAAAACAGAGTAATGCTCAGAAACAACAATGACAAAACTCTCTACGAAGTATGGAAATGAAGCATAGAAAACAACCTCTACATCAAGGTAACTCAAGATAGTATTTTATTAATTGAAGTTTATGTTGATGATATTATTTTTGGAAGTAATGATGACAAGTTAAGACAAAAATTTGCAAAGGACATGCATAATGAATTTGAAATTTCATTACTTGGAGAATTATCCTTATTTCTAGGTCTTCAAATACATCAAAGAAACCAAGGAATTTTTATTTCTCGAACCAAGTATATCAAAGAAATGATAAAGACGTTTGGAATGGAATATTGCAAATTAGTTATCACTCCCATGCAAATCAGTTGCAACTTGAGAAAAGATGATGATTCAAAGTCTACATATCAGAGGAAATACAGGTCAATGATTGGTAGCCTACTATATGTGACAACATTCAGACCAAATGTAATGCAGTCAATTGGACAAGTGGCACGATTTCAAGCAGCGCCAAAGGAATCACATGTATTAGCAGTGAAGAGGATTTTCAAATATCTCAAAGGAACATAAGTGTTCGGATTATGGTATCCAAAAGGAAAGGATATATCAATTATTGCCTACAAAGATGCATATTGGGAAGGTTGCATTGAGGACCAACGAAGCACCATTGGAACAACATTCTACTTGGGTGAGTGTTTAGTATTATGGATAAGCAAGAAACAATCATCAATATCTTTATCTACAACCGAGGCAGAGTATATTGCAGCAACAACATGTTGTACATAGGTTTAATGGATGAAACAAAATATGAAAGATATACAGGTTGAGTATGATGAGCCCATTCCAATCTATTGTGATATTAATAGTCCCATCAATATCTTGAAGAACCCGATGATGCACTCCAAGACTAGGCACATTCCAATCAAATATCACTTTCTATAGAAACAATTTATGGAGAAGAACATAAAAGTTGAATATGTGGGCACAAAAGAACAAGTGGCAGACATATTTACAAAATCGCTTCCACGAGAAGCCTTTGAGTATCCTTGCCAGAGACTAGGATTAATTTCTACTCCAAAAGGAATGTTTTTTAATGTTTATCTTATATGTCTTAGATGTACATGAGGAAGCACCATAAATAGGACAATTTAGGTTGGGATATCAATTTCAGGACGAGTTATGTTAGGGGAGCAGCCCCATATGGAAAGATACCTTTGCCATTGATGACAAACGAGGAGAGATTTATCAAATGCAATGGTAAATACTTGGAGAGAGAGCATAGAGCCATGCTTCCAATGGGAGTGATTGTCACAATGGAAGAATGAGAGATATGAATTGAGAGTGATACCCTTTGTCAAAGGGGGAGATATTATTCATGTGAAGGGAGAGAGAGTAATCAGAGACTTATAAACACAAAGAAAAATCAAAAGCATGTAGACAGGGGAGAAACTTCAACGAGAGTTCAGTTTGGGGGAGAAACCCCAAATGTAGAAACCCTTTTCCATTGATGTCAAAGGGGGAGAGATAGAAACATTGAAGAGGAGTATAAGCATGAATGTTATCATGACTAAGTGTTGCCACCAATGTTGGTGTTGCCATCAATGCCAAAGGGGGAGATTGTCAGACAATTGTCTTAGGTTGATGGAAAATTGGTATGGATTGTTGGTTGTCAATGATGTCAACCATTTGAGAGTGATATTGTATATTGATGTCAACCCTTAGTGATTGATGTCAACCCTTGGAGAAAGTACGATAGTGAATTCCGGTAGCACAAAGGTTTTGGTAATGGACCCAAGGTTGTTTCATGTATATTGATATGAGTTTTAATATATTTGAAGGTAATACTATTCTAGAGGGATATTACATGTCATTCCATTTTTTGTGGTATGTGGACGTCACATAACTCCTCACGGTTAGAGAGTTATGGCCATGAAAAGTTGGAGAATCCAGGTTTGGGTAATGGACCCAAGTTTGTTTGATGGATAATGGTATGAGTTTTGATATATTTGTAGGTAATAATATTCTATATGGATATTGCATGTCATGTCATTTCCAGTGGTATGTGGAACATCACAGAACTCCTCACGAGTAGATAATTATCTCCATGTGAAGTTGGAGAACCCTCATGAGTCATTTAGAAGCCCCAAAAGGTCAAAGTAGTCAAAGTGGTTTAAGAGGATTTTAGAAGGTAAATAATAAATTCAAGTGATGAGTGTACTATAATTCAAAGTGAATACAAAATAAATTATTTAAATAATAAATTTAATGGATAAATTACTAAGTCAACAAGTGGTTAGAAGTGGGTTAGCCCTAAAATAAGGAAAGTGGTTTAAGATGGTTAGAAGGTAACCCCTTGAGGGAAAGTGAAGTGATGAGTGTACTATAAGTCAAAGTGGATACAAAATAAATTATTTAAATAATAAATTTAATGGATAAATTACTAATTAAACAAGTGGTTAGAAGTTGGTTAACCCTAAATAAGGAAAGTGGGTTAAGATGGTTAAAAGGTAACCCCTTGAGGAAGCTACATGAAAGTATAAATAAGAGGCAAGGATCTCTCATTTTATATCACACTTGAGAATATTGAATATCTTCAAGGGGCTGAGGTGACCAAAGGATATCTAAGATGAATTTCAGAGAGAAGATGAAGTAAAGAAGGTTGAAATTCAAGGAAGGATAAATTATTTTGATGATGCTTTCTAAGGTATGTTATTTATAGGTCATCTCACCATTTTCACAATAATTTTTTTTCTAGAATGCTTGATACCTTGAAATTGATAAGCGATTGAGAAAAAATATCCAAGTATTTGTGGTACTAATTTCATCTTATGGTACATTGTATTTTTGGAGTTACACTCTGTGGAAAATAGGGTTTGTGGCTAGTCCTGAAACTAGTCTAAAACAGGTGTTTAGGGTAAACACGCCATAACTTGTTCATAACAGATCCAAATTAAATAAGACAAAATGTGTTGGTCAGAGTATAGTATGTAGTATTATGTGTAAAATTTTCAAATCCATACTACAAATATTCCATGCAGGGCACAATCTACAAGTTAGCTCTCTAGAATAAGCCAGAATTCAACAAGGTATGCCATTTTTTCTATAATTCTTTTTTTGAGAGGTTCCAAGTATTGCACCTGGAGGAATTGCATAGAACACACTGAAGAACATTGTGTACTATTTTCATATCTTTATTCATTACAGGTACATAGTTATGATTATTTTAAGTTAGGGTTGTTGACTAATCCAAAATTAGTCATGTGAGACTAAAGAAAAGTTTGATGAGAATGCCAGTGTCTTGTTGTTAAAGTTAAGGAAGTTTTCCAAGTATGTGATCATATCCAGCGGGTCTATTACAGAGTTACAAATCATATTTGGATGATGAAATTGATGAGGGCTTTTGGTTGAGGTACATGTTGGGTACATGGTTTAGACAAGTAGTTGATGAGTTGGCACATACATGAGGTGTATATTTGATGATGTTGGTACATCTTGATGAATCATAGTTGATGAGTAGTTGATACATGATTGGTACATACTTGGTACATGGTTGGTGGCAGTTGTTAGTAGTATTGTTGACACATGGTTTATGGATGGTGTAGCATACTTGTATTAGTATATTATTATAAGCACATGTTGATCTTAGTGATGATTATGAGTTGTTGTGTTATTCTTTGTTGATGCACATATTTGAGAGTTGTCTTGGTGATTGATCTTGGTGAATATATATGATTTGGTTGATAAGATTGAAGAGGCGGGTTTTTGTGATAGGTGTTTTCGACAGGTTGTTGTGACATGTTATTTGTATAGGTTTGGTGCATGGTTGATGCACTTATTTATGGTACATGTTGATAACATGTTGATGCATGGTTTAGGTTATTGGTACAGATTATTTGGTGCAGGTTGATTGGTACATGTTTACAACAGTATATCTCATAGTGATAGTGTGAAAGTGGTTCCATCATTCTACTTATATGTCAGGGCGGTTGGACGAGGCAAGGAAAGGTGGTTGTAGCCACCTTCCGGTTGTCACCGGAGAACATAGGGGGTTGTAGCCTCCTTCTGGTTCTAGCCAGAGAATTGGGGAGTTGGAGCTTCCCTCAGGTTGTAGCCTGAGAAAATAGGGGGTTGGAGCCTATTTCCAGTTGTAGCTAGAAAACAAAGGAAGTTGGGGTTTCCAATGAATGTAATTATTCAATACATATAAGAAAAATCATTCTGTAGTTTTCTCCCGCTTTGGGTTTCCACGTAAAAACACTGGTGTATTGTGTATGTGTATGATTGTTCATTTGTTCATTGTTTATTTAATCTGCAAATATTGATTGATAATGCTACATTGATATAACACTTGCATTATATTGTTAAAAAGGATTACATTTCTCAATTATTGATTCAGCCCCCCTCTCAGTAATCCAACAATTGGATTTAGAGTGGATTCCTTTAGGAAACAGTTTAACCACCGGAAGGAGATCATGGATTATTCCGAAAATGAAGTATTGTTGGCCTTTGACCAAGTTTTGGATATCCTTGGTCATGTTTTGACCTCTTTTGGGACTTCGACAGGTTGTTTGAAGGTGGAGTGCAAGAAGCAGAGATCGCAGGATCTCGGCCCCATTTTAGGGAAGTTTTTGGGATTAGGGTTTATGTAATGGGTATGGGATGTCGGCCTATGGGTTTACCCATGTTTAGGCCCATTTTGTAATGTATAAATTGATAGATAGGAGATGTAAGAAATAAGAAAATGCTAATTTCTAGAGTTCGATCTGTGTGATTGCAAAGGCTTTGTGCCTAGTGTATGTTAAGACTTGCAGAGCTAAGTGCAAGTTATTGTAAGAAGGCTTTGTGTTGTGACCTATAAATTGAGGAAGGAGGATCTAACGAGGTGCCCAGATCTCTTGTCCTATGCAGAGTAAGGTTTTTGGGCTCTGTGCTTGTAGAAGATTGATAGAATATAATAAAGAAGAGAAGAGTTGGTGGACGTAGCCCCACACTGGGGTGAACCACGTATATCCTGTGTTATGGTTGCTTTGTGCATTATGGTTTTATGTTAGTGATGTAATTTATGCTTAGTTCCTATATTTTTATGTATGATGCATCTGGTATAATAGATTAGTGATTGGTAATGTGAATGAATGTTAGATCTGATCTATGTCTCCATGCTAAGTGCTTGAATGTGTATATCTTGTTGAATATTGTAATTCTTTGTAATTAGGGTTTGGATCTATGATGTGAATAAAGGTTAAATACTGATGAATGATAACTACTAAGTGCTTTGTTACAGTGGTGTAATCAAAGATCTGTGTCCCGGCTAGGTTGTAGACATTTGAGTCCTGCAACCACCCATGCCTCTACCTCGGGTGAGACTTCATATGCTTTGTAGGTGTTGCTGAAAGGGTCGATATTTAGGGTTTTGTTGGTGCATTGTTGAAGTGTTGAACCCTAGGTCTACCCTTGTGCCAACAAATGGTTCTATTGCTGGGACCTGAAACTGTGATTGCTGGGAATTGAAGAAAAGAAATCTTTGTGTGTAGATCTGTTGCTTTAGTGTGCCATATTCTAATTGACTTGTGAATCTCTGTGCTAAGAAGAGAAGTCTGATCTTGGGAAAAGAGGTAAGATTTTGAAGCTTTGTGCTCTGAGAAAGGTAATATAAGTGAAATTTTTTGTTTTGAAAGAATGGATCTAGGTATGTTTGGTAAATTTTGTCCTAATTTGAAAACTAGGGCACAGTTAGAAGAAAGAAGATTTGATATGAATAGATCTGATAGAAATAATGAGAGGTATGTTATCCCTATGCATAGAAAGAATGTTTGGACTAACAAATGGATGCAAGATCCTAGAAATAATTTTTTGCAGGTTAGTTACTGTGATCCCAGTGCACAGTACAGGAAGGGTTGGGGATAATTTAAGAAAAAGAGAGGATTAACCCTTTGTTATAGTTGCAGAAGACCAGGACATCTTGCTAAGGAGTGCCCTGGTAGAAGACCTAGTTGTCTTTTCTGTAAATCCATGGACCATGAAGTTTTGGATTGTCTTAGGATGATTTCTAAAGTTGAAAAGATGAATATGAAATAAGAAAAATATGAGATAGGACAAGAAACTAAGGATATGATAGAACCCCAAAAATAATCAGAGATTGTATTACTATAGATGAAAGAAAACTTGAATGACCACATAATATATACTTATCAAAGATATTAAAAGAGAAAGAGTACATATAAACAAGAATAAGAGACTTCAACATCGACTGTGTCCTGGATGAGGAAGCACAAGTGAATATCATGACACAAAGAACTTGGGAAATTTTGGAAAAGCCTGCTATGGTTTCTTCATTAGGAGGCATAGGATGATTTAGAGGAAAGTTGAGAACCCTATGTAGAAGACTTACTTAGATATCTATGAGTTCTCATGGCACTTCAACAAAAGAAGAATTTGAGATCGTTAAGTTTGTTGAGAACAACGCCCGATTTGCTATCTTGCTAGGAAAAACCTGGATTGGGAAAGATCAGATACGAAGGAAACAAGAAGAGGACGATCTAGAACAAAAAAAGCAAGAACTAAGAGACTTCATGGCTAGGAGAATAGCGCACTTACTGGAGGAACAAGAGAACCATTCGAAGCTACTAAAGACCAAATATATGGATGTCGAAGTTGAAAGGACACAGGAAGACTAGAGACACCTGTCTGTACAAGAGAGTAGAGCACTTACCCTAGAAAGAGAAGAAGTATTACCCTCGAATCCTATGAAATACCCTCCACAGTGCGAATTTATCATTCCAAGAGGAGATAATAACGATAATTGAAAGAGGAAACCAGTGATTCAGATCACATGAAAAAAGGCTAGAAATCTCAACAAGAAGAAAGCAAAGTTAGAAAAATTACAAGAAGTTACAGAGAGTACTTCTTAGAAGAAAGGTTTCTAGAATTCGAACTTCGTCGGAATATCAGTATAGCACAGAATGGCACTTTTCCATGGTGGAGAAATATAACCGTTGGAGGAATTATGACCATTAGATCGATGCTCCCAAACGGTTAGGAAAGCAGTTATGGCATAAAAGTTCACCATTGGACCATTGGGACCGCGCCATAATGAATGGAATTGCATTGAATAAGGCTTTGCGACCCGTTGAAAGAAACTATTACAGTGATATCTATTTATCCCGTCGAGCGTTGCACTGAGAACACTTTTTCCAATTGTGATTATCCGAGCCCACAAAGAACTAGTTGATTTCATGTAGTTATCGTTGAGACATCGCCATCCATTTTGTTAACCGTGAGTATTTTTCACTGACCTGACATATCAGATCTCGAGTGTGCATGTCGAAAGAAATTAGCACAAAATAAAAAATCATCGAAGAGATTCTAATAGACCTCATGGACAAGAAGGTGATGTCCACAAGCATCCAAGCATCATCAACATGAGGATTGAAAGCCTCCCCGTCGACTACTAGTGGATATGGACCATCCCGAGTTGTGACTAAGAAAATAACCAAGCATTGTGATGACTTGGTGAATGCGAAGCTAATTCCATCCATCCTACCTGCCTACATCCCACCCCTAGCTGGTGTGGTGAGTCGTGACAGTGTCCTAAGGGACTTCGACTACACAGTCATCACTGCATACCTTCTGAAGGGAATACAAGTAGTCAGACTGCAGTTGGAGAGGATTCTAACCTTGAAGATCAGTGACTATAACCTAGGAGACCACAAGAGCTATGTCATGCTCACACCTCACAAATATCTGACCAAGATGAAGGGGAAGAAATAGAAGATCATCCTTCAGCCATGGACTATGGACATCATGATGTCCACTGTCTTAAACATGATGAAGATACCACATTTTGGAAGGCACTAAGAGGTTAAAACGTGTGTTAAGATCATGCTATCATGATTCCATGGAGGGTGTCTGTGGTTAGACAGATGCATCACAGTTAATCCAGCACTGATCCATAGGATCACCGGATTGAGCATGCAGGAACCAAATCCACAATACTTTTATCCAAGGAAAGATGCAGACCCTGCCCTAGAACAGAGAATTAAATAAACCTATGGCGATGTAGATAAAGGGACGTGAGGCTACAAGACAGCCTCCATTCAGAATGGCGCAGTGCACCTTGCTTTCTAGTTGATTTCTCGTAAGCTTGTAAGAAAGAATAGACCCACACAGGTCACAGGGTTTGTCATTGACCTCACAGGAAAATGCATGGAAGGAATCCGGATGAACTAGGCCAGTTACTTAGTCAACCAGTTAGAATTGGATTGTCGCGAAGATCAGGATCATGGCTATGAGTTCCATTTTAGCTGATTTTGATCCTCATCATGTTTACTTCTTAGGAGATGTCAGAAGGTGTGACCTTCCTTGACATTGATCCGTTCGAGCTGCTCACTATGAAATTCACTATGCTCTAGTATTCGAGTGATATGGGGAAACAATGGTAGTCAAACGCAGTATTCCATACCTACTAACTGCAGTTGAAGAGGGCTATTGAGTCTTTCCCTTGTATGACATCGAATACCCTAGATAGGTTCAAGCCCCTTATGAATTTCTACCCAGATAGGCATTTTATTTATATTGTTTCGTGCGTAGAATAAAGTAAAGAAGAGATTCATTCCTACTATAAGATCACAAAGGAGGACCTGGAAGAAATCACTAAGAAATGGTCTGTGGAGTTCCTTATACCAATCGAGCAGGCAACACTTTCTGATACCAACCTCGTTGTAAGTCTGGTGGTTACTCACGAAGAGTAAGAAGAAACCGACAGTAGTAGGAAGAAAAATAAGGAAGATGTACAGGAAATACATAGCACATGAGAAGAGAGTGCATCAGATTCACCTAGAAGAGGAGGATACAACAAAGTGGATAGAGAAGAAAAATAAGGGGAAGAAGACATGCAGAAGCAAGGCGAAGTAACACCACCTAGGAAACCCCTTGAAGAGGAAGAGACATCCAAGAAAAGAAAGGTTTCCCCAACGAAACCTACATCACAGAAGAAGTCCAAAGCGAGTAAGCCGAAGTTATAGACTGTGCTCATGGTCGATGACTTTGACTTCATTATCGCAGTTGTATCAGATGTTTCAGAAGATATTTTGCAGAGAACTGAAGAAAAACAAGAATCCATGTATGATATAATTGAGATAGAGATGAGAGGAATAAAACAAGCCCTTCACTTCAGTCACACAGTGTCCACTGTGCCCTCACCACTAGAAGAACCAGAGTTGGGAGATTAGCCTACCCAACTCCATTGAATAACTGATGCGATCGAAGCTCACCTTCATCACATGTAGGAAGAAAAATAATAGGCCTCAGTGGCCCTGAAGAAAGAATAAGAGGAAATCATAGAGAAATGTCGAGTTGTGTAGTAGGAGAAGGACAACCTTCAAACAAAGTTCGAAGAAAATAAAGTGCAAATCTAGCAGGAGAAAGAACAGTTGCTCGCATATCAGATTAGAGTTAAAGAAATATTCAATAGAGCACTTCACTCTTTGACAGGCTTGGAGTACATGGAAGAAGATCTGGTATTAAATCAAGTAGGGAATCTTGCTGAAGCCATTCAACAGCTCCAACAGAGGATAGCAGAACTAGAGTTACAAACAGTGCCAAGCACTCCACAAGAGGTGTGAGACCAGAGAGAAGCAACTTCCCAGAGCATAGTTGAAAGGATCAAATAATTAGCCATGGAATGTAAACAACTAATCAGTCGCAGTGCGTAGACTTATGAGCATCTTACCGAGGACTCGGAACTGAAGACACTGGAGTCGCAGCTCTAGGAAGAAAAGAAGAAAGCGACAGCAGTACAAGCACAGTTGAAACTCCTGTTAGCAGTTGAGAGGATGAAAATATCCCAAGAACAACACATGGCTCAACAATAGGTCCATGCCATACAAATAAAAGTCCTAGAAGTGACTCAGAAGATCTAGCCAGTCTAGGATGCAACTTGCCTACTTTTTGAGGAGATTGAAGGCCGAGGAGAAGATCTAGAACAAGTAGTCACTTTGGCAGAACAATGCTTAGAAGACCTATGAATGAGGAAGTTATTCAAGAGTTCATCGAGCAGGAGGCCTTGGTGCAACAACAATTTGAAGAAACTTGAGCCAAGCTCAAGGATTTTCAGGCAGAGCTACCCAGACCAGAGTTACTCAGGACGAATCATAGGTGAGTGTTGGGGGTATGTTGGCCCTTGACCAAGTTTTGGAGATCCTTGGTCATGTTTTGACCTCTTTTGGGACTTCAACAGGCTAGTAGAAGGTGGAGCACAAGTTGAAGCAAAGATCATAGGATTTCAACCCCTTTTTAGGGAAGTGTTTGGGATTAGGCTTTATGTAATGAGTATGGGATGTCAACCCATGGATTTTTCCATATTTAGGCCCATTTTGTAACGCATAAATAGATATCTATGCGATGTAAGAAAGAAGAAGATGATAAGTGATAGATTTTGATCTGTGTGATTGCAAAGGCTTTGTGCATAGTGTATGTTAAGACTTGAAGAGCTAAGTGCAAGTAATTGTAAGAAGGATTTGTGATGTGACCTTACATGGGGAAGGAGGATCTGGCAAGGTGCGCAGATCTCCTGTCCTATGTGGAGTATGTTTTTTGGGCTTTGTGCTTGTTGAAGATTGATGAACCATGTGTATCATGTGTTATGGTTGCTTTGTGCATTATGGTTGTATGTCAGTGATGTGATTTATGCTTAGTGTTGATATCTTTATGTATGATGCATCTGGTATAATAGCTTAGTGTTTGGTAATGTGAATGAATATTAGATCTAATCTATCTCTCCATTCTAAGTGCTTGAATGTGTAGATCTTGTTGAATACTGTGCTACTTTGTAATTAGGGTTTGGATCTACGATGTGAATAAAGGTTAAATATTGATGAATGTTAACTGTTAAGTGCTTTGTTAAAGTGGTGTAATCAAAGATCTATATCCCATCTAGGTTGTAGACATTTGAGTCTTGCAACCACCCTTGTCTCTACCTAGGGTGAGACTTCATTTGCTTCACAGGTGTTGTTGAAAGGGCTAGTAGTTAGGGTTTTGTTGGTGCATTGTTGAAGCATTGAAACCTAGGCCTACCCCTATGCCAACAAGTACCAATGTCTAATGGTCATAATGGTTTAAAGTATGAGATGTGGAGGATAAGAAAAACAATATTTTTACAGGCACAGATACATTATATTTGACTATTAGTTGTTACAGGATATGATATTTCAAAAAGGGCAAAGACTACAACCAAGAAGGAATTGAAGAAGAATAACAAAATAGCAATGGATTTCATCTGGGAATGATTACCTAATCTAGTAGAGAAAAGGTTGGTAAGTGTTCATCGACCAAAGAAATTTGGGATAAGTTACATAATGTATATTATTCACCCATCAGAGAATCATAAAATGCCAAAGAAGATGCAGGCACAGAACAAGAAGAAAGATGCTAATCATGTCAGAAATATTAAAAAAATGAAGAGGATGAAGAAGTAGAAGTTGATTACAAAGAACAATTGATCAATGCAATTGAATATCTAAATAAATAAAAAGAAGAAAACAAGTCATCCAAGAAAGAATTGATGAAGAAAAAGAAAATTGTTTAAGGTTCCGAAAAATCTCAGCATGTCATAAAGAATTTAAGAACTCGGCTAGAAGAGGAAAGAACAATTGCAGAAACTCTAAAATATAAAAAGCAATGTTTAGAAGCCAACATAACAACACAAAAGGAATAAGTAGAAAAGAGAGAAAAGATACTTAAGGATCATCTCAAGGAAATAATCGATGACTTAAACCAACTTGAGGAAGAGTTTGGTCAAGAAGAGAGAAGACTCGAAGAATAAATAATTACATTGAAAATCCAACTTGAAGAAGCAAAGAGAACATGAGAGGTCATGAAATCTCAGATAATGAAGAAAGGAGAAGAGGTTGAGAATCTTGAAGAGGAATTTGTCACACTAAGAGTCAAAGTTGTCAAGCTCAACAAGAATGTTGAAGAGATAGAAACATCCACATTAGTTATAGAGAATGAAGAGACACACTCAAGGTTGCTAGAAAAGAAGAATGAAGAAAAAAGAAAGAGTTATGCAGAAGTACTCAAAGGAAGGAATCATGGTCAACCAGAATCTAAGAAAACTATTGAAGATATGTCTTGAAGAAGACCATTCATGTTCAAGCCACAAAGAAGCTTCAATCATGATCATGATTAGTCAAGGCAGAAATTCAGAAGGACTACACCACAAAGAAGATCATTCACTCTCAGGTATGAAAATTTATTTTATGGTCATTTTTTTTGTTGAACTAATTTTTTATATAAGGTTGCATATTGCAAGGATTATAAAATAAATGTTCAAGCAAGAAGTGCATATGTGGCCCCACATAACATTGAATGTTACAAATGTCATAACTATGGACACATAGCTAGTGATTGTATAAGCATGATCGATACTTCCATGAAAGAGAACACTGATATCAGATATAAGAAAGTATGGATAAGAAAACACAAAGAACAGGTGAACAAAGACCAGGTCCCAGAGATCGCAAGAATGGTAATAAAATGAGATGAAGAAAATTCTATAGAGAAAAAGAAAGATGTTAGATAAAGAAAGGTTTGGAAAATAAATGAAAGAAAAGAAGGAACAGGTTCAAGCAACTGTACTTTCAAGAATTGTAGTGAAAGATGAATCCAACAACAGAAAGAAAGAAGTCATAGCTCAAAGAGTTGATGAATATACCAATGAAGATGATGATGAATACACATCAAACAAGGAATTGTTCTAAGCCATCCAACTTAGAGACTCCCAGGTAATATGAATATTAGACAGGGGGAATCTATGTGATAGTTGTGATAGACCAAAGAACCATACTTCGAGTAGCTTGCAGAATTTGAGAAGACAGATCTAGAGTAGTCAATTAGCAGAAGTACAATTTGATGGATTAATCAAGACTTCATGATAGTATAGTGATAAATGGGTCAACATTTTGGACACTTGCGCAAGTGGATTGTTGGAAAGTATGGATGAGAGAATGGATTCATAGATTGGTTCAAAGAGTTGTTCAGAGACAAAGTAACATTATCATAATGGATAATAATTACATAGGAAATGGCTCGAACAATGCTAATGGATTCCAAATTGACAGATATTTTTGGACACATGAAGTACATACAATAGTTCACATTCAAAATAGAGTAATGCTCATAAAAATCAATGACAAAACTCCCTACGAACTATGGAAAGGAAGAACAAACAACAACCTCTACATCAAGGTAACTCAAGATAGTATTTTAATAATTGAAGTTTATGTTGATGATATTATTTTTGGAAGTACCGATGACAGGTTAAACTAGAAATTTGCAAAGGACAAGCATAATAAATTTGAAATGTCATTACTTGGAGAAACATCCTTCTTTCTGGGTCTTCAAATACATCAAATCAACCAAGGAATTTTTATTTCTCAAACCAAGTATATTAGAGAAATTCTAAAGAGGTTTGGAATGGAAGATTTCAAATCAATTATCACTCCCATGCAAACTAGTTGTAAGTTGAGCAAAGATGATGATTAAAATTCTACATATCAGAGGAAATATAGGTCAATGATTGGTAGCCTACTATATGTGACAACAATCAGACAAAATATAATGCAGGAAGTTGGATAGGTGCCATGATTTCAAACAACACCAAAGGAATCACATGTATTAGCAGTGAATAGGATTTTCAGATATCTCAAAGGACCATAAGAGTTTGGATTATGTTATCCAAAAGGAAAGGATATATCAATGATTTCCTACACAGATGCAGATTGGGTAGGTTGCATTGATGACCGAAAAAGCACGAGTGGAGCAACTTTCTACTTGGGTGATTGTTTAGTATCATGGCTAAGAAATAGAGAATCATAAATATCTTTATCTACAGCCGAGGCAGAGTATATTGCAGCAACACCATGTTGTACACAGGTTCTATGGATGAAACAAACTTTGACAGATATACAGGTTGAGTATGATGAGCCCATTCCAATCTATTGTGATAATACAAGTGCCATATGTATCTCAAATAACCCAGTGATGCACTCCAAGATGAAGCACATTGCAATCAAGTATTACTTTCTACAGGAACAGGTTGTAGAGAAGAACATTAGAGTTGAATATGTGGGCACAAAAGAACAAGTGGCAGACATCTTTACAAAACCGCTTCTATGGGAAGCCTTTGAGTATCTTCGCCAGAGACTAGGAGTAATTTCTACTCCAAAATGAATTATTTTGAATGCTTATCTTATATGTCTTAGATGTACACGAGGAAGCACCATAAATAGGACAATTCAGGTTGGGATATCTTTTTCAAGAAGATTTATCTTAGGGGGAGAAGCCCCAGATGGAAAGATACATTTTCCATTGATGACAAACGGGGAGAGATTTATCAGATGCAAAGGTAAATGCTTGGAGAGAGAGAAAAGAGGCACGTTTCCAAGGAGAGTGATTGTGACAACAAAAGAATGAGCGATATGACTTCAGAGTGATACCCTTTGTTAAAGGGGGAGATATTATTCATCTAAAGGGAGAGAGAGTAATCAGAGACTTATAAACACAAAGAAAAATCAAAATCATGTAGACAGGGGGAGAAACCCTAAGGAGAGTTTAGTCAGGGTGAGAAACCCCAAAGGGAGATACCCTTTGCCATTGATGTCAAAAGGGGAGAGATATAAACATTGATGAGGAGTATAATCATGAATGTTATCATGACTAAGTGTGTCATCAATGTTGGTGTTGCCATCAATGCAAAAGGGGGATATTGTCAGACAGTTGGCTTAGGTTGATGAAAAATTAGTATGGTTTTTTGGTTTTCATTGATGTCAACCATTGGAGAGTGATATTGTAGATTGATTTAAACCCTTAGTGATTGATGTCAACCCTTGGAGAAGGTCTGGTAGAGAATTCTGGTAGCACAAAGGTTTGGGTAATAGACCTAGTATTGTTTCATGTATAATAGTATGAGTGTTAATATATTGGAAGGAAATACTGTTATATATTTATAGTACATGTCATTCCATTTCCGGTGGTATGTGAAACATTACATAACTCCTCACGGTTAGAGTTATGGCCATTAGAAGTTGGAGAACCCAAATTTGGGTAATGGACCCAAGTTTGTTTGATGGATAATGGTATGAGTTTTGATATATTTTCAAGTAATACTATTCTAAATGGATAGTACATGTCATTCCATTTCCATTGGCATGTGTAACGCCACAAAGCTCCTCATGGATAGAGAGTTATGGCCATGTGAAGTTGGAGAACCCTCATGAGTCATTTAGAAGCCCCAAAAGGTCAAAGTAGTAAAAGTAGTTTAAGATATTTTTAGAAGGTAAATAATAAATTGAAGTGATGAGTGTACTATAATTCAAAGTGAATACAAAATAAATTATTTAAATAATAAAGTTAATGGAGAAATTACTAAGTTGACAAGTGGTTAGAAGTGGGTTACCCCTAAAATAAGGAAAGTTGTTTAAGATGGTTAGAAGGTAACCCCTTGAGGTAAAGTGAACTGATGAGTGTACTATAATTCAAAGTGAATATAAAATAAATTATTTAAATAATAAATTTAAAGGATAAATTACTAATTTTACAAGTGGTTATAAGTTGGTTAACCCTAAAATAAGGAAAGTGGATTAAGATGGTTAAAAGGTAACCCCTTGAGGAAGCTACAAGGAAGTATAAATAAGAGGCAAGGATCTTTAATTTTATATCACGCTTGAGAATATTGAATATCTACAGGTGACTGAGGTAACCAAAGGATATATAAGATGAATTCTAGAGAGAAGGTGAAGTAAAGAAGGCCAAAATTCAAGGGAGGATAGATTCTTTTGATGATGCTTTCTAAGGTATGTTATTTAAAGGTCATCTCACCATTTTCGCAATAATTTTTTTTTATAGAATGATTAATACCTTGAAATTGATATTCCATTGTAAAAACATATCCAAGTATCTGTGGTACAAATTTCAGCTTGTGGGACATTTTAGTTTTGGAGTTACACTCCATGGAAAATAGGGTTTGCGGCTAGTCCCGAAACTAGTCTATAATAGGTGTTTCTGGTAAACACATCATAACTTCTTCATAACGGATCCAAACTAAGTAAGACAAAATGTGTTGGTTAAAGTACATTTTTTAGTATTCTTTGTAAAATTTTCATATCCATACAACAAATATTACTTGTGGGGCATGCTCTACAAGTTTGCTCTCTAGAATAAGCCAAAATTCAACAAGGTATGTCATTTTTGCTGTAAATTCTTTTGTCAGAGGTTCCAAGTACTGACACCTGGAGGAATTGCATAAAACACACTGAAGAAAATCGTGTACTATTTTCATATATTTATTCATTACAGGTACATAGTTATGATTATTTCAAGTTAGGGTTGTTGACTAAACGAAAACTAATCATGTGAGACTAAAGAAATATTTGATGAAACTGATAGTCCCTTGTTGTTAAAGTTAAGGAAGGTTTGCATGTATGTGATCATATGCACCAGGTCTATTACAGAGTTAAAAATCATATTTGGATGATGAAATTGATGAGGGATTTTGGTTGAGGTACATGTTGGGCACATGGTTGAGACAAGTAGTTGATGAGTTGGCACATACATGAGGTGTATAGTTGATGATGTCGGTACATCTTGATGAGTCATAGCTAGTGAGTAGTTGATACAGGATTGGTACATACTTCGTACATGGTTGGAGGCACTTGTTAGTAGTATTGTTGACACATGGTTTATTAATGATGCAACATACTTGTATTGGTATATTATTATAAGAACATATTGATCTTGGTGATGATTATGAGTTGTTGTGTTATGCTTCGTTGATGCACATCTTTGAGAGTTGTCTTGGTGATTGATTTGGTGAGTAGATCTGATTTGGTTGATAAGATTGATGAGACAGGTTGTCTTGATAATTTTCTTTTGACAAGTTGTTGTGACATGTTATTTGTACAGGTTTGGTGCATGGTTGATGCACATATTTATGGTATAGGTTGATAACAGGTTGAGGTAAAGGTTGATTGATGGTTTATGCATTGTTCAGGTTATTGGTACATGTTGGTATAGTGATAGTGTGACAGTGGTTCCATTATTCTACTTATACATCAGGGCATTTGGGCGGGGCAAGGAGAGGTGGTTGTAGCCACCTTCCAGTTTTAGTTGGAGAACATAGGGGGTTGTAGCCTCCTTTTGGTTGTAGACAACGAATTGGGGAGTTGGAACTTCCCTCAGGTTGTATCCTGAGAAACTAGGGTGTTGGAGCCTCCTTCCAGTTGTAGCTGGAAAACAAAGGAAGTTGGTGCTTTCAATGAATGTAATTCTTCAAGACATATAATAAAAAACATTCTGTGGTTTTCTCTCACTTTCAGTTTCCATGTAAAAACATTGGTCTAATGTGTATGTGTATGATTGTTCATTTGTTCATTGTTTATTTACTCTACAAATATTGGATGATAATGCTACATTGATATAAAACTTGCATTATATGGTTAAAAATGATTACATTTCTCTATTACAGATTCACCCCTCCTCTTAGTAATCCAACAATTGGAATCAGAGTGAGTTCCTTCAGGAAACAATTTAACACTGGAAGGAGATCATGGATTATTCTGAGAATGGAGTACCGATGTTTAATGGTCATAATGGTTTAAAGTATGAGATGTGGATCATAAGGATGAAAATAGTTTTACAGGTACAGGGACATTATATTTGGCTATCAGTTGTTACAGGATATGATAGTTCAAAAATGGGTCTGCATTATGGACAATTGCGCAAGTAGATTCTTGGATAGTATGGACGAGAGCATGGATTCATAGATTGGTTTAAAGAGTGGTTTAGATACAAAGGAACATTATCATAATGGATGATAATTACATAGGAAATGGCTCGAGCAATGCTAATAAATCCCAAATTGACAGATATTTTTGGACACAGGTAATGCATACAACAGTTCACATTCAAAACAAAGTTATGCTCAGAAAAAACAAGGACAAAACTCCCTACGAACTATGGAAAGGAAGCACAGACAACAACATCTACATCAAGGTAACTCAAGATAGTATTTTATTAATTGAAGTTTATGTTGATGATATTATTTCTGGAAGTACTGATGACAAGTTAAGCCATAAATTTGCAAAGGACATACATAATGAATTTGAAATGAAATTACTTGGAGAACTATCCTTCTTTCTGGGTCTTCAGATACATCAAAAAAACCAAGGAATTTTTATTTCTCAAATCAAGTATATCAGAGAAATGCTAAAGAGGTTTGGAATGGAATATTGAAAACCATTTATCACTCCCATGAAAACCAGTTGCAATTTGAGCAAAGATGATGATTCAAAGTCTACATATCAGAGGAAATACAAGTCAATGATTGGTAGCCTACTATAGGTGACAAAATCAAAGCCAAATGTAATGCAGGCAGTTGGACAGGTGGCACGATTTGAAGAAGCACCAAAGGAATCACATGTATTAGCAGTGAAGAGGATTTTCAAATATCTCAAAGGAACATAAGAGTTTTGATTATGGTATCCAAAAGGAAAGGATCTATCAATTATTGCGTACAAAGATGAAGATTGGGCAGGTTGCATTGATAACCGACAAAGCACTAGTGGAGCAACATTCTACTTGGGTGAGTGTTTAGTGTTGACACGAATGTTAAATTTTTTTTCCCTTTAAAACTGAAGCTTCATCTTTTCCTAAGCCATGGGAGCCGCCCTTAGTCCAAAAAAGGGAGTTAGAGTCTTTCATTCCTTTTAGGGTTTCGAGATTCAATTTTTATCAAGGTATGATATTCAACCATCCCAATTTTGTGGTGTCGAAATCTCGAAACTGTTTAACATATTAAAAAACTTAAAAAAAAAAGAGGGGGAAGAAATAAATGTTACATTTTTCGTTGCTTTCCACAGAGTACTCTTAAATCCGTAATTCATTAAACTACTAAACGCAATCATCTTTCCCTTAAACTTTCGTGATTCGCGTTTCTTTCTACTAAAGCATTTTCGAACTCTCAACCTCCGAACTCCTGATCCTCAATTTTTCGAAAAGTAAAAAATAATTAATCACTAATCTTGATTAATTAAAGCTTTAATATGAATGATTAGCGTCTCACTAATCCCATCGCAATTTCGTGATCCAGGGTTTTCTTATGACATGTCTCCTGACAACAGGATCCCCGAAGTTCCGAAATGAGAAATTGTGTTTTCTTTAAACAAGATTAAGGTCAATTTGTTTTCAAAATAGGATTAATGATAGCTAAGATTCCTTTCGCATTTCGAGAATTGAGGAAAGCAACAATTTTCAAAACTCCAGTTTGAAATCGTCGATATATGGTAGTATTAATAACAGATAAATGGAGATATTTTTTGATGTGAAAGCGTATCTCCAGGAATATCTTTCCATCAAAGCATTAATTTTTCATCACCTGTGTCAGTACGCTCTTTATAACACAAATTAAGGATTAATAAAGGTCCTATGTTTTGAACTTCATTCTTATCCTTTACATCTGTAGCAAGTTGCATTTATTCAGTTTTATACATATTTCCTCTGTAAAAAGGTTTCTGGTCCAGTGAAAACATCATGTCACCCAATAAAAGTGAAGAAGTTGCAGAAAGATCGAATCCAAACGGAGATGTTGTATCTGATACAATACCACATGCCATCGATACCATCAAATCTTGGAGGAAAATTTTTGAAACTCTGGATTATGAAATTAAGAATTTCCCTCATGTTGCCAACAACAAACTCCAAGACATAGTGGAGTCTGAGCTTCACAAAGTAGCTACACGACCATGACTCATGACTTATAACGACATGATCAGTTGGGCCTTAAAGAGAACAGGCGTGTAGACGAGAAGAATTTTGGACAGTCGAGGGGTCGTCATTGGTTCTTTAAGACCGAAACATATACAAGTAATGTATAAACTATCTCCCAGTCCCGAGTATATTTATAATAAATATTTTTTGAGTGAGTTTCAAAGGAAAGAATGTTTTGAGTCAGACCAAACGTATCCTAGCATAATCAAAGATTGGTGGAGACATGCAACAAAATTCAGGGCCGACACCCATGGTATTTACGCCACAACCTCATTAAATGAGTATATGGTCTATGTGGTGATGATGTTATGTAGATTTTTTGGAAGGAAAAGTCCTACCCATTTCCCTGCAGAATGGGTACCTCTTTTGCATGAGGCAGCAGAAGGTTACAATTTCAATTGGAATAACATTTTATCCGATAACATAGCGAAGGAGGTCATGGAATATCAGACTGCAAGATCTAAAGGCCGACCAATAGCCTTTTATATGTCTGCATACATCATGGATGCTATATGCTTCACAACTCCTTTCCCTTTGATGAATTGGAGTTGGAATCGGACTTACCATGAACCTATTCATGAATATCATTCTAACCTTTGGGAAGAAAATGCCAAAGACTCATTCTATGAAATCTGTCATTTCATGGTGATACCACCACATCAGATGTTGTATGACTGTGCACCTCCCCGCATTTCAGAGTTGGTCATAGGAAGCCTCAAGGCAGTTGTTGTATGGTTTATAGAGGAGAATTTCTCCTACATCAGAGTTTTCATATGTTCAATCCCTCCACATTCACTCCCAAAATTCCTCCCTGGCAGACTGGTGTGTAGGGAGGTAGCTCATCAAATAGCAGCAGGTGGAATTGGGATATAACTAAAGACGGATCAAAAGAAGTCTTGGCTAGTTTTTCCCGTTCAGATTAGGAAGTTTTCACTACTCAAATTGGGTCATTCCAAAGTTGAAGCGACAGTGCTGGAGGAGGTCAAGTTGGTAGACCTCGAACACAGGAAACACGACCCTTACCAGTTAGTGGTAAATCGCATGGCCCACTATAATATGAAGGCTTATGAACATGAGAAGTCCCCTTGTGATGACATGTTCAAAGAGAATAGGACCTATGAGGAGTTGTTAGAGAGGGTACATACACTGTTGTCTGACTTGCAAGCTAGTTTTCAGACCTTCCAGAAGCATAGACAGAGTGGTTTACCCAAAGTACTGCAAGGAGAAGTAGTCACCCTTACTCAGGAACAAGAGGATACTCCTCCAGAATTCAGACAAGAAGCATATGATAAAGTCAATCCCGAGGAAATTCCACAGGAGACTGAAAGGTCTTCGCAAAATGAAGAGGCCTTATAGATAGAAAATCCAGAGACGAAAACAGAGAGGAGGTCTGGGACACCTCTCAAGTCGAGTATGTCCACTCCCCCTTCATTATTTGTTGTTGATGTCAATATACCTAAAGTCATAGGAGAAACAATCTCTATAAATATAGGAAGGCCCATAGCTTCATTAACTCCTTTACAGTCCACCTTTGGACTCCCACAGATGGGAGCCATATATGTGAGTGATCTCACCCCTATCTCCAGAGATGATATCCCTCCTTCTGATTATTTTTTCAGAAAAAAGAGGAAGGATGTTCTAAAACAAGAGATGTATATGAGAGATGGGGGTATGGTGAAGAATCATAGGGTTTTGGTAGATGGACGGAATTTGGAAGAAGAGGATTTCACTACAGAGGTAGCAGGATCCATGGGATCCATGGCAACAACAAACCTTTTTACTGTGGAAAACATGAGAACAAGGATAAAGAAGAGTAACCACACAATATCTCAATTTCAAGACCAGATAAAGAATGATGAGAAAAACATTAGAGAAGAGGTGAATAAAAGCTTGGATTAGGCTAGAGTTATTGAAAGGAAAGAAATTCAATCACTCAAATCAAGCCTGGATGAAATGCACCAGAAGATATAAGCAATTCAAGTGTATGTTACTTAGCAAAAGGAGCTTGTAAAGCAGCTACATGCTAATTTAAATTTGACAGAAGGCTGGGTTGTAGACTTAAAGTCTTTCCAGACCCTCTCGCTAGAAGCACATACAAAGATATAAGTCGAGCAACAGAAATTGATCTCCAAAATAGAGATCATCCAGAATTACTTTCAAGAGGTAAGAAAATCCCTTGATAATATTATTTTACAGGAAAAGGTAGCTAAAGTGGCAAGGAATACCTTCCATAAAGTAGTTGCATGTTCAGGAAACCGAGAGATGTCGAGAAATCTAAAGCTTTCTGTCACAGAACAGATAAGAGGAGACTTCATGCTCAAGGTATGGGAAACAAACATATCTGAAAACAAGAAGATAGTCAAATAAATCAAAGATGACTGTGAGGGAATCTTCGATTCTTTGGATAAGCAAGCATTAGGTATTGAAAGAAATGATTGCTCTGAGCCACTGGGGCAAATAAACATTGTGATTGAATTGCAAAGAGAGCTTGAAGGAGATTCAGGCAGAAATTTCACAGTTGAAGGAAATCGATGCCAACCTAATAGACAAATGGCTGGTACAACTCAATTTAAAGTTGCAACTGATCAGGTTTGCCGATAAAGGTTTTGAAGATAAGTTTCCAAAGATCCAAAGAAAGTTTTATCTATTTGAAGCTAAGGATATTCCTACACCTCCTAGAAATTTTGTTTATTTTTTGGAGAAATGTATTGAATGTGTAGGATCAAAGGAGGGAGAGACTTCAACTAAACAGCGAAGTATCGTTTGAAATCTTATACTATTGAAATGATATACAAACAAAGGTTAATCATGCAATGATTAAGGTTGCAGTTTTGTAACTATTTTCTCCTAAAAAGTAGGAGATTGCTAACCATCAAGTATTGATGACCTTGTATAAATACAAGGAGAGAAGACTGAAAACTATCTTTTTTCTCTACAAAAGGCATTGTGACAAAGAAATTTTCAAGAGACTCTAAATTAATACAAATGAAGATTAAATATTCAAGATTTTGTCAAGTCTGAGTTATGTGTTCCCCTGTCTTTTCATTTTTCTTTCATATATCTAATTGATGAATGCTTAGCTACAATTTAGTATGACCTCTACTGTGGAAATTATTATTATTGTTATTTAATTCATTTACAGTTTTTCCTTTGTATCGGTTATCAACAAATACAAGACCTATGAATGTTTAGATTTAAATATCATATGCTTCATTAATATTTTTGTTGTTTTCATAGTCTTCTGTTACAATCTGAGATTCCTCTTCAATTGATGCCTCGCCTTGTTAATAGCTTTATGTTTTTCCTCATATCATGCATGTTTCCTTTCCTTTAAATTTAACTTAGATACAAGAAACGACCTTTAACTTAGTCATCCTATTAATTCGTGTTTTAAAATCATTATCTTTACATTGTGAAATAGAGATAATGAAGCCTAAAAAGAAAACACATAATTGTATCTCCTTTACCTTTATCCTTCATGATAGTACCAGTTTCAAGGCAACCTAACATCGAACCCGACCTTTCAAATCAAACCAGTATCACTCTAAATTTATTTAACACTATCTTGCAAACAACAAATAACCGGGTTGAGTTAGAATGTTCATGGTCAACAATTGAGAGAGATATCAATATTCAGGAAAACTGGGAATTTCGATAGAGACAGTTGAGAAACCAACTATAGTCTTCACCTTTTTATCATTGATTTGTTTTTTTATCCTCAACTTCCTCTATCTTTTCAGATGCCTTGACAATATACTTTAGATCCTTAAAGTATAAATTCAAGAACAACATTTAGTATTATGGCTAAGAAAGAAACAATCATCAATATCTTTATCTACAGCCAGGGCAGAGTATATTGCAACGGAAACATGTTGTACACATGTTCTATAGATGAAACAAACTCTGACAGATACATAGGCTGAGTATGTTGAGCCCATTCCAATCTATTGTGATAATACAAGCACCATCAATATCTTAAAGAACCTGGTGATGCACTCCAAGACGAAGCACATTCCAATCAAGTATCACTTTCTACGGGAACAGGTTACAGAGAAGAACATCAAAGTTGAATATGTGGGTAAAAAAGAAAAAGTGCCAGAAATATTTACAAAACTACTTCCACTTGAATATTTTGATTATCTTCGCCAGAGACTAGGAGTAATTTCTACTCCAAAATGAATGCTTTTGAATACTTATCTTATATGTCTTATATGTACATGAGGAAGCACCATAAATAGGACAACTCGGGTTGGGATATCAGTTTCAAGAAGAGTTATGTTAGGGGGAGCATCCCCAGATGGAAAGATACCTTTGCCATTGATGACAAATGAGGAGAGATTTATCAGATGCAAAGGTAAATTCTTGGAGAGAGAGAATAGAGGCATGTTTCCAAGGGGAGCGATTGTCACAATGGAAGAATGAGAGATATGACTTTAGAGTGATACCCTTTTTCAAAGGGGGGGATATTATTCATGTGAAGGGAGAGAGAGTAATCAGAGACTTATAAACACAAAGAAAAATCAAAATCATGTAGACAGAGGGAGAAACCCCAAGGAGAGTTCAGTTAGGGGGAGAAAACCCAAAGGGATATACCCTTTTCCATTGATGTCAAAGGGGGAGAGATAGAAACATTGAAGAGGAGTATAAGAATGAATGTTATCATGACTAACTGTTGCCATCAATGTTGGTGTTTCCATCAATGCCAAAGGGGAATATTTTCAGACAGTTGGCTTAGGTTGATGGACAATTGGTATGGATTGTTGGTTGTTGTTGACACAAGGGAAGACCCAGGGTTCAATGCTTCAACATCGCACCAACAAAACCCTAACTACCTACCCTTTCAAAAACACCTACGAAGCAGATGAAGTCTCACCCGAGGTAGAGGCAGGGGGGGTTGCAGGACTCAAGTGTCTACAACCTAGCTAGGAAGCAGATCTGTGATCACAATACTTAACATAGCACTTAGCAATTAACATTCATTAGTATGTTAACCCTTATTGACATCGCAGGTTAAACCCTTGCTACTAAATAACACAGTATTACTCAAGATCTAAGAATATCTAACCATTAGAACACAACATCAAAGTAGATCTAGCATTCATTCATACATAAAGAACTTGAGAATCAATGTATTTAAGCAATTAAATACATAAATATCATAAACAATGTAGCACAAAGCACATTGACATAAGCTATACGTGGTCCACCCCAGTGTGGGGTTATGTCCACCAACTCTTCTTCTTCTTTATTAGTCTCCTTCAATCTTCTTACATACACAGAGCCACAAAGCCAACTCCGCATAGGATAAAGATCTGCATGCACCTCGCCAGATCCTTCTTCCCCGAGTTAGGTCTAGGAATAGAGCCTTTACACATTATGTGCACAAAGCACTTACAAAACACATTCACTTAGCTCTTCAAGCCTTAACACATCTTCTTGCACATAGCTAACATTAGCACTAAAACATTGGCCTACTAGGTCTCTTTCTTACATCACCTAGCTACTTACTTATAAATTACAAAAGGGGCCTAAACATGGGAAAACCCATGGGCCGACATCCCATACCTGTTACATAAACCCTAAAACCCAAAAATCCCACAAAAAGGGTGAGATCTCGCGATATCCACTTTGCATGGGCGCTCTGTCTTCGACCAGCCTGTCGAAGTCCCAAAAATGGTTAAAAATGAACAATGTTTCCACAAAACTTGGTTGAGGGCCAACAGGCCCCCAAAACTCACCTGTGACTCATCTCGAGTCACTCTAATATGGGCAACACATCTTTGAAGGCCTCGATCTTAGCTCGAGATGCCTTGAATTGCTGCTTTGCCAGAGCCTCTTGCTCGACGAACTCCTAAATGACTTTCTCGGTGACAGGCCCTTCCAGGTGTTGTTCCACTGCTGTGACCACCTGCTCCAGCTATGATCCTTGTCCCTCGATCTCTTCAAATAGGGTGCAGGATTCATCCTACACCAGCTGGAGTCACTGTTTCACTTCCATCACTCTGCTCTGGATAGAGGTGACCTATTGTTGAACTGTGCGTTGCTCCTGTGATCTCTTCATATTCACAATGGTCGTAAGATTCTTCAGCTACGCTTGCACTGTTGATGCCTTTTGCTTCACCTCCTGGAGTTGTGCCTTCAATTTCCTTAGCTCTAGGTCTTATGCAAGGTGAACATAAGTCTATGCACTTTGGTTACTTAATTACTTGCATTCTGAGGCTAATGCCATGATTTTTTATACTGTTCTCCTGGAAGTTTCTTCCCTTTGATATCGCACTTCTTGTAGAGTGCTCAACACTGCTTGTAGTTCTAACTCTACTACTCTTGCTTGAAGTTGCTAAATGGCTTCAGTGAGCTTCCCCACTTTGCTTTCAGTTGTCTCTTCTTCCATCTAGTCCAATCCTGGCACAAAGTGAAGTGCTCTAGTTACTGCTTCTCTAACCCCAATATGCTCCACGAGAAGCTATTTTTTTTCTTTCTGGATCAACTCTATGTCCTCTTCAAACTTTGATCGGAGGTCATCTTTCTCTTGCTGCACAACCTGACATCGCTCTAGGGATTCCTCCTTTGCTTGATTCAAGGCCTCTATGGCTGGCTCTTTTTCTTCCTGTACACGTCGAAGGTGAGCCTCTGTCGCATATTCTATTCTATGTAGTTGGGTGGGATCATCCCCCAACTCTACATCTCATGATGATGATGGTGCAGTAGACATTGCGTGGCTCGAATAGAGATCTTGTTGTATCCCCTTCAGCTCTGCCTCGATTATGTCATACATCATCTCCTTCTTTTATTTGTTTCGATGCAAAGTATCCTCTAAAGCATATGCTACCGACGAGATGAGCTTCACGTTCGCCACATCGTTGTGCTGCTTTCTTCTCTTCTTTGTCATGGTTCGGGATGGCCCATATTGACTAGATCGATGTGCAATCGAGGGAGATACTTGCAATCCAGCCGTTAACGAGGCATGTAATCCTTCATACATTACCTTCTCAACCATAAGGTCTATCAAAATATCTTCCACACACTTCTCTACTGCGCTACATTCCCCCGACATACATGCTCACGGTCAATTATCACGGGTAGGTGAATGGGTGCTCAAGGTAAGAAAAATGGGTGGTGAGATCTCAAACGCACAACGTGATAGAAATCAGTTCTCTTGTTAGATTGGATAGTCACAATTTGTAAAAGTGTCCTCGGTGAGGCATTTGACAGATTAAATAAACAATGTCATAACCTGTTCCTCCAACGAATCAAAAATCCTCAATCAATACGATTCCATCCATTATGGCGCGGTCTCACCAGTGTCATGGAGATATTTTCTGCAATAACTGTGTTTCTAACCATTCTGGAGCATCATTCTAATGGTTGGGACGCCTCCAACGACCATATAGCTTCATTAAGTCGAAGTTCTCTTCTGCATTGTTCTTCTATTCCAACGATGTTCAAATTCTGCAAGCCTTCTTTCTACGAAGTCTTCACTAGAACCTCCTGTAGTCTTTCTAACTTAACTTTATTCTTACTGTGATTTTTGACCTTCTTCCCAGTGATCTAAGTTTTTGGATTCCTCTTTCCATTCATACTCTTATCTTCTCTTAGCATAGTAACTTCGTACTGCTGATGTTCTCTCAAAAGTTTTGCATGCAATATCTCTTCTCTTACTACTTCTGGGGTAGGTTCTCTTTTCTCCTTCATGGATAGGTTCTTTAATTCTTCTTGTGTTCTTTCAACTTTGACAGCTAATTCTCTGGCCTTCAGTTGCTTCGACTTGTCCTCTTGTTCTTGTACTAGTCTCTCTATTTTCTTAGCTATGAAGTCCCTTAATTCTTTCTTTTTTTATTTTATGGATTCCTCTTCTTCTTTCCTTCATATGTGATCTTTCTCAATCCAGGTGTTTCCTAAAAAAAGTGCAAAAGGAGCATTTTTCTCAACAAACTTAATGACCTCAAAGTCTTCTTCAGTTGATGTTCCATAGGAAATCATAGTTACATGAGTAATTATTCCACATAGGGTTATCATATTTCCTTTAAACAAGCCTATCCCTCCTAATGAAGGAATCATAGCAGGCTTTCCCAAAATTTCCCAAGTAATTTCTGGCATAATGTTCACCTATGTTTCTTCATCCAAGACACATTTTGTGTCAGAACTACTTTTTTTTTAAGATCTCTGGTAAACTGATGTCTATATGATCATTCCGTGTTTCTTTTAGCTATAATAACATAGTCTTTGATTCTGTCTGATTCTCTAAAATATCCTTAGTTTCTTGACCTTCTTCATGGTTTTTTTGTCTCAATTTCATCTTCTCAACTTTAGCAATAATTCTAGGGAAATCCAAAACCTCATGATCAATATCTTTACAACAAAGAAAAATGGGACCTCTACCAGGGCATTCCTTAGCAATATGTCTCGGTCTTCTTCAAATATAACAAAGTGTTAATCCCCTCTTTCTCTTAAATGATCCCCAACCTTTCTTGTACTATGCACTAGGATCACAATGATGGACCTGCAACCTGCAAAAAAAAATTCTAGGGTCTTGCATCCACTTGTTAGTCCAAAAATTCTTTCTATGCATAGGAATGACATATCTTCCACTATCTCTATCAGATCTATTCATATAAAATCTTATTTCTTCTAGCTGTGCCCTATTTTTAAGACTAGCACCAAATCTATCAAACATACCTAGATCCATACTTTCAAAGCAAAAATTTCCACTTTTCTTACTTTTACAAGAGCACAAAGTTTTAAGATATTATCTCTTTCTCCAGATCGTGCTTCCTTCTCTTATCACAGAGCTTCGCAAGTCAAGTAGAATACTGTGCACTGCAACAATAGATCTATGCAAAAATCTTTCTCTTTTCTTCAGTTCCCAACAATCAAAGTTTCAGGTCTCAGCAACGGAACCATTTGTTGGCACAGGGGCAGACCCAGGGTTCAATGATTCAACATTGCACCCAAAAAAACCTAACTATCGACCCTTTTGGCAACACCTGTGAAGAAGATGAAGTCTCACCCAAGGTAAAGGCAGGGGGGATTGCAGGACTCAAGTGTCTACAACCTAGCTAGGACACAGATCTGTGATCACAATACTTAACAATGCACTTAGCAATTAACATTCATTAGACTTTTAACCCTTATTCAAATTGTAGGTTAAACCCTGGTTACAAAACAACACAGTATTAATCAAGATCTAAGTAAATCTAACCATTCATTGCATAAAATCTGAGCATATGTAACATTCATTGATACCTAAAGTGCTAAACATCAGTAGATCTATCTATTACACATCAAGATCAGTGCACTAAGCATATAAATACATAACTAACATAAACAACATTGCACAAATCACAATAACATAGGATATACGTGATTCACCCCAGTGTGGGGATACGTCCACCAACTCTTCTTCTCTTCCTTATTAGTCTCCTTCAATCTTCTTACATGCACAGAGCCACAAAGTCAGCTCTGCATAGGACAAGAGATCTACACACACCTCTCCAGATCCTCCTTCCCCGAGTTAGGTCCAAGCACAAAGACTTTACATAGTTTGTGCACAAAGCACTTACAAAACACTTTCACTTAGCTCTACAAGCCTTAACACATCTTCTTGCACATAGCTAACATTAGCACTAAGATATCAACCTACTAGGTCTCTTTCTTACATCGCCTAGCTACTTATTTATACATTACAAAAGGGGCCTAAACATGGGAAAACCCATGGGATGAAATACCATACCCATTACATAAACCCTAAAACCCAAAAAAGCTCGCAAAAAGGGCGAGATCCCATGATCTTCGGTTGGCTTGGGCACTCCATCTTCAACTAGCCTGTCAAAGTCTCAAAAATGGTCAAACACAACCAACATTTCCACAAAACGTGGTCGAGGGCCAACAATTTTCATTCAATTCAACCATTAGAGAGTGATATTGTAGATTGATTTCAGCCCTTAGTGATTGATGTCAACCCTTGGAGAAAGTATAGTAGCGAATTTCGGTAGCACAAAGGTTTGAGTAATGTAGCCAAGGTTGTTTCATGTATAATGGTATGAGTTTTAATATATTTGGAGGTAATACTATTCTATATGGATAGTACATGTCATTCCATTTTCGTTGGTATGTGGAACGTCACATAACTCCTTACAGTTAGAGATTTGTGGCCATGAGAAGTTGGAGAACCCAGGTTTGGGTAATGGACCCAAGTTTGTTTGATGGATAATGGTATACATTTTGATATATTTGCAGGTAATACTCTTCTATATGGATATTACATTTCATTCCATTTCTAGTGGTATGTGGAATGTCGCATAACTCCTCATGGTTAGAGAGTTATGGCCATGTGAAGTTGGAGAACCCTCATGAGTCATCTAGAAGCCCCAAAAGGTCAAAGTAGTCAAAGTGGTTTAAGATATTTTTAGAAGGTAAATAATAAAGTGAAGTGATGAGTGTACTATATTTCAAAGTGAATACAAAATAAATTATTTAAATAATAAAGTTAATGGAGAAATTACTAAGTTGACAAGTGGTTAGAAGTGGGTTACCCCTAAAATAAGGAAAGTGGTTTAAGATGGTTAGAAGGTAACCCCTTGAGGTAAATTGAAGTGATGAGTGTACTAGAAGTCAAAGTGGATACAAAATAAATTATTTAAATAATAAATTTAATGGATAAATTACTAATTGGACAAGTGGTTAGAAGTTGGTTAACCGTAAATTAAGGAAAGTGGGTTACGATGGTTAAAAGGTAACCCCTTGAGGAAGCTACATGCAAGCATAAATAAGATGCAAGTCTCTCTCATTTTATATCACACTTGAGAATATTGAAGATATACAGGTGAATGAGGTAACCAAAGTATATCTAATCTGAATTTCAGAGAGAAGGTGAAGTAAAGTAGGCCGAAATTCAAGGCAAGATAAATTCTTTTGATGATACTTTCTAAGGTATGTTATTTATAGGTCATCTCACCATTTTCGCAATAACTTTTTTTATAGAATGGTTAAGACCTTGAAATTGATAGGCCATTGAGAAAACATATCCAAGTAGTTTTGGTACTAATTTCATCTTGTGGGTCGTTGTATTTTTTGAGTTACACTCCATGGAAAATAGGGTTTGTGGCTAGTCCTTAAACTAGTCTGAAACAGGTGTTTCAGGTAAACACATCATAAATTCTTCATAATAGATCCAAATTAAGTAAGAAAAAATGTGTTGGTTAGAGTACATTCTATAGTATTCTTTGTAAAAATTTTATATCCATACAAAAAATATTATGTGTGGGGAAAGATCTACAATTTCTCTCTCTAGAGTAAGCCAAAATTCAACAAGGTATGTCATTTTTGCTATAACTCCTTTTTTGAGAAGTTACAAGTAGTGACACCTGGAGGAATTGCATAAAACAAACTGAAGAACATTATGTACTATTTTCATAGATTTTTCATTACAGTTACATAGTTATGATTATTTCAAGTTAGGGTTGTTGATTAATCCAAAACTAGTCATGTGAGACTAAAGAAAAGTTTGATGAAAATGTTAGTCTCTTGTTGTTAAAGTTAAGGAAGGTTTGCAGGTATGTGATCATATACACTAGGTCTATTACAAACTTACAAATCATATTTGGATGATGAAATTGATGAGGGCTTTTGGTTGAGGTACATGTTGGGTACATGGTTGAGACAAGTAGTTGATGAGTTGGCACATACATGAGGTGTATCGTTGATGATGTTGGTACATCTTAATGAGTCATAGTTGATGAGTAGTTGATACATTATTGGTACATACTTGGTACATGGTTGGAGACACTTGTTAGTAGTATTGTTACACATGGTTTATGGATGATGTAGCATACTTGTATTGGTATTTTATTATAAGCACATATTGATCTTGGTGATAATTATGAGTTGTTGTGTTATGCTTCATTGATGCACATCTTTGAGAGTTGTCTTTGTGATTGATCTTGGTGAGTAGATATGATTTGGTTGATAAGATTGATGAGATAGGTTGTTGTGATAGGTTGTTTGGATAGGTTGTTGTGACATGTTATTTGTACAAGTTTGGTGCATGGGGTATGCACTTATTTATGGTACAGGTTGATAATAGGTTGAGGTACAGGTTGATGCATGGTTGATGCATGGTTCAGGTTATTGGTATAGGTTGTTTGGTGTAGGTTGGGTACAAGTTTGCAATAGTATATCTCATAGTGATAATGTGACAGTGGTTCCATCATACTACTTATATGTCAGGGCAGTTGGATAGGGAAAGGAGATGTGGTTGTGGCCACCTTCCAGTTGTAATCAGAGAACATAGGGGGTTGTAGCCTCCTTTTGGTTGTAGCCAGAGAATTGGGGAGTTGGAGCTTCCCTCAAGTTGCAGCCTGAGAAACTAGGGGGTTGGACCCTCCTTCCAGTTGTAGTTGGAAAACAAAGGAAGTTGGTGCTTCCAATGAATGTAATTCTTCAAGACATATAAGAAAAACCATTATGTGGTTTCTCCCACTTTGGGTTTCCACTTAAAAACACTTGCATTATATGGTTAAACATGATTACATTTCTCTATTATTGATTCACCCCACCCCCTCTCATTAATCCAACACTTCTTGACTTCTTGACTCCTCTGTTATATTTTCTTGATTCCACTTTTGTATTTTATTGATTCTTTCGAATGTTTCTTTTCATGCACTTGAAACTTCTGACTCTTTCCATTTCCTCATCTAGTTGGCACATGACCCATTTTCCCCTCTAGCACTCTTGCAATTATATTTTTTCTTATCCTAGTTGTTCTCTGCCACTTCTAATCTTTTGTTGGATTGTTGTGCTTTCTCGAAAAACTTTAACTTTTCAAAAAAATAATATTTTCTTCAAACAAAAATGGCCTAACAAGCCCTGACCACAACCTTTGACTCGTCTCAAGTCAACCTACTGGCTCTTTTCCATAACTTTTAACAAATAAAGTGTTGAAATCCAGTACAATGGCAAGTGCCTACTCACGGAAATGGTCATAGTTCTCTATGTAGTCCTGCCATTTCCTTACCAAATCGAGGCTATCACAATAAATTCCTAAGTGAAAGTCACATCGATCTCCACTGGCTGTGTATCCAAGAGAGTACTCCATTTTGTGTTAGCAATGAATTCAAGTTGTTGCATACAAATATATTTTTCTTGCACCGTAGGTCATAAGTTGCAAAGCTCTTTATTTTCATCCTTGGTGGATTCATCCAATGCATCCAATCATTCATATTCAACCTAGATTTATGAAAACTTACCATCTTGCTCAATGGGGTCAGTCATAGCTATGGCATCTGCATGGATGTTGTTGATTTGTGCACACAATTTTGTGATTGGTTGGATTATTCGGTCTAGAAAACTGACCCAGTCGTTGACCATGTTGAAGAGACGATGATACTCTTCAACCCATGCATGAAGTGAGGAAATGATCATATTTCCCTCTGCAACTGCCTACATAATATTTTTCATCATTTCTTTGGAATACTCCATTTCATTCAATTTAACTGCAACCAAATCCTACTGCAAGGTATCTGTATTTGCAGCCAGTTGGGACCATGCACTGGAAATGAGATCAACCCTATGTGGAAGTGCGACTAAAGTGCTATCTTCATATATCTCCGATGCCATTTCTTGAAAAGTGGGACATACTTGAAATAGTTTATTTGACACAACCACAATGGAGGATTTGGCCTGCACATGTAATGCACGCTCGTATGTTGCATCTGAAGAGTCTATGGTGATGATGTCTCACAATTGTCGTTCTTTCTATTTGAGCTTGTTGTTTGTTTTCTCAACTATAGTGATCTATTCTTTTAGTTGATCAGTAGAGGCACATAAAATATGCACCATTTG
This sequence comes from Picea engelmannii, assembly GCA_009831015.1. Taxonomy (NCBI): domain Eukaryota; kingdom Viridiplantae; phylum Streptophyta; class Pinopsida; order Pinales; family Pinaceae; genus Picea; species Picea engelmannii. The sequence continues at coordinate 443,397 of ML782155.1, read as the reverse complement.
TGGCATATCCCATGAGGAAAGCTTTTCAACGGTAAGGGAAGAATCAAAAGGAAACCTTGAAGTAAGTGATTGACTACTTGTTATAGAACATTCTTACAAACTGGGGGTACCAGTACCATCTGGACTAGCCAAGGGATCTTTACAGCTCTGCACAATTCTTTGATGGACCTCTTGCAGAAGCATTGCAACTGTTAGCACTCAAATTTTTTCTTGGCTATAAGAGAAAACCATCAAGGTAACCATTTCAGAGAAAACTTTTGACTAAAATCTGGCCCTTTCAGTCAGAGAAGACACTCCTTGCAAGTCTACTACCAAACGTCACTTCAATAATAGCTCGATATGAAGCTCAATGACCAGATTTTTTGTAAAGTAAGGGTTTTGGGTTTATGAGTGGTTGAACAAGAATCAAAGACAAGATATGGGCATGGAGTCATGAGTTTGAAACTCAAAGGTAAAGGTCAAGAATGGTTTGTAATCAGTTCAACAACAAAGGAAATATAGGTAGTTTTTTCAAAACTTAAAGCTGATGTGAGGTAGTAGAAGAGTAAACGAAAAATATATTTGAATATGAAGCATCTCCTAAGATGAATTTCACATCCAACTTTAGAGAAAGAAAAAGAAAGTGTTTAGAGAATTATTGAAAATTATTTATGAATCACTCTACTGCAATGAAAAATGAAAACATAGACATTCATATGATAACAAAGATAAGGAAACATGAACATGAAAGGAAAACACACTTTTGAAAACAACTGACACAAGAATATTTGTTGTGGAAAATGCTTAGTACTTATTTATTGATCCATTTCCATTAAGCACAAACAAAAAATATAGAGCATGAAGATAGCTTACTTCTCCCTTTGATCGGACCTGCAAAAAATCAAATCAATTTAAAAAGGTGGATCAATAAGAAAGCAAAAGAAAGAGGACAACATTATGACTGTAGATCAGTGGTCTACTATTGGGCATGGAGTCAACACCACTCTGCAGATTGAAGGAAATCGATATAAATATCAAGTTAAGATCTTATATGATGATGATTATAAGAAAGGAATGTAAACAAAATAAAAAAGTCTACTAAGCAAATATCCTCTATGTATAATAGATTGAAAAATGCTTGAATGAAAGCAAGGATTAATAGGCCATCTACAGTAGATCCTTTGTTGCTCAGGGATCCATTAATCAAAGGAAACATTTGATCCTTGAAACTTGCAATATATTCAATCAATAAGATAACAATAAATGGGAAAACAAAGAATACAAACTGATAAATAACTCTCATGAATCTTAATGGAAAAAATTATGGTTACAAACAGGCCCTCAGGCTTACAAATCAACAGCTAAAATTGCTCCTCAAGATTTCTCCTCTCTTGGATCATGAATCCAACCCTTTCATCATCAAACACACTTTAATTTATAGTGAATAATATATATATACCATAATGAGGTCGAAGCCAAGGAGTTACATAGGATGCTCCTCCATTTAGGAGTCTTGTTACAAAAGATTACAACAAAAGCCTAACAAGTTCCTATTTTTGGGGGATTTTGTCTATACTGATAAATTCCTTTTGAAATAGGGTATTTTGATTGATTTGGAGATGGAAAAAATGTCCCTCATGTCCAACTAAATCCTAGGAGACCATTCAAACCTTCCTTGACAGGTGGAAACCTCCAAACAAGGCGAATATCCAACAACTATGCAAAACAGAGAGTTTGCATCGCCAGTTTGCAGCGCACTTGTATTTTAATTATATCTCTCGAATTACGAACTAGGTTAGGCTGAACTTTGTTCAGAAATTCAATTCCATTATCATTCTCCTCCAGACAAAAATTCATAAAAACACACATCATTTTTTTGGATCTATGAGAAAATATTTAGAAGTAATTGCTACATGAAATGAGTTTGCAACGCCCCTGTCTGCCAGTTCATACCACCAATGATAAAACATCAAAAAACATTCTCTCAACCTTTAAACAACATGAATAACTTCATGGAGTACCTTGTATATGTAATATTGATGTTGATGTATGTGAGTTTGAACAGGAGTGCCTGCAACCTATCCAACCTATAACCCTCCTCTTCATCCAATTCTCAATGCTAGTTAGCAGCGACGATTTCAAACATAGATTGCATAATTCAAGGAGGTTGTTAATGGATTTGATGACATGACTCCTGAAAATAAGGTTAAATTACAAGCCATGACAACAATAAAATCATTTTTTTGAAATGATCCTTTAAAGAAATGATGAGAGATGAGAGAAAAATGTGCTTGGAGTACGTTGCGAACTCTCTGAAATATCCATGATCCAACTGATCTAGATATCTATTGCTGAATTATGGTTTTGTCACTGAAGTATGATACTCTGGGGGTTTCTAGATGCGTTTGAGTTAATGTGTAAACATGCTTAGTGATTTTCGCATGTGTGTTTTAGCAGTATAAATATAATGTCTCATGGATCGTCACTGGAATACAAATAAACTAACAAGAAATACCCGTGATCCGAAGAATGAAGGATGATCTGTGAATGTAAGAATAGATCAACAAAAATAAATCTTGAAGCTCACGGTAATTTTTACATAATATGGAAAAATGTCCGTGATGGTGATACCCATTGAAATGGACTGGAAATTGTCTCAAAAGAAGTTCCCTTGCCTCTAGGTTGATTCTGATGACTGTCGAACTAATGATCGGACCTCTGAAGCTCTAGATGTCACCCCTCAGGGTTTTTCGAACCTCTTGGGTTGTAGTAGTGCGCCCAATGATTCCACTGGAAATATATGATGATGTATGATGCAAAACAATCGTCCTATCCTCCTCTGTAATGGGTCAGAAGGGTTTCCTTTGATCTGCTCCGGAACACCCCCTGGAACCCCAAATGTACTTCCTCAAGAATTTCACCGTAAATTAATATTTTCTTCTTTCCAGAAGATTCCACCATCAGAAACTAACGACAGGTGGCTCAATAGGTGTTCCATGGATAGATCTCTAATGGTTTGGAAGGAATCTGCAAAATAATGAACTATCTCAAGCGACCACACAACCCTCTCTCTAACCCTTGCTCCCTCAGTGGTTGAGCTACTCAATCACTGAACTAGATACCTATAATGCATGGTGAAATACCTAGATGGTATCTCTAATAGGATAGGGTGTGTCTCTCAACACCAAAACCGATCAATGGTGGTGGTTTCCTCCAAAAATCTACAAAACAACAAGGGGGTCCATTTCCTCCTCCTCTGCAAATATATCAACATCAAATCATAACATAATTATGAATTAGGTTCCTTTACCCTTCCTTTATAGCTTCTTGAAACCCTAATTATCTGTTGACCTTTTCCCTCCAAGTGAATTTTAATTTATTTTATTAGTCCTTGATTAAATCACTCAATTAATTAATTAATTAACCATTTTACCTCTAAAAACTGATTTATCCATCCTTGTTGGAAGTAGGCCAAAGCAGAAAGAAAGGTTATTTTGGGAAGGAAGGAACACATGAGGAAAGCGACATATTGAAGGAAGAGTAGCACACGCGCATGCATGGAATACCTAACGACGTTAGGGATAGGGTTTTTGTAATACATTGTAATGGTTGGTGAGCCAGAAATGTATAAATATAGATACTTAGGTCTCAGAGAGGAGACCAGAGAAAGCTAAAATGAGAGGTAGAGATGGATACTTTTCTATACGACATAATTTTGTAAGTTGTTGAGGTGGAGAGGGGTAAGGAGGGTATATCTTGAGACTTAGATCACAGGCTAAGGAGCCTGGTGCGATCTAGTCTACCTCATAATAGATATTGACCTGACTGAGAGGAGTTGTAAGGTGCGTGGAGTTATAGTTTTGGAACTGCTATAATAAAAGAGCTCAAGAGGCATATCTTTGTGGACGTAGCCGAGGAGGGGGTGAACCACGGTAAACCCTGTGTTATGTGATTGAATGCATGTGTTTCCTTTCTGATTTAAGTAGTTTTTTATGTGCTAAATGAATGAGTTGATTATATTCCATGCATAATCACGAATGACAGTGTATTGTGGTAATAAGTTAAGTATAACTCTCAATGCACAATTCTCAGAGTCCCACTCAATCATGGACTACAAAAACTTGAGTATTGCAGTCACCCATTAAGACTATCTCGGGTGATACTACGCAGTGCACTCTGTGTGTTGCGTTGCCTTCTGGGTTACCAGGGGGGGTGATAGTTTTAGAGGCTTTGTTGGAATCCCTGTAGACATGAACCCTAGGTCAAGCATATTAAGGATATAAAATCAGACATATAAATAATAACCAAAAAATGGTTTTGTTTCCATTGGTTGGAACAATATAGGATTGAGTAGATGGGATCTGTAATATCTGAGGAAAGAAGGTCAAAAGAATACTAAATCAGACGACGAGAAGGTGAAAATAATGAGCTGATAGAAGGAGATGTTGAGACCGTGGAATCCCACAAAAGAAGAGACTGAAATTTGGTTGAAGACAAAAGAGCTAGAGTTTGTGCACAAAGATAACAAAAATCGTAGAGTAATACCACACAAATATCTTGAGAAATACATGTTTACTGATTTTCATGAAGTCTTTTTCTATGATTCTCCACACTTATTGTAGGAGTGGATACTACATTTGAAGGATAACCATGCAAAACATTGGATCCAATAGTTAGAGTGGACCCCAGGTTAGATTGAGAAGTTACAGTAGGTGAACAACAAATTCACCCACGTAGTATATTTTTTTCTTGACAGTATTGTAGCAGGCTTTATAAAATAATTTGCAGTCGATACGACCAAGTCATACATCACAGTGGAGAAAGAGTTTCTATGTGGGACTTAAGGAAGGTATATTAGATCGTCTTATACTTATATTAAGATACTTCTATATAACAAAGGTTTAATAACAATGGAATCAGATAGCTAAACTTTCCTACATGTATAGGGGAAGGGAAGAAGCACTCACAGAAAGAGGAGAAAGGGAAGGAGGAGTGGATAAGGGAAAGAAGGAGGAACACTTGGACCCAATCATGATGAATGACAACCATATCAAGTAGATCATGGTGACAGCTGGAAAGACGCACAGTGGAGTACCCTACCATTACAAGGTGAATACAAAGAAAAGAGTCGTAGTTGGGAGGGAAGGCTTGGAAAGTGATGAAGAAGAGGCATAGGATCTCTGAGTTGTGGAGAATATTGAGGAAATCTTGTGTGCAACATATGAGAGGAAGATGAGAGGTACAAGAGAGGGAAGAGAAGACAACAATCCTATCCATATTAATGTCAGTGTGGAGCCCATAAACCCATGTGTGACTAATACACCAAAGAGAACACCACAGTTTAGACAACCAAATTTCGGGAGAAGAGAGACAACAGGAAGTACATATACACAAGGAACAACAACTGGAGGAGCTAGTTCAGGAAGCACTACTCAAGTATAGACACCATGCAGAGGTAGTATTTCATGGTTCATGATGGAACGACATTATCCCACCATCATATTACCAAAATTCAAAGGAGAAGCATCGGAGGACCTGAAAAAACATTTGTTTATCTGTGAAAATATTTGGGAAGAAAAACATATAACAGACGAAGATACTAAACTTGCACAGTTAGTGATTACACTAAGGGATCATGAACTGGATTGGCATATGATTTTAGTTACAAACAATACACCAGGGAGAACGAGAATGATTGTAGATATCAAGAAATTGTTGATAAATGAGTTCCAGAAGCCAAGTTCAAAAGATTAGTACATGAATGAGATGATAGAAATTAGACAAAAACTAGGAGAATCCATATGGGAGATTGACCAGAGATTCAAGTGACTGAAAGGAAATTTGAAATATCTCATGAACGATATGCAACATGGGCACCTGTTTGTCAATTCACTTCTGCCACACTTAAAATACCCATTGCGACAAAAAAAGTTCCAGACACAGGTAGAGGCTCTACAGGAAAACCTGTAACTAGAAGAAAACCAATATCAGTAGACAAATCCAACCATCGAAGAGCTAAAGGAGGATTTGAAGAACTTGACGTTCTAGCTAAACTAGCACAAAAGTAAGGACAAAGGAGAATTCGTATGGTGTACCACATGCAGGATGAAAGGACACCACAAGAATGAATGTCCAACATTCACGCAGTATATGGCAGCAAGAATGCCAAATTGGTTACCAATAGGAGGACTATGGTGCGAAATATGTAAGAAATCAGGCCACGATCCATATCATTGCCCAATGATGCAGAAATACTAGACAGTTCCAAAGATTTCATATTGCAACTTTTGCAAGTCAGTGAGCCATGATGATAAAGATTGTAGAATTATGGATTTGATGCGAGAGAGGACATCATATGCATATAGGGTGTTGTGTTTGTTTCGTCACTTGAATGAGAAAAAGAGGGGCACTTGCAAGTCTAGTTAGTCCTGCTAGATAGGACAGAGGTTAGTGTATGAATCAAATAATTCAATCCCATGAAATAAACAAACAACTAAGCTAAAAACAACTAAAGAAAGAAAACTAAAATGCATGAGGAAATTAGAACCAAAATCAATCAAACAAATGACCAATAATCATTCCACCAATGGAGAAGTATATTCATGGGAAAAATGGTAGAGAAAGGGGGACTTATGGATCCCCTCTTCCTCCTTGGGAGGGCTCTTGAGTCCCATATGTGAGAGATCTTCTTTCAAATGGTAAACTAGAAAGAAAATGGTGAAGAAATCCAAGCTTATTCCCTCAAGAGGTGAGGTGAATAGCTTATTGAGATGATGCTAGTATGCTCCAAGAAGAAAAGAGGTTTCTTGAAGGAGAATAGAGGCAGCATAATAATACAATGAGATTCTTTAATTCTTAGTGCACCCATGGCCTCCTTTTATAGCATGTCTTTGAGGAAATATCCAACCGGTCTTTAGTGTGAACAAGGGGGCCTTTAGTGAACCCTTAGGTCTTTGACCAACCCCCCATTCAGATTCAACCCAGATTTGAGCATCAAATTAGGTTGGGATCTGATCTAGAAGTGGGTGAGGGGTCGACAAGAACCATAAATGATTGTTCATAGGTGTGCACATCTTTTCTTGTACACAGTCACACATATGGTGCATTGTGCACTCTATGGGATTCTTTGGCCCACGCATTGTGCGCGCGCTTCCTTTAGTGTTTGAGCGCATGTCAATTTTTTGACCAGTTGTATAGTTTTTGCCTCTTAGAAATGCTTTTTTGGTGTTGCAGGTGAACTAGTAGGTGTTTGGAGATGTTCTATTCCTGTAACCATTTGCATGTGATGTTGCGGACGAAATTTCAATGATAACATATGCCCCCTTATGTGTGAGGTTAGGAGCATATGTATAGCTTAAATACATCAATGTTTATTCTACTGAGAGTACTATTGTAAGAAAGAGTGTTGAGAGAAACTGCAAGAGTGATCCTTTTGAGGGAGAGGGGAAACTGTGGGACCCAAACCTTTCTCTAGGGAGAGAAATACAGGTTGTATACATATGAGGCGGGCATGCCCCATGCTCGTTTCATGTAACTAAAAAATGTATGATAGTAACTGAACTTGTATGTTGATGTAGATAACTACAGTGCCCTCTGAGGTAGTTTGCTAACGGTAGATGACAATTATGATGGTGAACATACTCTGAACAGAGGCAAGGATGACTGTAAGAAGTGTCTATGACTCATAGGCATTGATGGCATAACAAATTCAGAGGTCTTTGGCTAGTCTAAAACAACTGCAATAGTCACATAGTAAGACCCACTGTAACATGAGAGTGTGTTGAAGTTGAATTTCATGGGGGTCAAAGAAAACAGAGAGAAATGATGGTTCTCACTGTGCCATCTGAGACTCCTCATTTATGAAGGAAATGAGAATCAAGATATTGTCTCCCTTTTGGAAACTGTGTTGATGTTGACAGAGAGGGAGGTGTGACTCCAAGAAGCAAAAGTGCTTCATGAAATCCACTGGATAAGATTAGGAACTGATAAGGAACATGGACGAAATCAAGATGCGGTGAGACTCAAGAATTCCCTTGGTTGGGGATATATGTGAAGGATGATTGGAAACAACCATGAAACTAGATCTAGCATAAGGGGGACAACTAGACGTGGGTTAAATTTTTCCAGAGGTGTGACAAAGTGGAAAAACTCAGAGATCAAAGGTACATGGATTGTGGGACACTCGAGGTTTATGGACGATGTCAATGGAACTAGAAGATAATGAATGCCCCAACCAAGGGAGACATGGGTTACTTTTCTAGGAAAAGGTCACCATGAGCGACAACAAAAATATATGTAAATGTTGGAAACAAAGGCTTTTTACAATTACCAAATGAATAAAGAATAATTTGGGATGAGTGTATAGATACAGAAACAGGTTCCCTAGTGCGATATGGCTTGGCCTATGAGGGAGCAAGTTTCATGGAGAACTGGTGGAGGGTGGGGCCCCCATGGGTGGGTTTCTGTATGAGGTAAATGAATGGAGAGAAATATGCAAATGGGAAAATTGATTGTGGATGAAATGGAGGGTTAATGATACTGCGGAGGTGTAGTCAAAATAGAACATTGATGAGATAACCTGGGAGTCCATTGGGAAAGATAGCAAAATGAGGAGGAGTATGTGGCTAAATCTCAAAAATGCATAAGATTATCGGGACTCCCATCCTTAGGGGGTGAAATTAGCATGAGTGTCAAAGTGCTAAGAGGGACTATGAATGGGACAAATCATGTGGGGGGTAGTGCTATTGGGTGATAGTACCAAATTGCAGTGGAGGTGATGGTACTGCAGAGCTGGATGTAGGGACCCTAAAGGTGAATATCAGAGGGTGTGACTAGAAGATGCAATTGATATTCAGAGGGAATGATTACATGCCAGTATCGGTCATATAATTGAAGGGGTTGCGTTTATTTGTGATGACCAAGTACCTGCACACATTAAAACTGAATACCTGATGTGAACAATATCTAGAGATAAAGAACATATAACATTTATTTGATAATTTTTAACATGAGCATGCGTACCTGGACGTGATGTGAGAAAAATGATCCCCTGGGGTGAGTGCGGATGGTGACCCAGGGAATGTGACTGTGTAGGTGGTGGGATATTGATCCCATGGCTAAAGACAGATCAAAAAACAAAGACTCCGAGCTCTTGTAACTCAGTGTGGAAGTTTGGAAAAGGGGACTATATATAGTTGTGGGGCTCACAATGCCACCTCATTTGTACCTGCTTCCATAGTGAGTTGACAAGAGGGTTTAGAGGAGAATTGGATATTAGGGGAGTTTGAGCCGATCGATCCAAGAGTTGTGAGAGCCAGGTTAGTGGTCTCATCCTCCTTCATAGTAGGTAGGTTCTACTTTTTGGGTAGGGTAGTACGAATGGTCGTACTAGGGGTTTTTGTAGGGGTGGGCCCACAAATGTGCGGGAGAAGGAAGGATACCCATGTTGAGATGTGCGGGTATAATTCCCTCTCCCACGCATGATGTGTGACTCTGTGGAAGATAGTCACGCATGGGGGGTGCATGGGTGGGAAAAACAGGTGCACAATTGATGCATGTCTGTTTGGTTTACAACCGCACAGTGTGCGCAACTGTGTAGAGAATAGGTGTGCATGAATGCACACATGTGGGTGTGACAGATGTGCATTGATTCTTATCTTTTTTTTTACATATGTGCATTGATTCACACCTGTGTGAAGAATGAGCGTGTATATGTGCGTGCCTGCAGGGGGTGACAACCACACAATTGAGGCAAAGATGGGGATTTTGAAAAAAACTTGTATTTTTTGAAGATTTTTGTGAATGAATGATGATGGTTGATCAATTGTTTTCTATGGGAATGTAGGTGATCAGTGTAGCATGCTAGTCCAATGGAGAGAGCAGGACTGGGAGAGATTCAAGCAGGTGGTGAGAGATGAATCGGGAATTCAGAGACTTTTGACAACCTGTGGGTTTCTTAAGTTCTTTGACTGCCCACTGATACGGGCGTGGGAGTACCTGTTGTAGTATCTAATTTATATGTGGAGCACTGAGTTGCAGTGCTTCATTATGCGGGGGGGAGAAATTGACAACCTTGACTATGGAGGATGTTTATTTGTTGACGGGGCTCCCTTTTCAAGGAATGGCCCTACCTGTTGATCCCCAGTTGCTAGGGGATGTACACTTGGCAGATTTGGCGCGGAGTTCTTGTTCAGGGATGAACATTATGTCAGGTTCGATCGTTCACATCAAGGATATGGATGTGCTCTTGCATCAGTGCATCGCAATGATGATCGTGAGGATTTATAGATCCTTAGTGACTCAGTGCATCAGTAGTGGTCAGCAGAGGATTATGCAAAGAGTGTTGGATGGAGATTTTTTCACCTAGGGCGTGATGTTGCATGCCAAGATGATGGGGCAGATTAACTGGTGTTAAACTGTTGACTCTGGTGATTTTGCCTTTGGATCGATCTTGGTGGCGTGGTTTTTGGAGACGGTGCCCATGTTGGACCCTAGAGTGTTGCTGCCAGTGGCTGAGACACGAGAGCCACGAATGATACAGTGGGAATTCATTTTAGTATGGCATGGAGGTGGGGAGGGTGGCCACTATTTTATGGCCACCTTAGCACATGTGTGGTGTCACATGCCACAGATTATACCATGGTTCCTGTATGGTGGGATGGACTTCTGGCATGACTTAGATATGGTGTTTCCTCCTAGAGAGGATTGGGACCATAGAGGTACATTGTTGTAATTTATGTTTTGTGATTTTGATAGTACATAGTTTTTTAATGCTTGAATGGATGTTGATGCTATCGTTTGTTTGTGTTTGTGCCGATGTGGGGCCACAAGGCTTAGAGGTGGAGTTGGTTGGAGAGCTACCTCATCAAGGGCTAGTGAGACCACCACGAGGAGAGTCGCGGGTGGAAGAGCGAAACCAGAGGGATGAGGCTGGTGTGAAGCCAATAGATGAGGTGAGAGCCGACATGAGGCACAGATATAATGATCTAGGTGCAAGTCCATCGTATGTGCCTTAGGTAAAGGCCGATGGGGAATTAGAGGATTTCTGACACCATTTGGAGGTTGTACTGCAGGGTGTTACTGAGGGATTACCATCCCATATATAGGACAAGAGAGTCCTAGAGTAGTGTATGGGTGGCCCTAAAGAGTTGCGTAGCCTGATCTGTAGAGTAGCTGTAGCGAGGGCATCGATGACTGGGTGACTGCCCCCAGACCTGGAGGACCCCCAGCTAGTGGGGCACCTTCTATAGAGAGAGGACTTGGTGGTGGTACTCTGGGGGCACCATGAGTGCTATGTTGTATATTTTTGTATTTATATAGGCATGCGAGCCCATTTTGTATAGGGTAGTGTGACACCTATTTTGTACCTATAGGGGTGAGGAGGGCTGACTTGCCTATGGACGATGTATATGTTGTACCATTTTGTAAACATTGATGACACATTGATCAATATATATATATATATATATATATATATATATATGGATATACATGTTTGGGATCTCTGTTATGTGTACAGGTGATGATATTTTGTTACGTTTTTTATGATTTCTTATCTATATGCTGTGATAGATTTTTGATGCTTTATGTATGTGTGATGATGTCTTGATGTGATAAATGACAATATAACACTAGGTTAGCCATGTTATCTGTTGCTTGATTAAATTTTCATGGAATATGTGTAAATGTAATGGAATCAAAGTTTTGAGATAAGAGTCTAACTTCCAGGTATTTGCAAAAGAGGCAAGGATCGCGGACATGGTACACATTATTGAGCTATAGGATGACGAGCTAGGAATCTAATAAGACGCTCAGGTGATGAATGTGGTGGTGATTGGCCTCAGAGAGGAGGCCAATGAAGACTGTGTAATATTCTAGGTTGTTGGTTGCTAAGCCCAAACATATGCCACTGGAGTGGAGTAGTTCATGTGATGGGGTGTAGAGGGCCCAAGTAGTCAAAGCAAGATTCTGTGTCCAATGGCTAGCTCCGTCAGTGTAACTGATGTGGTAGGACGATGTAGGATTCATCTTTCAATAGCACAAATGATAGATTAGGAATGAGTAGTGGAGGTAAAAAAAAAAGACTAAAAACTCTACAAATGTGTACAAAGAAAAATCCTAGGGTAGAATGACTACGCTTAGGCATAAAACTTCTTTAAGTACAACCCGTTGATGGGTTCTTTGAGAGGGTAGCCTTCTAGAGAGGCCATGAAGTATGTGCCTTTAGTGAGGCAGTGTTGGACGATGTAGGGTCCATGCCATAACGACTCGAATTTCCCATGACCGAGAGTATTGTGAGTGATACCATAGGCTAGGATGAGATCTCCTTTGTTGAATGAGAAAAGGTTGACATGGTGGTCAAAGGTGGCTTTAGACCATTCTTTAGATGCCTCATTGTTCTGTATTAAAGATCGATGATCTTCATCCAACGATTCTAGTTTAGCAAGTGATGCTCCATTGGAGTAGTGTCAGGTAATAACTCAATGGTGGTGTGCAATGTGGGAATTTCTCACTCGATGGGGAGGGTGGTTTCAATCCCATGGACGAGATGAAATGGTGTAAAACTAGTGGTAGTTTTGACTTTCGTGTGATAAGTGCATAACGTTGAAAACAACATATGATTCCAATTGGTTTTATGCTTGTTGACAATACGTTACAACATGGTTTTGAGGACTTTGTTGACAGCTGTTGACTCCTGGTTATGGAAGAAAGGAAAAGTACAAACTACACAGAAGGAACATTGACTGATATTGGTTCGAAGTGGTCAAATAAGCAGAAAAGAAGGAGAGAAGTGATATAAAAGGAGTCATTGAATGAGAATATCGAGGAAGATAAATCAGTAAGGAATATGGATCTTGGACAACTCAGCAAGTGAAAAAACCACCAATGGATGATTTGGAGCACCTCATGGGAAAGAAGGAAAGACAGGTTGGCGAAGCCCTGAAAATGTGGGTCAAGTTGACCTAGGGTTTTAGACACATAGGGTTTTGGGATCTAGGGTTGTGACACCTAGATGTCTACCATGTAAGGTGTAAATAAAGGTTTAGAGGACCTGGGATCAAGTCGTTCCGAGTTCGAAGAGGATTTTTATTATTGAGGTTGAGTGATTATTGTTGTGCATGAGGAGAGTATTGTGTTGTGATAATATTCTTGTATTGTAATATCTTCAGCTGGGTGAAAAGATCAATCCTACAGTTGGGTGCACAGGGAGGGGAGAGAATAAGAGAAGGAGAGAGAGATCTACAAGTCAAGTGCGCAGATAGAACTGTATGTTTTCATATAATATATCAAGAAACACATTTATGTGGACGTAGCCCTAGGGAGAGGGTGAACGACGTACATCTTGTTGTTATGTGTGATTGATGCTATGTTCTTTGCCTTCTAATATTTTGTCATTCCATTATTTTTCTATATCTAAGATATAACTGTGCGAAGTAGGTTTAAGTTAGTAAAGAATAACTAGATCTCTATGTGTTGTTCTTTTGAATACACTTGCATCTTATCTAGTTGTAGACACCTGTGTCCTGCAACCCCCTATTGCTACTTTGGGTGAGATTGCATCTGCTTCATAGGTGTTTCTGAAAGGGCCAGTAGTTAGGGATTATTGGTGTGTTGTTAGAGTTGAACCCTAAGTCTACCCCTGTGCCAACAAATGGTTCTATTGCCGAGACAGGGATCTTCTTGAGGGAATGTCAAGGTGGTTTCCATCGAAGACAGAGATTAAAAAGTGGATAGAAGAATAGGAGAAGAACTTCGTTGAGGCTTAGAATAAGAACCCTAATCTTAGTACAGAGGATTGGTTGGGAAGGTATATCTTTACCAATATACATGATATTTTCTTTGGAGGAATTCATAAGGAGATATACGAGTAGTTAGCCAAATTAGCAGATACCCAGTTTGAGATCGTATTTAGAGAACATGTGGTTTGGATGTCGGCACTGAGAAAGAAGGTCAAGAGAGTTGATAATGTCAAGTCAAGAGTAGTAGATCTCTGTTTTGATAGCACCATTGGAGGGTACATTACCGAGTTTTCTATTGACATAGTAGAGTCATATAGCCAAGCAGAGAGATATTTCTTTAAGGGGCCGAGAGGAAAAATTTTACACTTTTTGAAGTTGAAGATCAAGATGATATTGCATGAGAAGAACATCTTGAAGATACAGTAGTTGTTCAGATCAAAAATATAATGTTCAAGAATTTAGACAATGACAATGACATCGAGGTTGGACATACACGTAGTGGGAGAACCTTAAGAGAGGTTCCTTTGGTGGACTTGTTTGATCCAAATCAAGAACCATTAACACAGGAAAAAGGGTTTTATAGTGGAGAAGAACAAGAGTTATTGAATGAGGAACATTCAGAGTCCACTAGGGAAGAGAAAGGGAAGACTGAAGAACCTCGTCGAGAAGAATCAGAAACTTCATGAATTGCATTGAGCGTCGAAGTAAGTACTATTACTCCTCCTATTGTTTTAGCAGTGTTAAGTAACCAGGGTAGCTAGAGTTATTAGAGCACTCAGAGTATTGTTACCAACAATTCATCACATACTCAGTCAAGCACCCTAGGAAGATCTATGGAATATGAAATGAGGCTACCTATGTTTAGAGGAGATGGATCTGAAGATCCTGATCAACACTGGTTCTTATGCGAAGCTATATGGAGTATTAATCAAGTCAATGACAAAGTAGTTAAGAGAGCTCAATTTAGTACTACCTTAAGAGACCACGCACTGAGATGGTACATGAAGTTTGTTAATGGCATTGTACAGCCTAAATCATTGAACGATATCAAGACCGCGTTGAGTGAAGAGTTAAAGAAACCCAAGTCGAAGTCACAGTGCATTACAGAGCTTAAAGAAATCAAGTAGAGAGTAGCTGAACCTGTTTGGGAGTTTAATCAGAGGTTTAAGACCTTGAAATGCCATTTGAGTTTTCAGATCCCAGATGCGAAGAACAAATAATGGTTCATTTATGCCCTCTTATGACATATCAGAGTTCCTCTTATGCAACATAAGGTCACTTCATAGGTTGAGGCATTGGAGATCGTCATGAAGCTAGAATCAGACCCTAAGGGAGAATCCATCTCAAGTATGAGTCAAATTTTGAGTCGGCTAACTAGCTTATCTCTGCAGGTCGAAGATATGATGAAAGATAAGGGAAACGATAAGAGAGAAGACATCTGGTGTATCAGATGCAAATCAGAAGTCCATTATAAGGAGCATTGTCCCCTATTTAATGAGTACTTGGCCTCTGGAGCTCCAATCCCTTTGAAGCAGGTTACTCTACCCTGGTGTGAGGTATGTATAAATAGACATCATCCTGGTGAATGTTATTACATGCAAAAATATGTCCAGACACCTACAAACCTTTACTGCACATTCTGTAAATCTGTGGGGAATGATGAGAAGGACTATAGGGCTTATGACCTCTTGCACAAAATATTAAGAGATACATATAGGATTCAAGGTGAAGTACAGCAGGAAGGAAATGCTACGTAGTTTAATTCTCCAGGAAGAGGAAAATTCAACTCTCGTGGTGGATTTAGAGGAAGAGGGAAAGGATGAGGCATGGGTTGAGGTCAAGTTCAAATCATTTGTTATAACCATGCACAACCATGAAACTTGGAAAGGGACTTCCAGAACCCTTGTACCACTTGCATCTACTGAAACTCATTTGAACATGTTATTGAAGATTGTCCAACATTTTTATCGAAGCTCTAGGAGAGACAAGGTGGAAACCAACAAGTAAAATTAATCTTAGCAGAACCTCGAGGAGAGGATCCCAGAGTCGTCCTTATCACTAGAGGAGGTTCTATTACAGGTGAAGACAAAGTGACCCTAGAAAATACTATAGATGAATCAAGGGTTAGAAGAACTGCAGAGAATACACAAGTGTTTGATACAAGGAAAGAAAAGAAGACGTTTGAAGAGGCAAGAAAAGAATTTGGAAGAGGCCAGGATTCTTCATCAAAGACACAACTAGAAGTGAGAGAATGTGGAATGCCTATAACATTTGATTAGTCTGCATCACCTGGAGAAGGAAAAGAGGTAAGAAATCTTATGGAATTCTTATGTACTTATTAATTTTATTAAGGATGAAAGAGCTATACCAGAACTACAAAATTTGATCAGATAGTATGAGATCCATAGGGTAGACCCTATGATGAATAGATCAGTACATCAAGTATCTAGAAAGAGAAGGAAAAATAAGGAACTACACCTTAATGCTCAGATTGGATATTATGACATAGATTATGTGGTCCTCGACTTTGGATCAGAAGTCAATGTTATGACGAAGCAGACATGGGCACTAATGGGAAAACCTAAGTTGATTTACAACCCTATTAGGCTTAGGATGGCTAATTAGCAGGTAGTAAGCCCCTTTGGGAGATTGGAAGCATGTCCCTATGGACATCGGCGAGGTAAGGACGTTTGTGGACTTCGAGGTGATTTATATAGTTCACGATAGTTGTCCTTATCCTACACTGTTAGGAATTGATTGGGATTTCAACAATTCCATTGTCATTGACTTAAAGAAAAGAAGAATGGCATTTGAAGGTGATGGCCTTAGGGTCATCGCACCTCTTGATCCTGATGAAGGTCGCAGATACACAAAACCCATAAGAGAAGAAGATTGTTCTTATGAACTAGAGAACATATATAAATTAACAACAAGACAACATGATTACATTAATCCTACAACAAATGGGAACTTAAGCTGGCGAAGTGACAACACATGCTCATTAGATTCAGAGGAAGAACTAGAGAACTAGAAAAACAAAATGTATGAAGCTTCTACGAGAAGGTGTGCTATATTGACCAGGGAAGTTTGTTGATATGGCACAGAAGTAAGAAATATTCCCACATTTGATGGTTTAAATCATTTAGAAACATTATTTTCAGAATTTGAAGAAATTGTACCAATATAACAACGACTGTTGGAATTGGATGAAGCCTTCAATTAAATGCCAGTGAGATTGTGGGGAACACACAAGAAGAACATCGTGGAATGGGCGCAATGTCACACTTTGATTACAATGCGTTTTTTAGAACAAGTCAAAGGGTCTAAAGTTTGATACACAGGTCAGATCTTCCCAAAGGATCATGTGCAAAGTTGTGAGGAGGCCTGGAGAAACATTCCTCAAGAGAAGTGGGTGCATAAATTCATTAACACTTTGGACACCGTGCCTATCAATTGGTATCTTCAAGAAGAACTGTGCCTCACCACTACAAATTGGTATGGTATGACTCAGAATTTGTAGCTATATTCTTATTTGAAAGTCAGTACCCCACAATAGATCAAGCTCTTCAAGTGGTAAGATAGAAAGTCTTTGAGGAGGCACCTAACCTCCCTTTGGAGCAAGAAGAGGATGAATGGACTGCACCTCTTTAGAAACTACAAGGTCGTTACAATATCAATGCTACTGAAGATGGTGATCCTAGGAATTTGAACATCGTAGAAACAAAATGACAGAGAGATATAGAAGGAATAGGATTTGAACTACCTTTTATTGGAAAACCAATCAAAATCAAGAAAGTTAATATTGGAAGAGAGAAAGCAACTAAGCTCAAAAAATTTGGAGATTTTTGGTATGATGCCACTATTGATAAGATCATGAAATTATTGCATAAATATCAGGACTTATTTCCAACCAAGTTCACCGACATGAAGAGAATTAAAGGACCCATGGGAGAAATGAAGATCCCCTTGAAGCCATATGCAAGGCCAGTCAAGCAGAGACCTTACAGACTAAATCCCAAGTATAAACAGAAAGTCAATATTGAATTAGACAGAATGTTGGAAGCAGGAATCATAGAACCTGTTGAAGAATAATAATGGATTAGCCCTATGATGGTCCAAGATAAGAAGTCATGAGAGATCAAAATCTGTGTAGATTTAAGGAATCCAAATGATGCATGATTACATGATCCATTCCCTACACCTTTTACATATGAGGTTCTAGATAATGTGGGAGGACAAGAAGTTTACTCCTTCACAAATGGATTCTTAGGTTATCACCATATCAGGATTGCTAAGGAAGATCACCATAAGACCACATTTGAAAAAGAATGGGGTTCTTTCCAGTACATTGTAATGCCTTTCAGACTAAAAAATGCACCAGCCATATTTTCTAGGGTGGTGGTCGAAGCATTCAAGGAATTTTTACATAAATATTTGGAAGCATATTTTGATGATTGGATTGCTTTTAGCTTATTGCAAAATCATATTGAATGCTTAAGACTAATGTTGGATAAGTGACGACAATGTCAGATTTCCCTGAACCTAAAGAAGTGTATCTTCTTTTCACCCTTTGGAGTGATTCTAGGCCATATTGTGTGTAATCAGGGGTTGTTGGTAGATTCTTTTAAGATTGCCATAATTTTTGAACTACCCCCTCCTACTTTGGTTAGAAAGTTTTGCACTGCACTGGGACATACTAGATACTATAGAAAGTTCATCAAGGGCTATTCATATATAAAAACACCTATGAAGAAGTTATCAAAGAAATATTGTTAGTTTAAATGGTTAGAGGAATGTCAGTGGAGCTTCGACACACTGAACTAGAAAATGGTCATTGCTCCCATTCTAGTTTTCCCAGATTGGACTAAGGAATTTTATGTGCATGTCGATGCTTCATCTATTTCATTAGGAGCAGTGTTAGCACAGCCAGGAGAAGGAGATATTGACCATCTATTAGCCTTTGCTAGAAGTAATCTATCTATAGATGAGATAAATTACACTACCACTGAGAGAGAAGCTTTAGCCATGGTGTATGTGCTGCAAAAGTTTCGACACTACTTGTTGGGAGGAAATTTTAAGATGTTCATCGATCACTTTGTGCTGAAGTACATAGTCAACAAGCCAGTGTTGGGGGGAATAATATGTAGATGGCTATTGTTATTTCGGGAATATGATTTTGAGATTGTGGTCAAGACAGGGAGAATGAACAAGGGACTTGACTACTTATCTAGGTTAGAACATGGAGATGAACCTAACAGTTTGGAGGATACACTACCAGATGCACAGTTGTTGTCCATCATAAAATTTTATGGTCAATTCGTCGAGATATTTTATTTCTTTTCAACGGGAATGGCACCTCAATAATATATAGTCATTCAAAAGAAACAACTGGTAGTTCATGCTACAGATTTTTCACTTATAGATGAACAAATTTATAATATGGGACCTGATGAGATCCCGAGGAGATGTGTTATGGAGGCAGAAAGACCATTTATTTTGGCATAAGCACATGAGGGCATTGTAGGAGGACACTATGTAGGAAAAGAAACAATGGAGAAGGTTCTAAGAGTTGGCCTTTGGTGGCCCACTTTACACAAAGATGCTAAGGAATACTACAAAGCCTGCGATGTATGCCAAAGAGTTGGGAAACCTTCTAGAAGAGATGAGATGCCTTTAGCACCTCAACTAACTTTACAGGCATTTGATAAATGGGCCATTAATTTTGTGGGACCTATCAACCCACCAGGAAAGAACACAGGAGCTTGATACATTATCACTGCGATAGAGCATTTGACCAAATGGGAAGAAGCAATAGAATTCAAGGACTGTAGTGCAACTACAACAGCTCGATTCATATTTGATGATATCATAACCAGATTTGGATGCCTGAAGATCCTTATGAGTGATCAAGGCACACATTTTATCAATAAGACTATTGAAGCCTTGACTCAGAAATTTGAAGTTCATCATCAGAAGAGCACACCTTACCACCCACAAGCAAATGGCACAGTTGAATATTTCAATAAGATCTTGGAGACAACGCTGATGAAGATTTATAGTGTGAACATGGATGATTGGGATTTGAGGGTACAAGTAGTGTTATGGGCATACATAACTACTTGAAAGAAGTTGACAATGCAGACTCACTTTAAGTTGGTTTATGGTCTAGAAGCAGTGGTACCTATGGACTATCTAGTTCCTAGCTTGAGAATTGCAACATTTACAGGTATGGATGACATAGGCGTTGTGCAAGACAGGCTTGCACAGTTTGTCTAACTGGAAGAAGATAGGTTCATTGTAGGATTCCATTAGCATGTACAGAAGGAACGAGATAAGGCCTACCATGACAGGCATATAAAGAAGAAAGAATTTAAGCAAAGAGATCTGGTATTGGTATATGACAACAAGTTCATGAAGCATCCAAGGAAGTTCATGACACATTGGCTTGGGCCATATGAGGTTTCCTACGTTACAAAAGGAGGAGTTGTGTAGTTGAAGAGTTTGAATGGAGAATGGAAGGAAGGTTTAGTGAATGGGAGCCAGTTCAAATTGTACTATGACAACCAGTTTCCTTCTAGCTCTCAGTAAAAGCATAAAAAGAAGGGTCTAGGTACCAGGTGCAGTTGAAACTAGGTACCAGACACAAAAAATATAGTCTGCATAAGGAAGGGAGGCACATAGCAGAGAGCATAGGCTGATCTGCACAGTCTGAAGTCAAAGTAAAATAGAAGGTTCAGACTTGCACTTCCTTGGGATGAGTCACATGTGAATGTTGGGGGGCTGTTGGCCCTTGGTTATGGAAGAAAGACAAAGTACAAACTGTGAGGAAGGCACATTGACTGAGATTGGTTTGAAGTGGTCAAAGTAGCATAAAATAAGGAGCGAATTAAGATAAAATGAGACATTGAATGAGAAGATCGAGGAAGGCATATCAACAAGGAAGATGGATCATGGACAACTCAGCAAGAAGAAAAAGCCACCAATAGATTCTTTGGAGAACCTCGCGGGAAATAAGGAAAGACGAGATGGTGAAGCCCTGAAAATGCAAGTCAAGTTGACCTAGGGTTTTAGAAACCTAGGGTTTTGGGATCAAGGGTTGTGACACCTAGACGTCTATCATGTAAGGTATAAATAAAGGTCTATAGGACTTGGGATTGGGTCATTCCGAGTTCGAAGAGGATTTGTATTGTTGAGGTTGAGTGATTATTGTTGTGCATGAGGAGAGTATTGTGTTGTGACAATATTCTTGTATTGTAAGATCTTCAAGTCAGTGCAAAGATCAATCCTACAGCTGGGCACACAGAGAGGGGAGAGAAGAAGAGAAGGAGAGAGAGATACGCAAGCTAAGTGTGCATATAGAACTGTATATATGTATATAAAGAAACACAGTTTTATGGACGTAGCCCTAGGGAGAGGGTGAACCACTTACATCTTGTTGTTATGTGTGATTGATGTTGTGTTCTTTACCTTCTGTTATTTTGTCATTCCATTATTTTTCTATATCTGAGATATAACTGTGCGAAGTAGGTTTAAGTTGGTAAAGAATAACTAGATCTTTGTGTGTTGTTATTTTGAATCCACTTACATTTCCTCTGGTTGTAGACACTTCTGTCCTACAACCCCTTATTTCTACTTCAGGTGAGATGGCATATGCTTCACAAGTGTTGTTGAAAGGTCCAGTAGTTAGGGCTTGTTGGTGCGCTGTTAGAGTTGAACCCTAGGTCTTCCCCTATTCCAACAACAACCTCGACTTGCCCGTTGGACTGAGGGTAGTATAGAGAGGCAAACTCATGGGAGAAGCCTAACTTTGAGGAGAGTTTGATGAATATCTCATTCTCAAAGTTTTTACTATGATTGAAGACTAACTGTAGTGGAACTCTGAAGCAGGTAATGATGTGATTGAAGAAAAAATGTGTTGTTGTGTCAATGGTGTTATTTAAGGAGGCATGGTTTTGACCTATTTGGTTAAGTAATCTATTACTACGACGATGCACTTGTTTCCATTTCTATATGGAGGATTGCAAGTCATGAATTCAATTCCCCATTTGCATAAGGGTCTGACAGTGATGACTATATGTAGAAGAGAGGGTGGCACTCATGCTTTGTTTGCATAAAGCTAGCATTTGTCGCATCGCTTGACAACGTGGATGTAATCATGAAACAATGTGGGCCAAAAGTATCTGGATCAAATGAATTTTTGGGTGGTGGAAATCCTTGAGAGGTGGCCACCGCAAGAACCACCATGGAAATCATTCAAGACTTTGTCTGCTTCGTCGATGGTCAAACATCAGCGGAGTATGGTGTCAACCCCACATCGATACAAGATGTCATCGATGAGGAGGTATCAAGGGGCGTGATGGAAAATGCAATGATGATCGTTGTGAGAGAGATGAGACCCAAAATTTTGTGTCCACAGGTAAACAAGGAGGTCCCCATACCAAGGGTCATCCAAGGGAATGTAGAATAAGTGTTTGTCGAGAAAATCCATATTGACAGGTGAACTTGTAGTGTCTGAGGGAAACATTGTGATGATTTCGATGAGAACAAGTGCTTTCTTTCTTTTGGGAGTTGAAAACTCTATATCATATTCATGAAGGATGATGATCCATCAGGAAAATTTACCATTAATTTTCCATCGACTAAGCAAGTACTGCATGGGATTAGAATCTTCCATGACTTTGGTGGTGCGAAGCAAGATATAATGACGTAGTTTCTAAACTGTGAGGACAACTACGAGGACAACTGTGAGGGTGATTTTATCCTCATGATTATACTTTAGAGGTGGTCTTGAAATATTTTTAGTGACATAGTAAATGACATGCTCACGACCATCATCCCCTAGTTGAACGAGAACTCCTGCTACTGAGACAGTTGAGGCCGACAAGTAGAAGATGTAGTCGTGATCATAGTCAGGAGGAATAATAAAAGGGGCATTGGATAACACTTCTTTTAAATCATCAAAAGAGGTTTGGGCATGTTCATCCCATCGAAAGGGGATATCATGATGCAGTAAGCGAAGGAAACCATGTCTGCAAGTGGTGTAATCTGGGACAAAGCGTCATAAAAAGTTGTCTTTACCTTGCAGGCTCTACAGTTGGCACAAATTCCTAGGTGGTGGAATTTCTATGATAGATTGGACCTTGAGGGGGTCTACTTTTATGCTGTGTTGGGAGACAATGAACCCAAGGAGGCGTCTGAGTGATGAAAAATACACACTTGAGGGGGTTCAAGTGGATATTGTACTGGAGACACTGTTGAAAGACAACTCGTAAGTCATCTAGATGTTGAGTTTGTTTCTTGGATCGAGCAGTGAGGTCATCCAAGTAAGAAAGGATGATGCAAGCGAGATCATGGAAAAAATAAGTCATGGCTCATTGGAACGTAGCACCTATGTTCTTAAGTCCAAAAGCCATGACACGATAGGAAAAAGTACCCCATGGGTTGGTAAATGCAGTTTTATACTGATCTGTTGAGTGGATATGGATTTGATTGTAGCCAGAGAAACCATCCATGAAGGATAGAGCCTCATGGCCTGCACAGTCATCGATAATTTGGTCGATGAAAGGTGTGGGGAAGTTGTTTTTGGGACAAGCATGGTTGAGATCATTAAAGTTGGTGTAGATGGGAATAGTGCCCTATGTTTTATTAACAGGGACGGGGTTGGAGACCCATGATGTGTATGAGATGGGGTATATGAACTCTGCGGCATGTAGTTCATCAATTTCGGCTTTGATAGTCGTAGCTTTGGATCGGTGCAGTGGTTGTTTCTTTTGACGTACTGGGGCCAAGTGTCGATGTGATGTTCAATGATAGAAGGATCAAGGCTAGACATCTCTATATATGACCAGGCAAAAATATCTCGGTATTCCTGAAAGAGTGCTTTGTAAGTGGTGAATTCCTCAGGGGAGCATGGGACGCCAATGGTGATTTCCTCTATGATTCTGAGTTTGATGGAAATTTTGATTTTGATAGTCTAGGAAATTTTGGCTATGTTTCCTTCTTCAAAAGCATCAAGGGTAGGGATAGGGTTGTTGAACCAGTCTATATGCTCTGACGGAATAAATTCCTTGGTTTTGATTGCACATATGGAGATTTTTCTAGGTGGGTTGAAGGATTCCTATGAGAGAAAGAGTGCTTTGTGATGAAGCGTTTTCCATGGGCAATCACGGGTAGTTAGTTCCTCTAGGATATCTTCGTCACAGTGGAAAATGCAAGAATATAGGGGATCCGGGGAAGTAGCATTGGTGACTGTCATCGTATGATTGTCTTTAGGTGGTGAATATGTAGAGGGGGTGTGGCAATTGTGGTGTGATGGTGTTCTTGTCATAAAACAAATGTCTAGATACTGTGGGTTGTAAACTGTGGTCAGGGGTAAGATTTCTTGAGGGAAATGAACTGGAGAATTGGACAGATTTAGGGGAAAATCCTCAGATAGTATATCCATAAACCATGGAGGGATGGGAAGTGACTCTGGTTTAAGGGAGGTGATGTGAATAGTATCTGGAGAAGGAATAGGGGGAATCACTTGCATCATCGGAAGTGGGGTGGTTGGAGGATTTTGAATAAGGGCCATTTGATGACGCCTATATTCAATGATCAAAGGAAACTTGTATGTGAAATGATCAAGTGAGTGACAAAGAGAGAAGGGGCACCTCATTTGTTCAATGACTGATGTTGTGAAATAATGGATGTTGGTGATGTGGGTACCCGATGGCATGGGCGGAGAGGGGTCTTGATGAAATTTTTGGCGTATTGTAGTTAGTGTCTTCTGAAACTAAGGTAATGCAGGGAAGTGATGAGTGTACTGGACATACTCTGAATATATGGAACATGCAAATTTGGTTTGCAACCCTTTACTTCCTGTAGTAGCAGACGCGGTGGTAGTACTAGGTGTGTTTGCTGAAGCGACGATCGATGTGGTTTCTCAAGGGAGTTGGATCAAGTTGTGTAACTTGAGGAGAGAGAGACATCTATTTTTAGGGTGTCCCTCTCTCTCGCAAAGTGCATAAGGAAATTGAATTCGAGGAGGAAGTGGAGCGATGGGATATTTCTTTGTCTGTCTTCCCCCAACTATCATGGTGGTGCTGTCAAGTGGGGGTGAGGGAGGTGTGGTCAGAGTTAGTAATGGAATCTACATCAGGATTTCCTCTGTTTGGGGAGGGAGGGATTGTTGAGGGACCATCATGGGTGGGTGTAGATACCATACCAGAATGACGAGCACCATGTTGGGAAGGGTAAGAATCAAAACTACCTGGAAATATTGTATGCACGTTGGGGGGTAGAAGAAGGTAATGGCTTGGGGGATTGTCTCCCAAACTGGGATTTGACCCTGGGGGAGGGTGAAATTGGGGATAAGTGGTGTCATAGGGTTCTCAGGGGATTCCCGAGGTAGGATTCTTTCACTGGTGGGCCGTCAGGGAGTGGAGAAGCCTCTGTAGGAGGAATGATATCTCCAGGTTTAGTTCCATTGGAAGATATGACACACACTTGTGCTGAGGGGTGTATGAGTGGTGGTGCTCCATGGTATGGCCCCAACAAAGATGGGTCCTTGAAAATTTTGGGGCCCATATCCATGAGTGGATATGCGCCAGAACTAGTGTGGAAAAGAGGTAAAATTTTATTGATGTTGGAGTAGTGGTTAGGCTCGTAATGTGAGACTTGGTCAATGGTGATGATCTTCCTGTTTTGGGGGAACATCATCGTTCAAAACATAGAATAGGACACAAAATTCATAGAATACATGTAGCTATGTCCAAACAAGATGCTGTAATCAAGCGAGGTATTAATAACCTCAATGTCGATAGGGATGGTTTTTCCCCCGAGTTCAATGGGGACATTTTGAAAGAGCCCTTCAGGAGGGGATGGTCTTCCATCATAGGCTCTCAAAGTGATGGCATATGGTATTAGCTCAGGGGAGACAAGTTTCTTCCATAAAAGTTTGGGCATGATGCATGTGGATGCACCTTCATCATTGATACATCAATGAACCATGATGTTCCAAATTTTGACTGGTATCTGGAAAGCTACCAGATGTGATGAGTTCAGTGTCGGTAGGGTCGACTGCCACTAAGGTGGAAAGTAAGTATTTTTGTTGAGTTGTATAGGTTTGGAGGACCTCCAATACTGACATGGCTGCAGGAGATTGCACCAGTTCATTGACTAGACTATAGCTGTGTGTTGTCCTAGCCTGAGGGTTGTTGACATTTCGTCGTAACGAGATGCAGGGGCTATGAATGGCGGGATTAGTGTTAGGGTAGGGAATCATCAAAGGTTGTCTGGTTGTAGCTGGAGCTACTTCTGAAGTGGTGGGAGTAGATTTAGGGGGTTCGATGTATTGACGACTGCGCGTTTGCAGAAGAATTTATTCTTCTCTAGTGAGGAGGATATTGCGATCCACCGGATTCCCGGGGTTTTGATACTGTCCCATTTTTGGTGGGGCAAGATGCATCTCCTACTAGGTATTCATCACACCTTGGTGTGGAATAGGTTTTTGCAACATAGTTGGGGGTGGTTGTTTCAAATACTATTATGGGTCCTGTTGAGGGGCAGAAGGGGCTGGATGACATGGCGCATTCATGGAATCTTTCATCCATTTGAAATCAACGATTTGGGGGCAATGGTGAGTATAATGACCATGCTCACCAAAAAGAGAATAAGGGAAGTTCATATGGAAGTTGTTGTTGTTTTTCCTCCCTTGCTGTTTTTTTTTATTTCCCCCTTGGGGGTTTTGGTTACCCTGGTTCTGGTTTCCCCTAGAAGGTTGGTTTTGTTGGGGGTTATTTCCCCTGGGTCCTGGGTTATTATTGTTTCGGTTTTTTCCTTTATTTTTGGGATTATTCAGCTGATGGGATGAATTTTCCATATTCATTTGTTCATAATTTTGAAATTGTTGAATGGGAGAGGGATGAACAAAGTTAACCCCAGTGTGTGGTTGTCCTTGTGGAGGATCAATTGGCTGTGGAGGACAAGGAAATGGAAAATACTGATTATTTTGTGGCAATGATTTGTATGGTGCATAGGAAGGCATAGTGCTTTCACTAGTGCCCAGGTTATAAGATGAGGTAGAGGGGGTACCCAAACTTGGTTGAGAGGTCGGGAACATCATGGGTGTTGGCAAGGGTCCACTCATGGGTGGAGGGGGGGCCACAGGATATGGTTGTTGGTAAGGGGGAGCAGGGTAGTAAGATGGACCTCCATACATCGGTGGATATTGAGGTGTACCATACATGGGTGGTGGTTGTATGTACGGATTATGCTGTATTGTGGTACCGATTAATCCATCCACTAGATGAGACATCCCAGTTTTTTCCTGGCCGAATGGTATGGGTCTCGGGGCGTCGAGTAGTATTCTGTATAAGTAACCTGACTGAGCATAAATGACGTCTCGTTATCGAGCCTTATCATAGGCTTCCTCTTTGGTTTGGGGGAAGGTGGAGGGCACATCTTTGGCAAGGAGAAAAATGAGTGATCTAAGAAATCAATCAAGACATTGTTCTTTGGTGATTTCTGATTTGCATAAAATACGTCGTCGACGCCATTCGTGAATGTGGTCAGCAATATGCGTGGACGAGGTTTGTTTAAACTCAAAGAGAATTTCTATACCATTGTCATGATGAAATGGTAGATGTAAGAAGGTTAAAAATGTTTTGGCCAAGGATTCAAAAGTCACATGGGACCCTGATTTTTCATCCACATACCATTTGGTTGATGGACCAATGAGTGTGCGCTTAAATAACCTCAAACGGATGGAGTTGTCCATTATGCTATTTGAAGAGCACCATAAGTGGAAGGTCATGATATGTTTGGTGAGATCTTCTCCTACCTTTCCTTCGAACTTGGGAATGTCTGAAGGTAGTTTGGTAGGCATAGCAGGCCATGTGGGGTCATGCAATATAGGGTCATTTGTGAGTTTACTCAAATTAGGTATGTTGAGAGAGGCCAAATATGGAATGTGGAGTGGTGATGGAGGATTAGTTCCAATCATGGTATGAGCAAGTTCTGTACTTGACCCTTGAGGGGGGTTGGGTGGGGTTGTACTTCCCCCTTGAGAAGAAGTTTGTCCCCCACTTCCTTGTAAACAAGAGCTAGTGGATGGTTGGTTTTGGGAATTGGACCCAAGTAAAGTGGAACCAAGCAAATTTGATCCCAAAATAGTATCACTCACAAGGGTGTGATATGGTTGAGTCGGTGATTTGGCGAGACTAGTTACTCCTCCTAGGATAGGAGGGATAGTTTTCAAGCATTTGGAACGACAAGGATTATGTGGGTCCCCTATGATGTTCGACTAGCAAAGTGAATGTGTGAAAATGGTGATGAGAGCAATAAACGAACAAGATATTTGTATAATTTAGACCTTCACAATATATCGCACAATCATATGTAGTCACATGAGAATCATACATAAATCAATTGAAAAGAAGCATATATGTGGGTAGGTGGATTTTGTCCGCGTGGCAGAACAAAGAAAAAAAATTCTCGTGTCCTAAAAATATGTAACATCCTTCCTCTCAAATACGTAACTAGTGAAGGATGAAACAATCAGTTATAATGAGGGGTAGAGGGTGCATATCCTGAAAGAGATGGAGATATTTCTCAATAGCCACACAAAATCTGATCAAGGTGCAATTGCAGCCCACAATTGCCACCTGGGTAGATGTCCTAAAAATTTGGCCACTAGGTGCCTCGGTCAAAGTGGAACATTTAAATTTTTGGCCTCAGAAATGGGTCACAGGATGGATCCCTTCCAAGAGTTGGGTGACTCAAGGGGGGATGCATAGAACAACTGGACCTCGGCCTTCGACCCTTCATGGGTATCTCCCTGCCTTATGGTGTTAGGAACACTTGACTTGGAGGATTTTAAAGTTCCCTATTTGTCAACTTCTAATCTTTGAAGATGTGAGAACCAGATAACAAGGGATTATTTGGATGCCTACTCCTGAGATCCTAGCTAGAATAAAATATTTCTTTTGGCACCTCCTGTGGAGGAAAACTTAGTGAATTTTTAGAAAAAAATTAGATGTGGTTGTTTGAGAGATTGGGGGTGTGAACCAATCCCGTTTGAATTAAGTGGGTGTGGATAATTTCTTCAAGAAATAGTGGGACATTTCAGAATCCATTGGGAGGAAACCTACTTCAACCTCCACAATTCGAGATGAAATTATGTGCATGAGTAGTGACTTTGTGTGTGATCAAGTGAACAAGTGTGCCAAAATTTTAATAAGTTTAGGTGTCGATTTGTAGCATGTGGACTTCCTGTGGTCCTTACAAATCTTGATTACCTATCTTACTAAATTCCATTGGTACAACCTTGCGGAATTTTAAAGTCCCTAAAGAACTAGCATGTGGACATATGGGTCCTTACCAATCCTTTAAACTCCCTAATGTGATTTAATCTAAGAAATATTCACAAAACTATCCTGGATTGCAAGCATGTGGGCATGTATGGGCCCATTACTATGATCTTTAAGCTCCCCTAGTGATGTAAAATAAGAAAGTAGCTTCAAAACTATCCTAACTTTGCAACATGGGGGCATGTATGGGCTCTTACAAATTTAAGATGTTTGAAAATAAACTAAAAGGATCCCTAGGGGGTTTGTCCTCTCCTAAAGATTTTAGGGGAGATGAAATGTCTCCTTAATCACTTTTTTGTTTCTCACGATTGCTCTATGGGGTGAGAGAAGAGTATACTCAATGATCAAAGTTTGATTTCTGGTGCCAATGCAAGTGTTTTTATATGTGATAGTAAAGAATCTCAACTTATGTTTTAAAATCAAAACAAGCCATCCATGTGGAAACTCAAGGCAAAAAGAGGAGAAAATATGTTTCGTTTTAATGCCCTAAGTGCCTATGTTTTGACTAACCATTCATGTGGAGAGGGAATCTAAGTGTGGTGCATTTACAAAATTTCATAAAAGCAAGATTTTTAAGGCTAGGGGCCTTCAAAACATCACAAAAACTATTACAATGTTGAGATTCTCGACAGATATGTGGGTTATAGTTTAGATAGAGGCGCAGTGGATGCATAATGCGCAGATAACCGAGGACCTTTGGGTGCACTGGGCGCAGAGAATAGAAATGTTATGTGCACACAATGTTCTGAATGTGCGTCTATGGCCCGAAATACCTGCGCATGTTCTGATACGCGTCGGGGGGGATTTTAAGTCAAATTCTCCTCTTCCAGCTCCAAACTCAGCACTTTGTAGGTAAGGCTAGGCCAGTTATGATCCTTGCAAGGCAAATGGGTCAAAACAACGTGCTCAAACAACCCAAATAGGGAGGAAATTGATACCTTATCCCTAGTATGGTTGCCAATCTGTTGTGTCTGTTTCATCACTTGAATAAGAAAAAGAGGGGCACATGCAAGTCTAGTTGGGCCTGCTAGACATGGCATAGGTTAGTGTATGAATCAAATCATTCAATCACATGAAATAAACAAACAACTAAGCTACAAACAACTAAAGAAATAACTAAAGAAAGAAAAATAAAACGCATGAGGAAATTAGAACCAAAATCAATAAAAAAAAATGACCAATAATCATGCCACCAATGGAGAAGTATATTAGTGGGCAAACACCATAGAAACATAGGGGCTTATGGATCCCCTCTTCCTCCTTGGGAGGGCTCTTAAGTCCCCTATGTGAGAGCTCTTCTTACAAATGATAAAGTAGAAAGAAAATGGTGAATAAATCCAAGATTATTCCCTCAAGAGGTGAGGTGAATATCTTATTGAGATGATGCTAGTATTCTCCAAGAAGAAAAGAGGTTTCTTGAAGGAGAATAGAGGCAGCATAAAAATACAATGAGATTCTTGAATTCTTAGTGCACCCATGGCCTCCTTTTACAACATGTCTTTGAGGCAATATCCAACCAGTCTTTAGTGTGAACACGGGGCCCTTTAGGGCATCCTTAGGTCTTTGACCAACCCCCCATTCGGATTCAGCTCAAATTTGAGGGTCAAATCAAGTTGGGAGCTGGTCCAGAAGTGGGTGAGGGGCCGACAAGAACCATAAATGCACCATTCATAGTTGTGCGTAGATTTTCTCGTACAAAGTCGTGCATATGACACATTGTGCACTCTACAGGCTTCTTTGGCCCATGCACTATGTGCACGTTTCCTTTAGTGTTTGAGCGCATGTCAATTTTTTGACCATTTGTATAGTGTTTTCCTCTTGGAAATGTTTTTTTGGTGTTGCAGGTGAACTAATAGGTGTTTAGAGATGTTGTATTGTTGTAACCATTTGCATGTGATGTTACAGATGAAATTTCAGTGATAACATAGGGTGCAGGAAGAAATTATGGTTTGGCAAGCCACACCACAATTTAACCAAGTTCTAGCTCCATACAACATTGTGCAGTAGTAGTATAATATTGCGTAGAAACCCTATAATATCATGCAACCACAGTACAACACAACACTACCTCAGTAAAATACCGTGCAATACAATCGGGTGCCTCAACATAACGTGCCAAGAGGAGATCAAGATGGCTACAGAGGTGTAGGACGAGAAAGAGGAGGCTTTGGAAGAGGTAGAGGACTTGTGGTATGTCACGACTATCAAAAACCAAGAAATTATGCAAGAGAATGTCCACTTCCACCAACGACATGTATGTATTGTCACACATCAGATCATGACATGGAATAATGTGCTACATTACTAGGGAAGATCCAGGAAAAGAGGAATCAGAACAACCAGAATGTTTAATGGATTTAAGCAAAAGCAAGGGATGAAGGATGAAACATCAACATAGTTATGCACAGAGGAGCCAAAATAGGAAGCGACGCAGTGTGACAAGAGCCAGTACAACACCAGTGGGTGAAAAAGAATGTTGAACCAAGGAGACAGTTTGATGCACAGAACGAGAAGGAAATATTTTAGCAAGCCAGACAAGAATTCGTGAAGCAAGACACCACGTTGACTTCAACCATGCAAAAAAGAAAGGGAGAGCTAGAGTATGAGATGTCTCCATTGTTGGATCATACCAAAAAATACATCCCCTGGGACAATTAAGTACAATCAAAGATTTTTTGCAATCATGTGTAAAACTATTGAATGATCCATACGCTATCAAAATATTGAAAAATATAGTAGAAAGATGTAGCATAGAGATAGAAGGAAAATTAGAAAAAAAAATAGTCAATCACCTACATACAAGGAGAAGAACATGTAGGGATTTCAAGTTGAATGATAACATCGAATATTTCAACATGGGAGATATCATACTAGATCTAGGATCTGAAGTCAATGTATTACCAGAGAAGACATGGCAATGTATGGGAGAACCCACATTAGGATATTCACCTGTTCAGCTGAAACTAGAAAACTGACACAGAGTCCTTCCAATTCGTAGACTGAAAGGAGTAACAATAGACTTGGATGAAGTGTGCACTAAAGCATACTTCGAGGTGATTGAAATAGTGGATGGCACAAGACCATATCCAGTATTTCTTGGCTTGGATTAGGCATTTGATAACCAGGAAATAATCAATTTAAAGACACGAAAAATGACATTTGGGTCAGGAGAATACAAGGTCATTGCACCATTAGACCCATCAGAAGGGGAAAGGCTTGTAGAACTGACTTGCTTAGACTTAGAGAAAATCAACCAGTTGTACAGAAAAACTTCGCACAATGAGGATTACGTAAACCCAGCTGCAGACGGGATACTCAATTGGAGGAGCATTATTTCATGTGCGACAGACTTAGATACAGGCTTAGATAATTGGAAACAAAGGCTACACAAAGTTTCCACAAGAAGGTGCGCAAGAATAGACTGCATAGTAAGATGGGTAGGCATGGAGAGAAGGGAACCACCTAGTTTCCATGGAGTTAATGATCTAAATGTGTTCTTGGCATAGTATGAGGATGAAGTGTTAGAAAATCAGAGAATCTTAGCAGACAATATAGCACTCAAGGCCACACCTGTAAGATGGTGGGGCACAAACAAAGAAATAATCACAGATTGGTACCAATGTAAATGGTTACTGTGCATAAGGTTCGACACAGAATAGAAAAGAAACAAGCAGCATCAGTATGATGGACAGGGGCACTAGTAGAAAAATTGGAGAAGTACAGAGCGCTATGGAAAATGACACCCCAGAGGAATGGCCTCATTATTTCGTACATACCTTAGAGGGCATACCAACAAACTGGTATACAAACCAGGAACTATGCAAAGGAACTGCGAGTTGGATGGTATTGCAACATAATTTTACAGTCACTTTCTCATTCGAGCATGAGAAACCCAACATATATGAAACACTTAAGCATATAAGAGGGGTGATATTCATTAAGGAACCATAATTCGAACTCATAACAAAAGAACAACAATAGAACAGACAGATAGTAAAAGAATTGTTGTCATGCTACCATGTGTAGGAAGAAGCACCAGATGTAGACAATCTGCGTGATATTCAGATTGAGGAAGCAGAAGGTGAAAGAGAAGTGGAAGGTCCACCTCTAGAATAAGAAGTGATTGTTGCATCCATCAAGGTGAAGAAAGTCAACATTGGGATAGTTGAGAATACCAAAGTGGCCATCATTAGAGATTATTGGGATGAGAAAACAGTGGAAAGCATAATAGAGTTATTGCGCTAGTAAAATGACCTATTCCCCACAACATTTACATAAATGAAGGGCATAGAAGGAGAGTTAGGATAAATGAAGATACCACTTAGAGCTAAATAAAGACTGATTAGACAACAACCATACAGACTAAACCCGATATATAAGAAAAAATTTAAAGCTGAGATCGATAGAATGCTCGAAGTCGAAATCATAGAACCTGTGGAGGAGTCAGAATTGATAAGCCTGATGGTAGTTAGGAAAAAAAACAAGGCAAGATAAGAATATGCGTCAACTTGAGGAAGTTCAACGACGCATGCCTACATGACCCATTCCCTACATCGTTCATGGATGAAGTGTTGGAGAACATAGGAGGACACAAATTTTACTCATTCACTGATGGATTCCGAGGCTACTACCAGATCAATATAGCACAAGAAGACAGATACAAGACCATGTTCACTACAAAATGGGGATCCTACCAGTACACATTCATGTTGTTTGGACTGAAGAATGCACCAACAATATTTTCCAGAGTAGTCATTGCTGCATTTAAGGAGTTTATCCACCAGTTTCTAGAGGTATACTTGTATGATTGGACTTTCTATAGTCTATTGAAATACCATGTAGAGGTCTTGCATCTAATGTTAGAAAGATGCAGGCAGTGCCAAATATCATTAAAAATCAAGAAATGTAACTTCATAACATCGTTTGGGATACTATTGGGCCATATAGTGTGCAAGTAAGGTTTACTAGTAGATCCTACAAAGATTGTAGTAATTGTTAACTTGCCACCAACAAAGACAGTCTGTCAACTAAGAGAGACACTGGGACACATAGGATACTACAAAAAATTTATTAAAGGGTACACACAGATTACCGCACCATTGGAGAAATTGTTAAGGAAAGATACAAAGTTTCAGTGGAATGAATATTGTCAACACATTCTGGATATGCTAAAAGAAAACATGGTCATCGCGCCAAAACTAGTATTTCCATATTGGAAGAAGACATTCCATGTACATGTAGATGGATCATCCATAACACTTGGAGCTATTTTGGCGCAGCCGGGAGTGGGAGATTTGGATCACCCTATACCATTTGCGAGCAGAAAACTATCAGAATCATAATAGAACTATAACACTACATAGAGGGAAGGACTAGCTATGGTCTACGCACTGTAGAAGTTTAGACATTACTTATTGGGAAAAAAAAATTAGATGTTCATGGATCACTCAACCCTTAAATACCTAGTCAACAAGATAGTGTTGGGGGGGAGAATCTGTCGATGGTTACTAATGTTTCAAGAGTTTGATTTTGAAGTAATATTCAAGCTTGGAAAGTTGAATGTAGGACCTAACCACCTGTCAAGGGTCACAAATGGAGAAGAACCTACAAATTTAGAGGAAAACTTTTCATATGAACAACAATTTTTAGTCCAGATCGTTGATGAATACTTTGCAGATATCATCCATTACTTGAGTAAAGGTACCATGCCCCAGGAATATAACACCATGCAGAATAAAAACCTGGTAGTCTGGGCCGCAAACTATCAGTGGATCGTAGGACACTTATACAAAATGGGCGCAAATAGCATCTTGCGAAGATATGTGTTGGAACATGGAATACCAAGGGTTTTAGCAGAAGCCCATGAGGGAATACCAGGAGGAAATTACACAGGAAAATCTACCACTCAGAAGGTATTGTGTGTAGGACTATGGTGGCCAACCATTCACATAAATTCAAAGGAGTAATGCTAGATATGCGATGTTTGTCAGAGGGTTGGTAAACCCAATAGAAGGGACGAGATGCCATTGCGACCATAGGTAACTTTGCAGGTATTTGAAAAATGGGAAATAGACTTTGTGGGACCAATTAACCCACCAGAAAAGAGGACATGATCAAGGTACATTATCACCATGACATAATACCTGACAATATGGGCAGAAGTAGCACCAGTTAAGGATTTCAATGCAGAAACAACAACACACTTTCTATTTGAACAAGTAATCACTAGATTTGGTTTCCCAAGAGTTTTGATGAGCGACCAAGGAACTCACTTAATTAATAACACTATTAAGGCTATGAATGAATAATTTGAAGTCCATCATCAAAAGAGCACTCCATATCACCCACGGGAAAATGGAATAGTAGAATCATTTAACAAAATCCTTGAGAATTCACTAACAAAGATCCATAATTTCAACAGGGATGATTGGGATAATGTCAACAGGGATGATTGGGACCTCAAAATACCAATAATATTGTGGGCATATAGGACCACATGTAAGAAATTGACAGGGCACATGCCATTCATATTGGTATACGACCAAGAAGTGGTGGTGCCATTATAATTTTTGGTAACCAGTCTGTGTATAGTTGTGATTACACACATGACAAAATGAGGTGCAGTACTGGAGAGGCTGAATCAATTGATGATCATGGAGGAATATAGGATACTAGTAGGGTTCCACCAACAAGTTCAGAAAGTAAGGGACAAAGCCTGGCATGAAAGACATATCAATAAGAAAACTTTCAAGGAAGGAAACTTAGTGTTGATGTATGACAACAAATCCATTCAACATCTAGGAAAACTCATAATGCATTAGTTAGGACTGTACGAAGTAAAAATTATCATAGATGGGGGATTTGTATAGTTGAAGGATGTTGGAGGCATAGAACTCAGAGGTGTGATCAATGGGAGATGACTGAAGTTGTACAAGGAAAGTGGACCACCCACAACTTGAAAGTCACCACGCAACATGAAAAACAAAATAGGATATCAAACGGTACCAACAGAGGTGCAGTGCGCTGAAAGGAGAAGGAGCACATACACTTAGGAATATGAGCCTGAAAAAGACAATGCCTACGGTCAATTCAAAGAGGAAACAAGCGGGAAAGGTAAAGACAACAAAATAAGTACTAAGTGACAAAGACACATGGAATTGAATGCCAAAAACAATTGATGGGATGTTTCATTAATTGCGCCAACTAGAGATGGTGACGGAGAGTAATGGAAATTACGAAGGAACCATAGGTTCATTGAATCCCTCATAAATGTAATGTCTTTGAAAAGATTCACACGATGCTCATACAACGCAAGGACGTGGGAGAAAAAATATTATTATGAAAATTGAAAGAGGCAGAGAGAGATAGAGCATATGAAGCACAGAGTGGAGTTTACAAAGGTTGCAGAAGATATTGAGATCGACGAATGACTAGATTTTCCACCATGGCACCACCCAAATAAGAAAAATTGAGCTAGACTTCTAGAAAATCCAGAGTTAGGACTAGAGCACAAATACAATCATAGGAAAGTGAATAGCAGCCACTAGAAGTCGTCAATGTGGATGAAATCCCATCACCGGATACAACACCAGGAAGCCCAACACCCATAGTAGAAGAAACTCAACAGATAACACTTGTGGGCATGGACATCAATAGGCTAGAAGACAGGTAGGACAAACAGAATGAGGACACAGGCAGTCAAGCACAACCAGAAAACCATGAAGAAGCCCTGAGATTCAATGGGATGGCTCCAAAGTAGAAAGAAGTGGTCGAGCCAGAGGAATCATAGAAAACTATGTCAGAACACCCACAGGAGGGAGAAGTGGAAGATGTCACGAGATGACTGGAACAGTATGACAAAGAATGACCAATGGAGGTTGGAACCTCGAGTCAGCCACCACCACGATAGGACAAGAAGATAATACCTAGTTCACCACACAAACAACCTGCCGCAACAATCGTTTTGTCACACATACCCGAAGGGGTATGGATAAAAGCAGATTTGTTAGTATATGTAGAGAAAATAAAGTACTCATACAATGATGTAATGGACAAGGAAAAGTTCCCAGAGTTCATGAAGAAAGTATACCTGTAGACTATGGGTCTAGATCCCTTAGGGGAACTGATTCATCAACCACTCCAGTGAACAAAAAGATTGGAAAAAACTTGGATTTTAGGTCTTTTGGAACTACCACACTTTGGTAGGGGACAATATGAAAACAGTTGCATCAAACATTTGATGGCGGTCACACATGGCGAATATTTTTGGATGGACAAGCTCATCTTAATATATGTAGAACTCATCGCGCACATCACGGGCATGCCATCATGGGGCATGGATCTCGCACAGTTTATCGAAGACAAAACAAAGGAGAAATCACTCACTGAGGAGATGAAAAATAAGTACGACAATGAAAGGGGGACGAGCGGAATCATTATCAAATGGATCAGTGACATCGGTACAAAAATGGCCAAACAAATCATGGCTTGCAAGCTGCTCATAAAATGATGCAAGGAGGAAGTCCCAGCTGGGGTTGTAACAACTACAACAGAGTGTGTCAAGGGCACCACAATCAGTTGGGCCCCTTATCTATTGAATTTGTTTCTAGATGACTACAAGGATGTCCAGGATCTGGGAACATAATTTCATTTTTCATGGTTCATCATGTTGATATCCATTATGGGATGGAAGGAACTGAACTATGTATTTTTCATCACCATAACCCAATCATGGAGCAAGCTATTTATCACTTGGGCTCCACTTCAGACACGAGGAACAGAAAGATGAACGCAACCATATTCAAAGGGTATCTTTGCGATCTACAGGATAACATCGCCAACTTATGGAGAATAACACTGCAGGTTGTTGCATACTATCGGGACATAGCTAATTTCAAGTCCACTCGACATGCGGTGTGGATCCAGGTGTGGAAGGACCCCAACAAGCAGTGGCTACAGCTGCGTTGTTGCATCACGGAGGGAAACATAAAAATGGCTATCAAGGATTGGGAATATGATTGGAGGATTACAGTCCTCACTTCAGACATACCTGTAGGGGAAGACAAGGAGGCAAGGAAAGAACATACACATACCGAAGAGACAGGGAAGGAACAGACACATCCCCAGGAAGTCACAATTCCCAAGAAACCAAGAACATGCTAGATAAAACCACAACAAAATAAAGGGGGGGAATCCAAGACAGGAGTCTATACGGGGAAGAAGAATAATACACAAGCAACCCAAGTATAGTAAAACAGGCCGAGGCAACGTAGGGGATGACACCAAGTCCTAATCCACAAGAACCAGGCCTGACTAAGAAACCAGATACTCAGACAGGGGGTGTGCGAAAGAATATCAAGGTGCACAGAACACCTCCAGAATACACGATCACGGAGGATGTTGTAGAAATGGTATCCCAAATGGTCCAGGATCTCACATTCAAGGATTTTAAGAATGTTGTGCACCACAAGGACAAAATTCAAGAGGATCTGGAAAACATGTGATAACTCCTCAAGAAGTTAATGGATGCATAGGTAGTCAGTAGAAGCATAGAAATAGGGTTGTTGGCATAGAGGTAGACCCAGGGTTCAACACTTCAACAACGCACCAACAAAACCCTAACTACTAGCCCTTTCGGCAACACCTGCAAAGCATATGAAGTCTGACCCGAGGTAGAGGCAGGGGGGATTGCAAGACTTAGGTGTCTACAACCAAGATGGGACACATATCTATCATTAGAACACTTATCAGAACACTTAGACAACAATAAACATTAGTTCTTCATTCTCATTCACATCACAGACTAAATCCTTATTACAGATCAACACAGTAATAATAAAGATCAATCACTTAGCACATAGCATTAGCTTGGATCTAGCATCCATTTATATTTAATAACATTAAGCGCTAAGAAACAACATGAGATCCATTCATCATACATTATAACAACAAAACTAAGCATATAAA
Organism: Picea engelmannii; assembly: GCA_009831015.1. Classification (NCBI taxonomy): domain Eukaryota; kingdom Viridiplantae; phylum Streptophyta; class Pinopsida; order Pinales; family Pinaceae; genus Picea; species Picea engelmannii. The sequence continues at coordinate 404,363 of ML782155.1, read as the reverse complement.
AAATATAATTCAAATCGCACAAAGCTCATCAAGACACATGATATATGTGGTTCACCCCAGTGTAGGGCTACATTCACTAACTTCTGATTCTTCTTTATTAGTCTTCAATATTCTTACATTTAGTCGCTCCCATGCATAAAGCCACGAAGCCAAACTCCACAGAGGACACGAGATCTACACACAATGCACTAGATCCTCCTTACCAAATTCAGGTCAAGGCACAGAGCCAACTACTTAGTAGCACAAAGACTTATTTTACACAGTCTGTCTACATAAAGCAACCTACAAAATACTTTCTCTTAGCTCCAGAAGTATTAAAATACTCTTACACAAAGCCAACTAGTTATGCACTAAGCCAATTAGTCACTACCTTTACATCGCTTAGCTACTACTTATTTATACATTTACAAAAAGGCCTACACATGGGTGAACCCATGGGCCAACATAAACCCTAGTAAACATGTTACATAAACCCTAGTAAATATGGGTCCACAAGCCCACAAAATAGGTGATATCCCACGATCTCGGATCTACCTGGGCACTCCAACTTCGACCAACCTATTGAAGTCCAAAAATTGTTCAAACATGTCCAATGTTTCCTCAAAACTTGGTCAAGGTCCAATATGCCCCCAACACTCACCTATAAGTTGTGACACATCCTGAATCACTCATATTTGGGAAACACTACCTCAAAGGCCTCAATATTAGCTCGAGTTTCCTTGACTTGTTTCTTCACCAGAGCTTCCTTCTCGATGAACTCCTGAATCACTTGTTTTGTAAAAGGCCCCTCTAGGTGTTGTTCCATTGTTGCAACCATTTGGTCTAGCTATGAGCCTTTTCCTTCAATCTCTTAAAAAATCGTTCAGGCCTCATCCTGCACCAATTCTAGTCTCTATGTAACTTCCATGACTTTGCTTTGGATGGAAGTAATCTATTGTTGGGCTGCATGTTGTTCCTGTGATATTTTCATCCTCTCAATTGCAATGAATAGCTTGATCTGTGCCTGGATGGTGGAGGCTTGCTCTTGTGCCTCCTGTAGTTGTGCTTCCAATTTCCTCGGCACTGGATCTTCTACGAGGTGTTTGTAGGTCTATGCACTACGATCACTCAATTTCTTACATTCTGAGGCAAGTGCCATGATACTTCCAACTGCATTCCTGGAATCTTCGTCCCTTTGATTGCACACTTCTTGCGGAGTTCTTGGCACTGCTTAGATATCTAACTCTGTTATCCATGCTTGAAGTTGTTGAATGGCCTCAGCGAGCTTCCCCACTTGAATCTTGAATCACTCTTGTTCCTCCTGTTCCAAGCCTGACATAGAGAAAAGTGTTGTAGTCACTGCTTCTTTGACCACAGTCTGCTCTGCGAGCAGTTGGTATTTTTCTTTTTGCATCATTGCTTTGTCCTCCCCAAACATCGTCTAAATTTCATCTTTCTCCTTCTCGTAGGTATTTATGCAAGACTGTGCAACTCGTATCTTCTCTAACACTTCCTTCTTTTATTGCTTCAAGGCTTCTATAGCCTTATGTTGGGCTCTAAAGATGTCCTAAAAACAACCTCTATGCATCAACCAAAGGTAGGCGCTGGCACAAGCATTTTACTTGTCGCCTACGTAGGTTCTTACCTTCCGTTTTCAATACCCAACCTCCAAATATGCAACACTTGTAAAGGAACAATAATCGTAAAGGGAACAACAGTTGTTCTATTCAAAGGAACAACAGGACCTGCAAAAGGAAAAACAATCAGAACAAAAGGAACAACATTCGTTACATTGGGCTGAACTAATGTTTAATTAATTGCATTGTAGTATTTACCCAACTATCTAATTTGTCAACCCAGGGTTCGTAAACTAACGAAGCACATGCAAAGTATATGCAAGATTGCACCAAGACTAATCTAATATAATGTTTAAGCTACGAAGGAAAATGAATTAATCTAGTTATGTAAATGAAATGAATCTAGGAATGGGAAATTGCGTAAATGAAATTAATCTAGAAATGGAGAACTACATGAAGGAAAAATAAATACAACAAGTGAAGAGTTGAGTGACAAAACAATATATGTGAGCTCATGCCAATGAAGCAATCTTATATTAAAATAACCAAATCAATCTTTATAACATAATAATGAAAGCATGAAAACCAATTCCATGAATCAAAGCTAAGAATCCCTTTCTCTTTCGAATCCTAATGACTACCATTAATGACTACTCTAATTTTCTACTTACAACTACTAATTGAATTCTAATTTCTCCTAATTGAATTCCCATGAAGAGAGAGCACTCTCTTTTATACATGAGAGCCTTGAAGATAAGGTAACCATCTCATTATTATAGATCCACTTTTATCTCAACCTACTTCCCATTATTACAAAATATAATCCCTTTAAATCCTCACACATATCTCTCATATATCTTGGGTAAGATATTCCAACCAAATATCCATGATCTTCTCCTTGGAATGGGCTTGAATTATCTCCTCAAATATTGAAATGGTGGAGGAAGTATTCGAGAATTCCATTGAATTAATCCTTCACATATTCCTACACATTTCAAAGCTCACACATATTTGAGATATATATGAAAACATGTCAATTTTCTAACATTTAATCACAAATTCCCTTTTAATACTAAAATGAATAAAGTGGAGAACAATAAGTTGAAACCCAAGTATATTTATGGAAATGATATCATGAAAGGTTAATGGGGCGATGAAATGTGAAGAATGATGAAGGGAAAAGTGGATGAGAATAAGACATTTATGAGCCCCAACACCTTCTCTTTCACTTCTTGGACTCATTGAAGTCAAGCCTCTATTGCATCTACTAGTCTTCGTAATTGGGTGGGATCATCTCCCAATTCTATAATCTTCAATGTAGACGATGCAGTGGATACTAGGTGGCTCGAGTGAATAGATTGATGTTTCTCCTTCAGCTCCTTCTCGATTCTTTCATACAATGTTTCCTACTTCACTCCATGTCTCTGCAAGATATCCTCTAAATCATCCTCCGCGAATGCGATGATTAGACCAACATCATCATATGTGAGCACATTCTTCGACTGAGGTTTATTGGTGTGGGTCTTCTTTCTTGTTGAAGGTTTCTCTAGAGAAGCCTTCCTTTTTTGTGAAGCCTTTCTTACAATAAGGGGATCCTAAGGTGGTGTAGCTCCACCTTCTTCTTACGTTTCTACGTCATCCCCTCCTCCTTGTCCATTACCTTGGTCTTCTCCTCCTCCTCCTCCCAGCAAGTTAGTTCCATCTTCCTCAGAGGCGTTGTCCTCTTCATCAATCTCTATGCTCTGGACTTCTATCATTTTCTTCTTTTTCTTCACAGTGCTTTGTCCAACATGCTCCACATGGGTGACCAAGGGGCTACCTATGGTGTCTTCTTCGGAGAGCTCTGCATCTTCAACTGGTACAAGGAATTGCAATGACCATTATTTGGTGATCTCTTCCATGTCTTCGTCGATCATCTTATAATAGGACTATAAATCCTCCTTGCTCTCATCCCTGCATGCAATAATATAGATAAAGTGTCGATTTGTGTGAAACTTCGCTAGCAGTCTATACTGGTGCAATGTTGGTAGTAGGCATGGAAAACAACGTTTGAATGCCAATACTTTGACATATCTTTGTATACCACAAGATGTATAACCTTGCGGCCAATGGCTCTAATGTATCAACTTCTGGAAATGTCGCTCCTTTCGACATATTCCAAGTGAAAAATGTGATTAATAAAAGTAACCATCTAAAATGGAATTCATACCCATGATCCTGCACTTTGTGAAAGTCTTTCTTGAGTTCGTTGACAAGGTAACTCACCCAATTCATTTGCATACCCTCTACACACTTTCTTGTGAGGTCTACTACGAACCCAATGACCTGTTTCAGACGATTCTTTTTGATGAGCTTGCCAGCTATAAGTTGGCAAGCGAGGCGCACTGTACCATCTTGGATAGAGGCTACCTTGTAGCTATGCTTTCCCTTTTCTACATTGCCATAATCCTCATTTATGCATTGTGCCAGGGATCAATCTGAAGTATTCCCTGGGTATAATTGTTGAGGGTCAGGGCCCTGCATGCTCATTCCTGTGATCAGGTGGATCAGCATCAGATCCATAGTGATGTGCCTATAGAGCCACAAATATCCTCCATGGTAGCATTAAAAGAGGCATTTAACGCAAGCATTAACCTATTGATGTCATCTGAAGTGAGGGATCTTCATTACATTTAGTATCGTTGACTGTGAGAGCTCCTTAATCCATGGCTGGGAGACTATGTGCGGCTTCTTCCTAGTTCTCTTCATCAAATACCTATGGGGCACGAGCATGGCATAGTTCTTTCTATCATCGATATTAAACTCGTTGTTCTTCACAACTGGGATATGTCCTAACTGGGGTCCAACTATGTAGATCCTCTTCAAGATGTAGATTGACGTATAATTAAATTCATGTGGGATACTGTCTCGGTTAACTGTGCCAACCAAAGGTGGTATATAATCTGGCAAGACCGACGGGATCTACTTAGTGTTAGCTAGATCGTCATGTTTCTTACTTCACTTCTCAGTCATAGTCTGACTAGAACGACGTCCAGTTGAGGGGGATTCTTGCAGTCCCCCAGTCGACAATGCCTATATTCCTACAGACATAACTCTCTCAACCATGAGCTCCACAAGAATCTCCTCCACATAATTCTCTAACACGCTAGGTTCACCCGACATTCACACTTGTAGATAAATAGATCTGACAGGTGAATGGAAAAGTGAGTTAATACAATGGATGGCGAGGTATAGAAATCACAGCGCGATATACAATTGATTCTCTATTATCTCAAATAATCACAGTTGGAAAAAAGTGGTTCCGGTGCAACATTCGACGGGTTAAATAAACAAGCATCATAATAGATTCCTCCAATGGGCAGGAATGTGTCCATCAATGTGAATCAGTCCATTATGGCACAGTCTCAATGGTCCATTCACTCATAACTACATTTTCTATCCTTTCTGGGGCATCATTCTAATGGTCAGGGCACCTCCAATAGTAATATAGCTTCTCCATGGAGAAGTCCCATTCTACGTGGTTCTGCTATTCTAGCGAGGTTTAATTTATATAGATCTTCCTCCTGTGATGTCTTCCTTCTATTCTCTATAGCTTCCCATAGCTTAGCTTTCTTCTTATTAAACTTCCTGACCTTCTTTCCTGTAATTTGAGCTTCTCTAAGAATTTCTAGAATCCTCTTCCCATTTGTATTCTTATTCTCTCCTGGTGAAAGGAATTCGCACTGCTGATGTGATCTTACGGATTCTGAGGTTAATGTCCCTTCTCTTACTATTTCCTGGGTGGATATACTTCTTTCTTGCATGGACAGGTTCTTCAAGCCTTCCTACATTCCTTCAACTTTGATAGTTAATTCGCTTGCCCTTTGTTGCTTCGACTTGTCTTCTTGTTCTTCTACTAGTCGATCTATTTTTCTGGTTATGAAGTCCCTTAGTTCTTGATTTTTCTATTCTATAGATTCCTCCTCTTCTTTCCTTCTGATCTGATCCTTCTCAATCCAACTCTTTCCTAATAAAAGTGGAAAAGGGGCGTTGTTCTCAACAAATTTAATGACTGCAAATTCTTCTTCAGTTGATGCTTCATGAGCAATCATAGGTATATTAGTAACTCTTCCACATAGAGTTATCATATTTCCTTTAAACAAGCCTATCCTTCCCAATGAAGGTATCATAGCAGGCTTTCCCAAAATTTGCCAAATGCTTTCTGGAATAATGTGCATGTGTGTTTCTTCATCCAATACACAATCTATGTCGAAGTCTTCTATTCTTTTAACTATGCATTGTTTTGCTTTCAGGATCTCTGGTAAACTGGTGTTTATGTGATCATCCATTTCTTCTTTTAATTGTACTAAAATAGTCTCTAACTCTTTCTCTTTATGATTCCCCAACATGATCTTAGCCTCTTGACTTTCTTCAGAGTTTTCTTGTCTCGTGTTCATCTTTTCAACTTTAGCAATCATTCTTGGACAATCCTCAACCTCATGACCAATAACTTTACAATAAAGACAAATAGGACCAGTACCAGGGCATTCCTTAGCAATATGTCTCGGTCTTCTGCAATTATAACATAGTGTAAATCCTCTCTTTATTTTAAACGATCTCCGGCCTGTCCCGTACTGCGCATTGGGATCACTGTGTTGGACCTGCAATTTGTAAAAAATCTTTCTAGGTTCCTGCATCCACTTATTAGTCCAAAAATTCTTTATGTGCATAGGAATAATTTATATTTCTCTATTTCTATCAAATTTATTCAAATGAACTCTTTCTTCTAACTATTCCCTAGCTTTCAAACTAGGATAAAATCTATCAAACATACCTAGATTCATGTTTTCGAAGAAAAAATTTCCACTTATCTTACCCTTAACAGAGCACAAAGTTTTAATATCTTACCTCTTTTCTTCAGATCAGGTTTTTTTCTTAGCACAGAGTTTCGCAAGTGAATTAGAATATCGTGCACTACAGCAAAAGATCTATGCATAGAGATTTTTTTTTTGTTCAGTTCCCAACAATCACAGTTTCAAGTCCTGACAATGAAACCATTTGTTGGCACAGAGGCAAACCCAGGGTTCAACACTTCAACAATGCACCAACAAAACCCTAACTATCAGTCATTTTGGCAACACCTGTGAAGCAGATGAAGTCTCACCCAAGGTAGAGGCAGGGGGTTGTAGGACTCAGGAACCAAGATGGGAAACAAATCTGTGATTACAACACTTAGCAGATCACTTAGACAACAATAAGCATTAGTTCTTAAGTATCATTCACATCATAGACTAAACCCTTATTACAGATCAACACAGTAAAAGAAAATATCAAGCACTTTCAATCACTTAGCACATAGCATTAGCTTGGATCTAGCATTCATTTATATTTAATACCAGTAAGCACTAAGCAACAACATCATATCCATTCATCATACATCATAACAATATCACTAAGTAGATAAACAACATAATTCACATCGTACAAAGCTCATCAAGACATAGGATATGCGTGGTTCACCCCAATGTAGGCCTATGGCCACCAACTTCTTCTTCTTCTTTATTAGTCTTCAATATTCTTACATTCATTCGCTCTTGTTCACAAAGCCATAGATCCAAACTCCACAAAGGATAGGAGATTTGCGCACAGCGCACCAGATCCTCCTTCCCAAATTTAGGTCAAGGCACAGAACCAACTCCTTAATAACACAGAGCCTTACTTTACACAGTCTGTCTGCACAAAGCAACCTACAAAATACTTGTGCTGAGCTCCACAAGTCTTAACATACTCTTGTGCAAAGCCAACTAGTCATGCACTAAGCCAATCAGTCACTACCTTTACATCACTTAGCTACTACTTATTTATACATTTACAAAGAGGCCTAAACATGGGTGAACCCATGGGCCAACATAAACCCTTGTAAACTTGTTACATAAACCCTATTAAATCCTTTGTTGGGTCCACAAGCCCACAAAATAGGTGAGATCCCATGATCTCGGCTCTACCTGGGCGCTCCATCTTTGACTAGCCTGCCGAAGTCCCAAAAGTGGTAAAAAACGACCAATGTTTCCTCAAAACTTGGTCAAAGGGAAACATGGGCCATCAACATCATAGACAGGAGGAGAACCTAAAGCAAGTGAGTGGGATGTAGTCCAGACAATACCACAGATGAGTGCAAAATTTCATGTTACACCTAGCATGTTGCGCATGGGCGAGATCATGGGGAAAACACCCCTAAAGGACTTAGCTCAATTGCAGTTGGTATTGTTGCGGATACCAACCAAGGCCCTATATAAACTGCAGGTTAGCGTTACCTAGGAGGTACAGTCTCGTGCACACATAGACATAACCTAATTACAGTAGGTAAAGGATAAATGGGACGAGATGGAATTGATATATGAACAGGACAAGCTCAATACAAAAGAGGAGAGGGAACGTATGAACGGGTTAGAACAAAATGTGGTCGGAGCGTATGAGAAGATTCTAAATACCACGTAGAGGACCGAACTCACAACAACATAAAATATTGATCAGATTTCACAGACAATCGATCAATATCAGCAAGAGATCGAGAATCTCTGCGAGCATCTCACACCTACCACTCCACCTAAGGTAAGGGAGAAAAGGAAGAAGGAGGCAACATAATAGATACAGGAGATAGAACGACAGCTCCATGCAGTGACCGACCTGTTCGACAAAGCAACACAACTATGGATGAAGTTGGAAGAGGATCAACAGGTCTAACAATGAGACAAGGAAGAATAAAGGATAAGTGTAGCTATCCAATGCCTTAAGCAAAGGAAGAAGACAATTTCCATCACAGAGCATGTCAAAGGGGTGCAAGATATGAAGAAACTGCAGCCAGAACTCACCACTGTGCAAAAACAGAAAAAGGAGCGCTAGGCTCAAATGGAACTGCTCCAAGAGTGAGTAGTAGAGGTCATTGCATAGGTAGAGGAAGCCAAGATATATATGGCACAGACCCAGGTAGAGTGTGCAGGGTTGATCAGTGACGATATTGCAGTAAAAATAGTGGGCGCACTCAAGGAGAAGATCGTGTAGGCTCAAACGCAAGCAACGAGTATCAAGGAGATGTTCCAAGCGATTGCCAAAGAGATCAATGACGCACACTATTATCACTAAAATTTTGTCCACACATGGCGACAAGATCTCAGCATCGTCAAAACAGGAATGAAGTCATTCATGGCATTGAATTAATTTCACAGCATTGCAAAAGGGTCAAAAACTATACAAAGTAACCAAAAATTGAAGGGCGCTTTACAGAAGATGGGTGCACGCGCATATGCGCGGAACAGGAATGTACAATGCACGCATGCACGCACGATGCGCGACTGTTGGCACAAAAACCCACGCACTTTCTAAACGGTGCATTTATGGAATTGGTTGGCCTCCCAACCACTTATGGATCAGCTCCCAAGTTGATTTGACTCCCAAATCTGAGCTGAATCCGCATGGTAGGCTGGTCAAAGACCTAATTAAGCCCTAAAGAGCCCCTTTTCACACCTCAAAGGAGTTACATAATCACCCAATGCTATGCTATAAAAAKCCATGAAGAAACATCATTTTCTCAAGGAATTTCATGTAATGTTATGCTGCTAAGATTGTTAAGGACTCACTCTTTGACAATAACACATTGGCACCATTTCATAGGGCCATTCACCTCTCCATTGAGTGAATGTGCTTGGAGTTCTTTCACCATCATTCTCATTTTCTTATTGTAAGGAGAGAAAGTTTGTGAGGACACAAGAGCCTTCCTTTGGAGGAAGAAGGGACTCATAGTCCCATTTCTTCATTGTGCTTTGATTTCATCAATTGATCAGCCTAAAAACATTGGTGATATTGGTCTTTTTTTGTTTTTATTTCTTTATCCATATGCTCATAGTTTAGTTTGTTTTAATTTAATTCTTGCTTATAGTTTTGTTGTTCTTTTCCTAACCCTTTCCTCTACAGCTGTCATGCTCTGCAAGACCCAACAGGGCATGTAAGCACCCTTTATTTTCTCACCAAGTGACGAATTGGGTGAAAACAGATTGGCGACCATACTGGGGAGTAGGTATCAATTCCTCCCTCATTTGGGTTTATTTTGCTTTCCTTTTACTTTCATTAACTTGCAGGTACACAAACCGGCCTCTGCCGACCTTCTAACCAGTCAATTCACAAGAGAATTGAGAGAAATCCATCTGGATTTTCTTTCTTGGTCACTTGTCACAGGCGCGCGGGTATTCCACCCCATAGACGCGCATCCTGCACGCATGCGCCTGCACAACATTCTCTCTCTGCGCGCATGCACTTTCTTTCTCAATTCTGTCAGCACGCAGGCGCCATATGCGCCTCTGTCTACACTGGAGGCTGCGCATCTGAACTAAATTTCACATTGTAAGGTCTTTGGATGTGGGGAAAGTCATTTTCCTTCTGTTATAACCCTATATTGCACTATACCTGCTTACCTGGCAGCAGGCCTACTCATGCCTCTTCCTAGCCAAAGCCATGCTGAACAATTCCTCAAAAAACCACTCAAAACAAGCAACCCGCGCCCTAAACTTCTCCCTGGGCGCGGGCATCCGCTTTCTTTCCTTATACTACACGCGGGTATCTGCAGGCTAACCCAAAACAGCCCGCGGGTACCTAACAAAGCAAAAAATCAGGAAATTTTCCGCCGGGACACGAGGCTTTTTGTCAGTTAACTGGAACGCCGAGCCATGCATGGCCGAGAGTTCGCCAAAAACCCTAGCTCCTTCTAGCCTATAAAAGGAGGGGTAGGGGTACTATTCAAAGAGGAAAATCATAGCAAAGGAACTCTGCCAAATTGCCAAGCCAGTTTTTTCCCAACCCTTTAGCCTTGCCTCAAGCTTTAGGAGAAACTCAAGAAGCAGCAGTTGGAGGAAAAAAAGAAGAGGAAGAGCCCAGGATCAGGATCGTGGAACGGTGACCGGCCTCAGAAATCATTGTAAGTTGATTCATATTGAAGTTAATAAAAAGATACTTTTCTCGTTCCGAATACATGAGTCTTATCTATGTTATTTGATTTGTGTTTTTATCTCTAACCTTAGAATAGATCAGTAGCATGCATGCATAGTCTTGTCTTGATTGCAGGGAAGATTTTGGAAGGAGCAGCAGCAGCAGGAAGATAAGAAGC
>ML782155.1:347405-358810 GCA_009831015.1 Picea engelmannii | reverse complement strand
ACCCACCTAGTCCCCATCAAGGGTCAGGTTCACAACACAACATGGCTAGAGCTAACCCTCCCCCACCACTACAGATGCCATACTTGGCCTCTCTCAACATACCGGATCTCACCAAGCTCACCAATGATCCTATATTGCATGATGCCACCTGGCCTGCAATGCCAACAAAACTTTCTTCAGACATACCAAAGTTTGAAGGAAAGGCGGGAGATGACCCCGCCAACCATGTCATGACCTTTCATCTATGGTGTTATTCCAATAGCATTATGGATGATTCCGTCAGACTGCGATTATTTCAACACACACTTACCGGCCCATCAGCCAAATGGTATGTCGAAGAAAAATCCGAGTCACATACGACCTTTGAGTCATTGGCCAAAGCATTTTTGACCTTCTTCCAATTACCCATTCACCATGACAATGGTCTAGAACTACTGTCTAAATTCAAACAGACCTCAGCAACCCACATCGCTGACCACATTCATGAGTGGCGTAGGCGACGTAGTTTATGTAAAGAAGAAACCACCAAGCAACAGTTCCTAGACTAGTTTCTTAGATCACTTATCGCTCTCCTTGGAAAGGATGTCGCTTCCACCTTACCTCAGTCTAAAGAGGAAGCCATCAGTAAGGCCCAACAATATGACCTCATTTATGCACAGTCAGGATACCTATACACAGTACTCCCTGATCTTCCAAAACCTGCGCCATTTGGCCAAGACAAACCTGGGATGTCTCATTCAGCAGACGGACTAATAGGTGCCACCACACACCATGGTCCACAACCCCAACCACCACCGATGTATGGAACACCTCAATACCCATCGGCATATGGGGGCACTCCTTATTACCCCCCACCCCCTTATCAACAGCCATACCCTGTTGCTATACCTCCACCCATCAGTGGACCACCACCGGCACCTCCCATACATCCACCTATTCCCACAACCTGTGGTACTCCCTCAACATCAACTTATAGTACTAGTGAAGGCACAACACCTTCCTACGTGCCTTATGGATCGGTACCACTTCAAAACCCATACTTCCCCTTTCCTGGTCCTCCCCAACCCATGGCTCCCCCACATCCACATGCGGGGGCAAATTTTGTTCAACCTTCTGTTTCTCAACAATACCAGAATTTGAACAATTAAATACAGCCAACCCAACCAATCCATCGAACAATTCCAAGAAGAAAGAACGGAACAGGAACAACAACAACCCGGGTCAAGGCGGGAATCACCCCCCATAGCACCAACCCACTGGGGGCAACCAGAACCAAGGGAACCAAAACCCCCAAGGGGGAAACAACAAATGCCTAGGGCGAAATAATATTAAAACCATTCACCCTTGTGCTCTTTGTGGCGATTTCGGTCATTACACTCACCATTTCCCCCAGATCGTCGATTTCAAAAGGTTGAAAGACTCGGGTAGTCTTCCCCATACCCCTGCACAAAATGCCCCTCAGCAGGCACCACAACAGTATGTGCAATAACCACCTCCCGCCGTGCTACAAAATCCCATCCCACATCAAGGTGTGATAAACACCCAACAAGATGCACACCATCCCCCACCTCAGGTGGGACAATACCACAACCCTAACACTCCTGTAGAGCGTACCATCCTCCTCACCAGTGAGGAATAAATTCTTCTGCAAACACGTAATCGTCAGTATCAAACACCAGCTGAGTCTACCCCTATCTCTCCAGAGACAAACCCTACACCAATGGGACCCCCGTTGGTGATCCCTCGCCCTTCTGCCGAACCGCCACTTCGCATCCCTCACATCCCCTTGCGCAGGAATGTCCACAACCCACAGGCTAGGGCCGCTCACAACTATAGCTTGGTCGACGACTTAGCACAATCCCTCGCTGCCATGTCAGTCTTGGAAGTCCTCCAGACTTGTCCTACACAACGGAAATCTTTACTTTCCGCCTTGGGGGTAGTCGACCCTGCTGATACTCGACTCATCACCTTTGACCTTGATAACTGTGAACCTCGTCTTCCCGCCTTGGTCGCTATCCAACCACCAGCAAAAATACGGAACATCACCGTTCATCGGTGTATCATCGATGAAGGTGCATCTACATGCATCATGTCCAAAACAGTATGGCAGAAACTGGGTTTCCTGGAACTCATACCCTCCGCCATCACATTACGAGCTTATGATGGACGACCATCATCTCCCGAAGGGCTCTTCCAAAATGTCCCCATAGAACTCGGGGGCAAAAATATTCTCATTGATATCGAAGTTATCGACGCCCCACTTGATTACAATATCTTGTTCGGATGTAGCTACATGTATGCTATGAAGGCAGTGGCATCATCCGTCTTTCGGACAATCATGTTCCCCCACAACGGAAAGATTGTAACCATTGACCAAGTCTCACATTATGAGCCGAACCCATCTGCCAACCTCGATAACATTCTTCCTCTCATCCACACCAACAAAGACGCATATCCACTCATCGAGATGGGTCCTGGGATTTTTAAAGGTCCATCCTTGTTAGGGACGTACCATGGAGCACCACCATTCCTTCCCCCTAATCAAGTATGTGTCATCTCATCTAACAGAACTCACACGGAGGATGTTATTCCTCCTCAAGAGGCTTCAGTCATCCCTGACGTCTCAATAGTCGTAGAACCACTCCAGCCGGAGCCTCCTACGCCCTCATCGACCTCCACAGTCCACGAGACTACATCCCCTCACAAGAATAATCCCGTCTGCGAGACACTCCCCCAACCCCTCACCCAAATTCCCTTCTTCTACCCTCCACCAGGTATCGAAGCTTTTCAGGTAGCCGCAACGCTCACACTACCAAATATGGTGCTAGCAATTCCCATTTGGTATTTATACCCACCAGAGATGGTCCCTAGACCATCCCTTCCCCCACATGAAGGACTTCCCATGATGATTCCCGTCCTTACCCCCGCCACCCCCATACTCACAACCCCCCCTGCTACAGCTGGGGGCAGGAGGAAGAAGAAGGAGCCCACCGCTCCCCTTCCTCCATGCATCCCACCACCTTGCGCACTATGCGAGAAAGAGGGCCACCAAACCAACAATTGCCCATCCCTACCTGAATTACGGAATTTGATTCCCCCCAATCCAACTCCAACAACACCCGTCACTACTGCAAGTACCTCTACAACTAACCCTTCCAGTAGTAAAGGGTCGAGGACCAAATTTGCGTGCACTATATGTTCAGAATATGGCCATTACACCCATCATTGCCCAGCACTGCCACGCTTTCGGCAAACATTAGTTGTTGTACGCCAAAACTTCCAGAACAACCCACGCCCTGCCACATCCTCTTCAAACATCACTGACATTCGCTATGTCACCACTACAGTCAATGAACGTATGAGATGCCCTTGCTCTCTCTATGATTCATTAACTCACTATACATACCAGTGTCCTATGATCCTCGCATACAGGCAACGTCAATTGGCCCTGCTTCACCAACCTGCAGAGGTGGTAATTGACCTTACTGCATCACTCGAGGTGCTTCACATCATTTCTCCTGAACCCGAAGCCCTCCCAACGCCTCCATTGTTCTTAAATGACATATTTGAGGATTTACCCCGCAATCCCCCCAACTCTCTTGTTCATTCCTCTACGGAGACTCTCTATCCAACCACCACAAGTACCCCTCATTACTTCAACATATGATTCATGACGAGTGAACCCTCATCATCTGCTTGCATCACTCCCCTTGCTTCTCCAACAGGGGGCAATCACGTTAGCACTAAGATCAATCCTCACGACCCTTTATATTCCCGTCGTTTCCAAAACGACGAGGAAATACTGGAAGATCTACACATCCCAGACTCTCCCTGGGATGCACTACATCATCATGCACTCTTCCTTCCACATGAATCCCTCATGCCTCCTCACCAAAACCCCATATACGCGGTCGAAACCAAAGATTTTATCCCATCCGAGCCTATTGATTGGTTCAACAATCCCATTCTTACCCCTGACGCTTTGGAAGAAAGTAATATGGACAACATTTCCCCCACCATAAAAATCGACATTTCCATTAAAAATGGCGTCGTCGAATAAATCATCATTGGAGTTGCTTGCCCTCCTTAGGAAATCGCCACATATAAAGCCCTCTTCCAGGAATACAGGGATATCTTTGCTTGGTCATACAACGAGATTCCTGGCCTCGACCCATCTATTGTCGAGCATCGCATCGACACCTGGCCTGACATCATACCCGTTCGCCAAAAACAGCAACCGCTACACCCATCCAAAGCCCCGGCTATCAAAGCCGAAATTGACAAATTACGTGCTGCCATGTTTATTTACCCCATCGCTTATACTTCGTGGGTTTCCAACCCTGTACCCGTCGACAAAAAACAGGGCACTATCCGCGTCTGCATAGACTTTCACGATCTCAATAACGCATGTCCAAAAGACAACTTTCCAACGCCATTCATCGATCAAATCATCGACGACTGTGTCGGACACGAGGCTCTCTCCTTTATGGACGGATTCTCTGGCTATAACCAAATCCAAATCCACCCAGCCGATCAGTATAAAACCACATTCATTACCCCATGGAGTACCTTTGCATATCGTGTCATGCCTTTTGGCTTAAAAAATGCTGGCGCAACTTTCCAGCGGGCCATGACATACATATTTCACGATCTGGCTGAAATCATCCTTGCCTACTTGGACGACCTCACAGCTCACTCCAAGAAACGCACCCAGCATCTCGATGATTTACGAATCATCTTTCAACGGTGTCGTCAGTACAACATCCGCTTGAATCCTCTCAAGTGCGTGTTCTCTGTCATCGCTGGGCGCCTCCTCGGTTTCATCGTTTCCCAAAGCGGTATTACCATGGACACCCTCAAAGTCAAAGCTATCACCGAAATTCCACCTCCTCAGAATTTACGGCAACTACGGAGTCTACAGGGCAAAGCTAACTTTCTTCGACGCTTTGTCCCAGATTACGCCATATGCGCACATGGTTTCCTTCGCTTACTACGTCATGACATCCCCTTTCATTGGGACGACTATGCCCAACAATCATTTGACGATCTGAAAGCAGCGCTTTCAAATGCACCTTTGATTAGTGCACCTGACTACAATCACGACTACATCCTCTATGTATCAGCATCAGCTGTATCAGTAGCCGGCGTCCTCATCCAGCTCAGAGATGAAAATCGTGAACATGTCATTTACTACGTTAGTAAGAACCTATCGGGACCACCCTTGAAGTACAAACACGAAGAGAAACTAGCTCTTGCAGTTGTCCTCGCAGTCCAGAAACTGCGCCATTACATTTTGCTTCGCACCACGAAGGTCGTCATAGATTCCAACCCTATGCAATATTTGCTCAGCCGTCGACAAGTTAACGAAAAACTCGCTTGATGGATCGTTATCCTCCAGGAATACGATCTTGAGTTCACAACACCTAAGAGTAAGAAGGCCCTCGTTCTCGTCGAACTTGTCACGGCCCTTCCCTCTGACATCACCAGTTCCCCTGTCAACACCGACTTTCCTGACGAACATCTCTTTTACATCGCTTTCGATGATCCTTGGTATGGCGACCTTCTCGTCTACCTATGAACTCAAAAGTTTGGTAACCACCTATCACGAGATGATCATCGGCGTATTCGCCATCAGGCCCCCCGCTATCTCCTCATCGGAGACATCCTATATCGACGGGGCATCGACACCATTCTTCATCGTTGCTTGACTATTGACGAGGCCGACAGAGTCTTAAATGACTGCCACAGCGGCGCATGTGGGGGCCATCTTTTAGGCATCTCCACGGCTCAGAAGATTATCCGAGCCGGTTATTTCTGGCCTACCTTGTTTCACGATTGCATTCACGCCATGAAACATTGTGAGCAATGTCAGCTCTATGCCAACAAAGCCTGAGCTCCCCCTGCTCTTCTTCACCCTGTCATTACGGCCGGCCCCTTTTGTAAATGGGGCATCGAATTTATGACTTGTAATCCCCCCTCCAGCAATGGTCACAAATACATTGTTGTCGTCGTTGATTACTTCACCAAATGGGCCGAAGCTATGCCCACTTTCAACAACACCGCTGACACTGCAGCGCGCTTCTTCTTTAACCACATCATATCCCATTTTGGTGTACCACTCCAACTCGTTTCCGATCATGGGAAACACTTTGAGAATGAGATCTTCGTCGAACTCTCGTCTCGGTTAGGCTTCTCTCATGAGTTTTCCTCACCATATTACCCTCAGTCAAATGGACAGGTCGAGGCAGTGAAAAAAGTCCTCAAGACCATGTTACAACGCATGGTTAATAAACATAAAACCAATTGGCATCACATGTTATTTTCCGCGCTATGGGCTTATCGAACGGCAGTAAAGACCGCTACAAGTTTCACACCATTCCATTTAGTCCATGGGGTTGAGGCAACTCTTCCCATCGAGTGCAAAATTCCAACCCTTCGCACCACAATTAAGCTATTACCTGACACTGCTCCAATGGAGCAGTGCTTGCTGAACTTGGAGTCGCTGGATGACGATCGCCGATCTTCATTACAGAACAACGAGGTAGCTAAAAAACATTCCAAAGCTACCTTTGATCGCCATGTCAACCTTCGTTCATTCAGAGAAGGAGGCCTCGTCTTGGCCTATGATATTGCTCATGATACCTTTGGCCACGTAAAATTCGAATCACTTTGGCATGACCCTTACATCATCCAACATTGCCTCACCAAAGGTGCATACATCTTGGCCTCCCCAGAAGGCCTCTCGCTCAAGGAACCCGTCAATGGGTTATACCTCAAGAAATTTTATGCTTAGAAGTAGTCATTCTACTTTAGGTTATTTTGTTTTGTGTTTTTAATCTTTTTTCTCCTACCCTCTCATCTAAACTATCCTTTGTGCTATTGACAGATGCTTCCTCCACCAGCCTACCACATCGGTTATGCCGACGGAGCCAGCCATTGGACGCAAAATCTCGCTTCAGCGGCTTGGGATTTATATTCCCCCTCACATGAAATGCTACATTCAAGCGGCATATGTCTGGGGCCAGCAACCAACAACCAAGCCGAATACACTACGGTCATTGGCCTCCTGGCCGATGCCCAGTGTCATCATATTCATCACCTTAGCGTCTTCCTCGACTCTCAACTAGTCGTCCTCCAGCTCAACAATGTGTACCGTGTACGCGATCCTTGCCTCTTTCGCAAATACCTGCAAGTTAGATTATTATCTCGACATTTTGATTCCATTACATTTACACATATTCCAAGACAATTGAATCAAACAACAGATGAAATCGCTAACATGGTGTTAGATTGGCATATCTCACATCAAGCTACACATACATAAAACATCTCATACATCCTGTCACAGCATATAGATAAAATAGACATCATCATCATCAACAAAAACATATGTAAACAACATTAGGATCTCCAAAAATATGTATACTCATATATATATATATATATATCGGCCCAACAGGCCATCCACATGTTTACATACAAAAAATACATGTGCACGCAGGCTATCACAAGTCCATCGGTACAAAAACTCGGCTCACCAGCCTATATACAATCAAAACGTATACATCATACATCAGGGTGCCTCTATCGCACCCCCACCTGCTCCTCCCTTAGGAGGAGGTGGTGGCCCACCCCCACCCGCCCCAGGCGGTGGTGGTGGCACACCCGCAGGACTCTCCTGCCCCGGTGGCAGGCGTCCACTCGTCATCGCAGCAAGCACAGCTGCTCGTCGCACTATACCCCGCCATGGTGGTGGTACTCCTATACACTGCTCCAGGAACCCCTCGTCCCGGATGCGTATCCACATGCCCTCAGGTACGTCCTGCAAAACCGTCTCCAGACAATGATGTATATCATCAAAATATACTCCGGCTGCCACTGGAGGAGCATGTGACGGCCCTGCACCAGGATCGTCGAACTGGCGCCTCCTCACTGCCCTCTCAGGCTCTGTTGGTCGCCCTGCAGCCTCATCCCACCGACGCCTCTCTCCACACGGTAGTCTCTCCATCTCTCGCTGCACCAGCACTCTCTGCAACTCCACCTCACACCCGCGAGGTGCCACATCTGCACATGCACAAAACAACAAACAAAAGATCATATCAGCATCTATATCACATACATAGGAATCGATATCTCAAAGGATAACATAAATCAAAAACACACATGATACTCAAAATACCTCCATGGTCAAAAGCCTCCCCAGGAGACAGCACCATGTCCGGGTCTCCCCAGAAGTCAACCCCAGCATAGGGGTACTACAGTATCACCTGTAGCATCTGCCACCATATCTGCGCCGCCTGCGCCCAAAAATAGTGACCACCTTCGCCACCACCGTGGAGAACCAAAATTGATGACCACCGCCTCAATCGCGACTCTCGTGCCCCAGGAACCTCTAGTAGAACCCTCGGGCGCAACATTGGCACCCTCTCCAAGAACCAGGTGACCAGGATCGAACCAAACGCGAACTCTCTTGTACTTGTGGACCGACATCGATCCAACTATGCGATCATCCGCGCATGCAGCGTAAGCCCCCATGCGAACCACTCATGGCCCACCACCACCCTCTCCAGCACCAGCAGCTGGCCACCACTAATCTGTTGGGTCGCAAGGGACCCATACACATGAACAATCATCGCCGCTATGCAATGATGCGCCAACAAATCTATACCACTAACACTCACTACAGTCCCAGACATGTAGTTCTCACCTGAGAAAAATCGCTCAGCAATCGTCGCCAGGGCTATGTCCCTCGGTAGCACAGGCTCTGCCGGTAGGGGCGTACCCTAAAAGGGGAGCCCAGTCAAAAAATAGACATCCTCCACTGCAGTGAAGGGGATCTGCTATCCTCGCACGAGGAAGCAGTGCAGCTCCGGACTCCACATCTGGAGCAGGAACTGTAGTAAGTACTCTGTGCCTGTATCAACGGGCACTCAAAGAACTTTAGCAACCCATAGGTTGCTAAAGTCGCTCGCACCGCAGGCCCTGCATTGGCCACAACATCTCGTAACTGCGACAGTCTCGCTCATGCCACCGAACATCCATAGTCACTGCTAGCCACCTACACACAACATAGAGTCCTATATCAGCGTATGCAACCATCAAATGCATCAAAGAGACTCATTTTTCACCTTTCAACCTTGCCTCTTAGGCGCAGTTTTATCACCCACAGGCGCGCACAAATGTGCGCCTGCTCACTACACAGGCGCGCATGTATGCGCGCCTGTCCACTACACAGGTGCGCACTGATGCACACCTGTTCTCATCATAGGCGCACCCATGAGCATGCATGTCCACCATACAGGTGCGCTCTAGTGCGCGCCTGTCAACCCCACAGGTGCGCACCAATGCACGCCTGTTCACAACACAGGCGCGCCTTTCAGGCGCGCCTTAAATTTCCCTACCCACGCACCCATGCGCTCATATTCAGTGGACAGGCACGCACGTGTGCGCGCCTTCCACTGAATCGCCCACACATGTGGGCCCACATCCTATAAAAATTCCTCTCAAGCCCCATGTGCGGCCCCCCATACCTACCCTACCCAAAAATTGGAAACCTATTTCTATGCAGGATGATCAGACCACTAACCTGACACTCGCAAACCACCGGTCGGATGCCTCGTCCTCCCTGAAACTCCAAATCTCCTCTGCAATCTGCTCGTCCAGTCACTGTAGCAGCAGGTATAGATGAGGTGGCAATGTGGGCCCTACAGCTATATATAGGCCTTTTGCCAAACTTCCACTCACCATTCTGGGAGCCCAAGGTGTCCATTTTTCAAACCGTCTTCAGCCACGGGATCAGCATCCCACCGCCTACATCATAGTTGTCCCTGGGTCACTTTTCATCCTGATCCCCTGGGGCATTTTTTTTTTTCATATCATGGTCAGGTACGCACGCACATAGTCACATTTGTCAAATACATGCTCATATCTTTGATTCTCTTCAGATATAGTTCACTTTGGGTATTTGGTTGTTCTGTGTGTAGGTACTTGCTCCTCATTCATCAACATCATCCCTTCAGGTATATACTCAGCACTGGCATGTAGTCTTTCCCGCTGTATCGCACTTGCATTTCCAGTCACGCCCTCTGATGATTACCTCTAGGATCTTCATTCCTGGCTTTGCAGTACCCACGCCTCCATTTGCATCTTCGGTACTGTCACCCGGTAGCATTCTCACCCACATGAGTTGTCCCATTCATAGCACCTTTTGGCACTTTTTGACACTCATGTTGTTCTTCATTACCCTTTAGGGATGGGAGTCCCGATAGACTTTCATCATGTCATGAATCAGCCACATACTCCTTCTCTTCATTTTGCTAGCTTTCCCACCTGGACTCCCCGATTACCTCTTTATGGTTCTATTTTTTACCTGCACCTCCACAGGATCATGAACCCTCCATTTCATCCACAATCAGTTTGCCCATCTGCGAACCTACCTTCATTTCACCCACCTCATACAGAAACTCACCAATGGGGCCCCCACCCTTCATCAGTTTTCCAAGAAATTTTTGCCCTCCCTGGGGCACCCATTTCACACTGGGGCACCCGTTTCTATATTTGTACATTTTTCCCCAAATTATTCATTATTTATTGTACAAACGCTTTTATTTCCAGTCATTACATTTTCTATTGTCGTCACCGTTGGCGACTTGCTTCCTTTTTTGGCCACACGCAACCCATGTCACCCTTGGTTGGAGCATTGCTTCTCATCTCCCCTTGTCGGCATCGTCCATATCTTCAGAGCACTATACAGGTCATTTGTCTCTACCCTCTAAATTTGTTCACCTTGTCCCGCCTCTGGCACAACTTATCACTAGTCTTGTCGTCCCCCTGACACTCGACCTTGTTACACGGTTGCGGCCACTTTTCCTCTCATCCATCCTCCAACCAAGGGCAGTCTTGAGTCTTCCCACTTTTTGACTTCGTCTATGTACCTCTGCTACTTCCTCACCTCAGTAGATTCCACGAAGCTCGTTTCTTTTGGAAGGCACGTCCCCCTTTTGTCGACATCAACACAATTTTCCAGAAGGGCGACAGTATCTTGATTCTCGTTCTCTATTTAATGAGGAATCTCAGACGGCACAGGGGGAAACACCATTGCCCCCTGCTGTCGTTGGCCCCCATAACATTCGATGCCAACACTTGCTCATGTTATGGTGGGTCTTACTTTGTGACTATTGCAGTTATTTTTACCATTTGCTGAAGACCTCTGAACTTGGTAGGGCCATCAAATGCCCGCATCATCGTCGCTGCTTCTTACTGCGACCATTACCTATTATTCAGAGTATGTTCCTTTGCAGAATTGTCTTCTTCCTTTATCATTACCGCCCCCGAGGGCGCTGCAGTTGTCTACACCAACACTTCAGTCATTTTTTGTTTCAGAGTTACATAACACGAGCATGGGG
>ML782155.1:316004-347028 GCA_009831015.1 Picea engelmannii | reverse complement strand
CAAGAGCCTTCCTTTGGAGGAAGAAGGGACTCATAGTCCCCTTTCTTCATTGTGCTTTGATTTCATCAATTGATCAGCCTAAAAACATTGGTGATATTGGTCTTTTTGTGTTTTTATTTCTTTATCCATATGCTCATAGTTTAGTTTGTTTTAATTCAATTCTTGCTTATAGTTTTGTTGTTCTTTTCCTAACCCTTTCCTCTACAGCTGTCATGCTCTGCAAGACCCAACAGGGCATGTAAGCACCCTTTATTTGCTCACCAAGTGATGAATTGGGTGAAAACACACACAAAGGCTATGTGGCTCAAAATGAGCCACATGTCATTGTTGGGGACCTGTTGGAAGCATGCCAAAGTGGAAAGAAAGGCTATTTTGGGAAGGAAGGCATGCACGAGGAAAGTGACAGCTGGAAGGAAGAGTAGCATGCACGCATGCATGGAAGACCTAACGAAATTAGGGTTAACGTTTTTGTAATACACTGTAATGGTTGGTGAGCCATAAATGTATAAATATAGATACTTAGGTCTCAGAGAGGAGACCAGAGAAAGCTAAAACGAGAGGTAGAGATGGATATTTTGATATACGACCTAATTTTGTAAGTTGTCTAGATGGAGAGGGGTAAGGAGTGTAGATCTTGAGGTTTAGATGGCAGGTTGAGGATACTGGTGCAATCTAATCTGCCTCATAATAGATATTGACCCAACTAAGAGGATTTGTAAGGCACGCGATGCTATAGTTTTGGAACTACTATAATAAAAGAGATTAAGAGACAGATATTTGTGGACATAGCCCAGGATCGGGTGAACCACGTTAAACCCTATGTTATGTGATTGAATGCATGTGTTTCCTTGCTAATTTAAGTAGTTTTTTATGTGATAAATGAATGAGTTGATTATATTCCATGCATAATCCAGAATGACGGTGTATTGCGGTAATAAGTTAAGTAGAACTCTCAATGCACAATTCTCAGAGTCCCACTCAATCATGGACTGAAAACACTTGAGTATTGTAGTCACCCATTAAGAATATCTCGGGTGAGACTGTGTAGTGCACTCTATGCTCTGTGTTGCTTTCTGGGTTACCATGGGGGTTGATATTTTTATAGGTTTTCTTGGAATCCTCATATAGACATGAACCCTGGGTCAAGCGTATTAAGGATATAAACTCAAACATACAAATAATAACCAACAATCCTTATGGCTTCTCTGTCCACTGAAAGTCACTTCTCATCATATTATCCTGTAATTCTCTTCCTCCCGATTTTGATGAGCTATTACACTAAGATGTTTCTCCAAGTAATATTCCCATTAGGACCTTCTTAGTGAATTTAATTAAGATATGACCCATAATAACTTAAAATTACGGAAATTGTTAGAATGCAATGAAACAAAGCCAAGCTATGTGGAATGGATCCTGATGATGAACGATGCAAGTCAGGCCCAATGAAATCCCTCAATATCTCTCATACTCTTTGTCACCCCTATCTAGATACTCTGGTAGACATAACACTCTGTAATGTTATAATGTCCCAAAATGGGGACATTACAGTCTTCCCTGCCGGAATATTTTTTGTCCTCAAGCAATAACTGAATCCAACTACATATGATACCAGGGTCCCATATCCACCTGTGTGACACAAGGTAGACTCCCCTCAATATGTGTCCTCTCCAAGTTCTCACCACGCATGACACCCACTTTTTATTGATGAGTAGAATGATTAATGGCGAAAGAATTTTAGTCAACTCCCCGAGAAACCACTCTACTCAGAACTCTCAACTCCATCAAATGTTGAAATACCAAGAAATCCAATCCATGGATCCCATATCAGAATGTTAACTACAATGCCTTGTAAAATATAGTATTGTAACATATCAATACCATGAGTCTCATGCAAATAACACATGGTCTCAACCCGAAATGAGTATTTCCTCCAAGATCGTACCAACCCCAACACGAACTCCACCAACTGAACATGTTTCTACCATAGTGAGGTACTATAAGACCTCAATGAATCACCAATAAGGGGTGTGCTCCCCTCAATATTGAAGCTCACTGGGAAGTCAAAGTGATATCCCTCTGAAAATATCCACTCATCTCCATTAGTCAATGAAATTCCCAGCCTTGTAATCCCAGGGTCCCATGCTAGCCTATGAGAGGGACGTTCACGTGGACGTTGCACTACTCTAATCATGACTGTCTACTCAAAGTATACATATTGGATACCCCACTCTTGGATCCTCATGCTAAAATGCCTGTGAAAATTGGGCATGTTTTCAAGAAGATGAACCTATAAAGGTATCTCTATGGAATCAACATCTACCCAACCACCTCCATACTCAATCATGAGTATCAATAGGGAGAATCTGTCTCACCACATATAACAAGTGCATGCAAGCCCTCTCAAAACCATCCAAGAGTGAAGTATGTTACTCTCTAGGGAAACCTGGGCCATCATAAGATGAAACAACCCACTAACCAAATGGACTCCCAGATCCCATGGAAAAATTGGAAGTTCATCACTTCCAATCCCCACTAACTGCTCATGTGTCATACTGATAACTTTCAGAAGCCTCCCATCCTCATCCCAATAAGAATATGAATCTGTCTCCCTCTCTAATATTTGTTATCCCCTATCCTAAGATTCTCACCATCATGCCTAAGGTCTCAATTGTCTGTCTCTAATGACCCCCCCCTATTCTTTTGTATGCAATAAAGACACTCATGTCAGGTGGTCACAGCCTACCAATTCTCCATGTCCCCTGCCACTATTTATCTCTCCTTATGTTGTTGTCAATGATGAAAGCATCGGGAAAAGCTAACAGAAACATATGTAACCATCTGTAGGATTGGAAAGTATCATATTCTTTGGTCAATCCCCAGGATTGGACCAAAATCTTATCCACTAGCACCCATGGTGAACAATCGTCTACACTCCAATTATTGGATACAACAATAGATAACTCCACAAACTGTTGGTCAATCACTCTCCCTCCATCATCACTCAGATAGTTGTTGCTACTATGAAGGTGATCTCCCAGAACTATGTGTTGTTGCAAGGGAGAGAAATCTACATGCTCCATTAAGTGTGTCTCCTCCCTGCAATCCAATGCATCCCCCTAAATCCCACTGTACATCTCTCTCATCATCATATGTGCAAGGTGTACTGTCGGATCAAACTCTATGTGGATATCAACCAATCCTGGAACACAAATAAAAGTGTCCTCGTAACTTCCCCTAGCTTTGGAATCCTCATGAAAATGTGTATGACCAAGTGTCTTAGAACTACCCAAGAATGGTGGCCCCTATGACACCCGAAAATCCTCCACTATATAACTAAGGAACATATCTAACTCTTTGTCGAGATAGATATAGTGTATCTTTGACCAATCTCCTCGAGGAGCTCATCTAATCTAGGCTCTGATTCTTGAAGGGTTTTCTATGTGCCTTCCAAGAATCCTCCTGTCCTCACACCTCATGAGTGATTGGGTCCAGCTCCAACTCTTGCTCCCTCAAGGCCCTATGATACATCTCGCCAACCACTAATAGGTAATCTATATCCATCAACAATTGTTGGTAGTCGGCCCTCATCATAGTTACTATTTCCCTAAGAGTATGAAAGTCATCCATGGAAAATCCCCCATCTAAAATATCATGTGGCATCGATGCCCTCCAACAATAATCTTCCACCAATTCATGTGTATCATCCATGCATCTAGTGGTTGCCATGATCATGTCCTCACTGACTCTCAATTGTCTCATCCGGTGTTGTGACTCCTGAACATAGTCTCGTTGAGGTTCTACCTCATGCCCCTCATTGTTATTGTCAACAAAGGAATCCCCAAAAACACACTTCTCAAAATATAAGGCATTGAACTGCCCACTATCCAATGTGCTACTGAGTCCTCAAGTATGCCACTGCACACAATCACCAACTGCTACCCCCATATGAATCACACTGTATCCTGTATGGGAAGTTGTATCCTCTTGTGCACTCACTTTTCTAATTTCATCTGCACCTAGATCCCATAGGAATGTGTCTATACATGAGATACGGTCATCCTGAGCCATGCATAGTGCACCCTCATGAATGTGGATTGGTCCTAGAAGTGAGTATCCTATCAAACTGTCAGTCTCCACAACCTGATCTAACAATGGAATCTCCAAAAGAGGTGACTCCCTCTCCCCATACTGGTAGGTATCTGTAAGGTCAACTGTCTCCAATTCATGTCTCTCCTCCTCAGTCTGCAAATCCATATGTCCTTGGTGTACAATCCTCACACAAGGCTCCTCCACCATATCAGGATTTCCACTGATATCCTCATGTGTCGTGCCTATCATAGGTGTCTGAGAAGATAAAGAGTGTGTCACTCTCATCATAGAAAGCTCCCTATCCTCCATACATGACTTCCTGGAAGCCATGTATATACCCAAGGGTTGGTCATCCAACCACCTAATATCATCACATCCAAGTGCCCACACATATGAATCCCCACACATTTCATCATTATGCTAAAGTGTTGAAGTCTCAACACTGCCTGGTAGCGAAGATGAAGGACATGCGCTATCATCCTGTCCATCCAACTGTTCCTCAGATGCACAAGAGTCACTAGCCTCATCTGAGTGCTCTAAATAGGCACCTATGATTTCATTCTCATGCACCTCCTCATCCTTACTATCATAGTGTACCTCAACAATGTGCACCTTCCCCTTATTTTCCCCTGATAGTTGGGGTTCATACCACTCAGGGTGTTTGATGGTGCAAAAATTCTTGAATGACATGTCTGTATGAAATTTTGTACCAAGCTCCTGATATTATCTCAAACAATTTGCAAACTCCTGATCATGTCCTTTATGTCCTATTTGATGCCTCTTTGAACCACTAGATCCATTAATCCTTGTATTGTTTTTAAGGATTTCCATAGCCTGCGACAACTATTGTCGCCCATGTGCAAGAATATTACGAATATTTCTCATGCTATCCTCCATATATGATATGAAATTTCCTCCCTACTACTGCATTTGGAGGTATAAGTGCAGGTTATCACTCCTGAATTTTAGAGGACATGATTTGACATAACTCCTCATTGATTTTCCCCATAGGCTGGTAGGAAAACCAACTCTAATACCACTGAAATATCCCTAATCTAGGTGATCTAGATATCTATTTTTGAACTATGTTTTTTCCACTAAAGTATAATACTCTTAGGGTTTCTGGATGCGTTTGAGTTAATGTGTAAACATGTTTGGTGATTTTCACATGTGTGTTTCATTCATTATGTGTTTTAGCATTATAAAGATAATTCATGTGAAAGAAGGGATAACACAACTCATTGATATATATAATGAGGAAAAAGAGGTAAATACAATAATAAGATGGAATCATATATGCTAATCATCAGTAATATCTCATGGATTGTCATTGGAATACAAATCAACTAACAAGAAATACTCATTACCCAAAGAATGAAGGATGATTTGTGCATGCACGGATAGATCAACAAAAAGCAGTTCAAAAGCTCACAGTAACTGTTGAAGAATCTGGAAAACTCACCCTTATGGAGATACTTATCGTAATGGACTGGAAACTATCTCAAAATAAGTTCCCTGGCCTCTAGGCTGATCTTGATGACTGTCGGACTGAATATCTTGTTAGCACTCTGTAAATTTGTTTGGCTCAGAAAAAAAATGACAAAGGTAACCTACAAACCAACTTTAAGCCTGGAAACTAGCCTTTCCAACCTAGAGAGGGCTCTCTCTAAGACTTAGTCTCTAATAGATAATGACTTTGAATTGTCGGCTAGATTTATCGTGTTTGTGAAATGCTTCTGGTTTCATTGGCAAGGAAATGAAAAACCTTTTCCCATGGATTCAACTCCCTAAAAGCAACAGAAATTAATAACTTGGTAGGAGAAACTTTGAGAGGATAAAGGCTAAGTAGGAAATGGTCTTCTAGTTCAAATTTTGTTGTGTGGCAAAAGAAAGAGAATATAAAGCAACTGAGAGCACCACTGAAGATGAATTCTAAATTACTTAGAAGAAAACACAAAGTTTAAATGGTGAAGTCTAAAGCACCACGCGATGAATTCTAGACTTATTAAATGTTCCAATTTACACATATGAAAGATGTGAATATATAGAAAACAAGAAGAACATACATAGATGGGATCACAATACATAAAACCACCACCATTAGACTCTTTTCGTCAAAGCCTCAGGACTTCTACATTATATTTCAATAGGGTTCAAATATTACATTGAAAAGTCTACAATCTACACTACTTTTCAAACCAACCTCGCTTACATTGAAAGGATAGACTATATACAAAAAATTTCTCCCCTTGGGCTGGCTATGCCTCAAACTACTACTCATATAATTTTAGTTCCGATGATTCCTTGCCAGATGACCTTTTGAGTAGAACTTACTAAAAATGGAAACCCAACTACACCCAATCATGTCATAACTGATGTATCATGATTGTTTGTTCATCAGTAATATTCAATCATTAGGAGGTGATGCATCGTCATTTATCCTTCGAGTGGTTACCCAAATGATCAAGTGCACTATTATAACTCTTCCACTCAGTGTAACGGGCTCTGGTTGTTGTCGTGCAATCACTGGTTGTGGTATGCACATGGCGAGTTGGTGTGTCGAGTGTCTATTGGTTTTCACTTGTTCTTTCCAGGTGGAAACATTGGTTGAGGGTCCATGCATCTCCTTCAAAATTGTTATGCTTTTCTCCTACACTTGTCATTCTCGACAGGTGGGTTTACAACATCTACAATATTAATACTCTGAGCATTTTCCTAAGAGACCAGTTTCATCTTTTCATATTCTTCACTTGTCTCCACAAGAATGCATTCCCTTTTATCTTTGTTTTAGCATGAGAAAGAGCCGCATAAATGTTTTCCATGTTCGGTCCACATTCTTTGAAGTGCTCGATGATTCTTTCCTCTAACATCCTATGTTCCTTGCACATCTGAATGATTACATCTTACGCTTCTCTGAGCTGTCTTTTTATCCAATTTGCATTCCCTTCTCAGCTCTGGGACGTTGTTGTTTTGACAGTCTTTTCTGCTAACTGTTTTCTAAATTCTTGATTTTCCTGGTATAATTTGGCAAGAGCGAGATGCACTTGCTTCATTTGTTGTGACGGCTTCTGAACTTCCATGTTTTTAGTGCCCTACCTTCTTCGTCTTCCAATGATTCCCCAGCTTGAACCTTCAATAGGTTCTAGCCAAACAACATACAGAAGTAACTTCTCAGCAACATATTTGGTGTGTAGTTCATTGGGAGATTAGGTCTCCTCAGGCTTCTTGATCAACCTCGACCTGCCCTTTTCTGGGATATTGGCTATTAGGATGACTAGCCTTCTATTGTCTTTCCTTTTCCTACAACCTCTTCCATTATTTCCCCCATGCCGCGAGGTGTTGCTTCACCCGTGGGTAGAGGGAGGTATCCTTTGGGATCCCTGGCGATGTCAGATGAAATTAGGAATGAATCTCAATCTTTGTCCAACCATCTCAATTCCTCAACTACCAACAACTTAATCAATGATATATGGAATAAGTTCTTCTTCGGCCCAGACGTTGTCTGCCATCCTTTCTAGGCTCTGATGCAAGAAGAGAGGTAATTTCAAAGGAATTTTCCCTATGAAAAGCATCAATAGCCTGATGTGATGTGGGTATATTCTGTCAGACCTTCTTTCACAGGTGAAATACCTTCTAATCACCTTTAGGAGCTTCTAGAAAGGCTCCCAAAGATACCAACTTGGAACACCTACTCTGATTTTACCGTTCAGGCAGTTTGGCTTGATAAATTATTCATAGCATAATACATCTAAAGGCATGCCCTTATACCACCTTTCATCGCACAGAGGGATCTCCACTGCGGCTGACAGAGTTTCCTCCATCACCTGGAATGTGATTCACATAATGGTTGCACAGAACCCATTAAATCTAAGAGAGAACTTTTCATCCAGTTTCACGTTGTATCCTTGGATTTTCTCACAATAGCACATACATCTGACCCGTTCAAAATATGCCCTGACATTCAGATCTTTGTAGACTAATTCCAAGTCCTAAGGTTCGAACCTTACGCATCGACCACTTCGCGCCTTCTTCCTTATGTCTTGGGATTTTCTCATGATGAAAATAGTATTTGTTTCATATGCACGCAGTAATGAATGATAACACCCTCTTGCATGGAAAATGGAGAATGATATACTTTGTGGAGACCTATTGGAATGGCAATGGCAGAAACTTTGCACAACAAGAAAAAAAATGACTCTAGAAGTTAATTGCATGGTTGTTAGGTGCTATGAAAAATTTCAGTGCAGAAGGAGATCGACGCTGTGATAAACGAAAACATTAGGCTCATCGTGATAGGGAAATACGACATAATATTTTGGTGTGATGGCAAGGCACTGAGATACTGGTGTCGAGCTAGGTAATTGGATGCGGAAAAAAATTGCGCGACAGGAAAGGACTTCGAAGAAGAGAGGCTAGTTGCAAGAAGAACTATCATCTAGCGCACTAGCTTGTGACAAACTCCAACATGCTTCAAACCATGACTAAAAATGAAGGAGACACGATAATATTGAATGAATAGACTCACAACATAATTGATGGTAATTGGTCTTCCCACAGCGAAAGGACCCAGGAATTCAAGGACAAATCATAGACAACGTACAAACTCGGATGGTAAAGGAGAAACACGTAGGGTGACTTCTAAATATAATTGAACGAGCGAGGGATGGAATCATGGAATAGAACGACAAATCCATGGTGATGAGAAGTTTTGAAGCAGGCTGAAGATTTGCGCAGCACACTTCCACAACCAGTACACTTTGAAGTTTGTGAATTATAGATGATAAGAGCTGCAGAGTATACATGATACAATCATCATGATTTCTTAACCTTTTTGACTTCATAATTAGGTGATGATGGTCATTATATCTATTGACGTGACCTTTATTCTAACAAATTTCCTCGACCTCTAGTATGTAAATTCCCTCTTTCTCAGAGAACTCAGCCTTTTGGGAAAAGGATCTTTATAAGTCACACATGGCTAATTATGACTCCCTTTCCTGACTCCAAGGGCCAACCCCACCACTTGTTGACTTTGACCCATTCGTTGTTTATTACCTAACCTCACATGCTTCGACACATGAACTATGACTCATCGACGACTGAATCTAGCTGAAAAATTACTATGCTAACAGCTGGCTCCAATGGGGATGCTATCCTCCCGGTGAGGTGGAAAAGAAAAACAGACTAGGTGCCCAACCATTGTTATTTATTTGATTTTTAGACTCTAAAACAAAGAAAAATATTCATCCTAGACCCTCTTGACACAATCACGACCAAAATTAGCATAAACTTAGGGCCTTCATTTTAGGATTCAATTGTTTGCTGACTACTGACTCGAAACATCTTCTTTGAAAACATAAAAAATGGTTATTTACAATGACATGAAAGACTAAAAGGGACCATACTAAACCATATAATGTTTTAGGAACCTGCCATTCATAATTCCCCCACCAGTGAGATCCCCATTAAGCTCTTGTAGAAAATATGTGTTGTTCCCATGATACGTGAAAATCCTGAATGGCCCCATCCAAAGATGATCAAACTTTCCATGTTTCCCTTTGTCTTCATTCCTCATGTCCCACTTCAACACCAGATTATTTACCTTTAAAAATTCCTACTTAGTGTGTTTGTCGAAAATATTCTTCATTCTATATTGGTGAAGTTGTGATTGGTTGAAAACTTGTTCCCTCATGTTGTTCATGAACCAATTGTTTTATCCTCCTTTGATCGTCGTTTGGTTCAGCTTATTTCTCTTGCAACAATCTCCTGACTGGAAACCCTGATGAGGTGGGAAAACTTCCTCCTCGCCATATACAATTTGGAAAGGTGATGTGGAGATGGAATTTTTGGTAGTGATTATGTCATCCCATAGTTCATAGACAAGCTTCTTGTGCCAAGCCTTCTTGTTGTCCTGGAGGATTTTTTTAATAATCTTGGCTAAAATTTTGTTGGATGATTCTGCCAATCCATTACCCTATGGGTAATAAGCCGTAGAATGTCCCAGGGTTATGTTGTAATTGTTACAAAACTTATCCATATTCTTGGACTTGAACATCGTTGCATTTTCTGTGATGATCTTGACTGGGCAACCGAATCTAGATAGGATATTGGTCTCTAAAAATAAATGATAATTGTGTCGGTAGCTTGCCTTGTGGGAACTGCTTTGATCCATTTGGCAAAGTATTCTATGGCCATTAGTATCCATCTATGATGAGCTAAATATGGAGGATGAATTTCTCCTATAAAATCCATACCCCATTTCATAAATGGTGCTTCGACGGAGATAGGATTTAAAGGAAGGGGTTGCAACTTTCTTTTCCCATCGAATATCTGGAATTTGTGGCAACTGGAAACTCCCTTGTATACGTCCACAAAAATACTGGGCCAATAGAATCCTTCCCTTACGATTTTGTGCGCAGTGGTCTTACTGTAATAATTCCCCCTACATTCTCCTTTGTGGAACTCTTTGATAGCCCATTATGTGTCTTCCTCCAACCAACAATTCAACAAGATCCCTCCTAGATCCTTCCAATACATAGAATTGTCCAAGATGAAAAACTTAGCCTCTTTTAACTTCAAAAATCTGGCTTTGGTTTTTATTAACCCTGGAGGGGCTTGCAAATTACCTAATATGTAAATAATGTCAGTGTACCGAGGCAAATCGATGAATTTCTGAGATACCCACAGGACCGCTTCTTCTTGTGGATTCTTCGACTGATCAATGATGAAATTTATTCCCAAAACATCATAGTTCGACTACACCATCAATTTTTCAAGCCCCTGACCCTTGATCAATTTTGTAGGCTTGATTTTAAGGTCATATTCCAACATGATTGTGATCCATTTACCCCTTCTCCCCTCAGGATCAGGCTAAGTCAAGATATCCTTGAAGAAATTTCTAGGCACATAAGCAATGACATGGGAATGTAGTATATAAGTCCTCAATTACTTAAGGGCCTTCACCAAGGCATACGCTTGTTCTTCCATGATATCATACCTTAGTGGGGAATCTCTCAATGTCCTTTTGAAATAGGCTATAGAATTTTCAAAATTCTGCTCATCCTTCTGTAACAAGACACCAACGATGGTGCGTTCTGAGGCAAAGGAAAATAAGATAAAGTACCTTGTGAAATCTAGGTTGGCTAAAATAGGAGCTTTCTTCAGTGCCACCTTGATGTCTTCAAACAAATTTCTGTCTTCAAGGGTCCATTTTATCTCATTACCTTTCCTGAGGATAGTCGTGATGTGTTTTATAATCTCGGCCAAATTCGGGATGAACCTCCTCAAAAAATTTACCTTTCCCAGGAAAGATTGCACCTCTTTCTTTCTCCTAGGAGTGTTGATCTGTAGAATCCATTCCACCCTGTTGGGTTCTATCTTTATTCCTTCCTTTGAGATAATGTGTCCCAACAAATTTCCTTCTTGCATCCCAAAATTTGGTTTTTTCGGATTTAATCAGATGCCAAACTTTATGCATTTCTGGAAGACCTTCTTTAGATGTTCAAAATGTTGTTCATCAGAATCAGAAAACAACACGATGTCATCCAATTAAATCATGATAAATTTGTATTTCTCCTCAACAAATTCTATATCCATGGCCCTTTGGAAAGTTTCTCCAGCATTCATAATCCCAAAAATCATCTTTGCATACATGAACATACCCCATGGTGTTGTAAAGGTTGTCTTCTCTTGGTCGTTCAGCTGCACCATGATCTGATTGTAAGTAGAAAAATCATCCAACATTGACCTTTCTAGGATCCAACTACTTTCAGGAGGATGTATTCCATCTTAGAAAGTGGGTATTTATCTTTGAGGGACACTCTGTTCAGGTTCTGAAAGTCTACACATAAAATTATTTCACCACTCTTCTTCCTTACAAGCACAAGGTTGGACACCCACTTTGAAAATATAAAAGAAACAATAATATTGGCATCAAATAGTTTCTTTACCACCTTTTTAATTAGTGACAGTAGCAGAGGGTTGATCCATCTTAGCTTTTTCTTGAAAGGTTTTTGATCTTCCTTGATAGGAATTAGTGGTTGAATTACTCCAATGTCATAGAACTTCAAGTCTTCGTAACTCCATGCAAAAACGTTAGGGAAATATTTCATGAGGATGATATATCTCTGCCCTATCTTTGGACTAAGTGTCTTTGACAACTTGATTATTTTAGGATCCTCTCCAGTACTGATATTGAAATCCTTGATATCTTCATCATTCGTAGTGATTCTAGGATTTCTGGCTACATCATTTTCATCAAACAACTTTTCTAATCAGACCAAACCTTTGGGGATAATGTTGTTTTTTAGCTGCACTATATCCCTTCCAACTATCTGGTTTTGAAAGGGGTCGTCGTTAATGTGCATAGTCGCATCTTCATCCTCTTCTCAACAACACTCATCATCAATATTCATGTTAGCGAACTCATTACTCATTTGGAGGAACCTCTCCACCTGTTTCTCATATTCAAACACTTGCCAATATTTGATGTTATCAGGTACTATGGGCTTATCTTTGACTTCAATTTCATACTTCCTATTGGAAAAAATTGGAATTTTAAACATTGAAGATGAGGTGGCCAGGGTATCTGCATTTTTATTTTTTCCCCTGGGGATCACTGACAAATTATACTCTGAGAACTCTTCAAGGAGGTCCAACACTAAATTTCTATATGCTCTTAATCTGAGATGCTTGGAGTGGCATATACCCTTTATCTGATTTATGATGAGATCAGATTCTCCATGCACCACTATCCTTTTAGCGCCCAATTCCTTTAAATCTCTCAAACCCAAAATTAGTGCCTCATATTCGGCCATGTTATTTGTACAATCAAAGGAGAGTTTGTAAGAGAATATTTTTGTGCCCACTTTGGGGGGATTGATCCATACATAAGCTCTGGCTCCCTCTCTATTGTCATCTTTGTCAAAGCTCATATTCCACATTTCATTTTCCATGTGGTTTCTATGATCTATGCATTCATCTGCTTGATTCTCGACCTTATCTTCGACGATCATGACATTTAATGGGTCCCCCTCTTCAAAATGTAAGTCATTATAAAAAATAGAGGAGCCAATTTTGGGGTCGACAGAGTAGATAGGATGATTGTTTAGTTGTTTTTTTCTACTCACCATGTACTTGACAAGAACCTCTCTGTACAATCTTCTTTCTTAGCCGAAAATAGGGATAGTATCATAAGACATTTCCATCTGCAAGGTTCCCTTTAAGTTCATGGCCTAAGATCTAGATAACAACATGCCGAATTTTGGGGGAATGTTGGCAACCACCACGTCCATGAAGATGTAATTTGAGATAATGACACGACCAACTCTTTGATTAGACCCAAACATTTCACCTTGCTTGAGTCAAAAGATAAAAGATATTTATAAGGTCTGTTGATGTCCAAGACTAACTCATCCATGACGACCTTTGGCATGAGATTATGCGATGCGCCTGAATCCAACATGGCGTTATGAAAATTCATGTCATGAATTTTGAGACTAACATAGAAAGGAGGAACATCCTCAATATCGTTAGTTTCTTCTACGCATGGACCAAATAATATGACAAGGTGGTCATCTTGGATGTTCAGGGTATTGGGAGCCTCTTCCATATTTAACATCTTAATTATTTGGTTCCTATACTCTCCCTTCTTGATTATCTCATTAAAAGGAACATAAATTTTGATTTTGGCCATTTCTCTCTCAAAATTAAAAGGAGGAGGAGATTTATCTACCTCTTGGGCACCCGTTTCCTTACTGGCCTCAAGTGCTTTCTTTAGGGCCTCTTCCTTTTATTTTCCTTTCTCTATCGCATCCCTTGCCGAATTATCTTTCTTTGGTCATCTTGAAGAGGGAGTATCCACTTGGGGTTCCTTTGTGATATTTGTCTGTAGAGGCTTTGTAGGCATCTTTCTACTCTTGAGGTTATATTTCTTTTGAAACTGCATGATTTCATTGTGATATCCCTGCCTGAAGTCCTCTGTTTCCAAAGATAGCACATCATCGGTATCTAGCATAAAACCATCATCTGCGTCCATGAATTGATCTTTCTCTCCCTTTGTTAAGAACATGTATGTATTTGTATCGTCACAACAATGCATATCGTCTTGGATCATCTGATCAAATTCTTCATTTTCATAGTTGTTTTGGAAAGGAGGCCTTATCTGTTTATCAACTTGATCTCTCTGGTCCCTTTTCCTGATCTGTGGAATTGGAGCTCTTCTAAAGTTTTAATTTCTAGGATGGAAATCATTTTTCTCGTCAGTGGTAAGCTTATTCTCCATGGACATCCTTTCCATAATATGCTCCATAGTCTTCATCATCAAACCAAACTTTTCGTCTAATGATCGAGACATGGAGGGTTGCGCATCCCCCTATGGATTCTTCCCATTTATTTCAAAAACAAATTTGATCTTTCCTGACCCCATCAAGTTTAATTCGACCTCAATCATGTCTCTCATCATAGCACCAAAAGTATTATATATTATTTCTCTTAGCAACAAGGTGAAATCATTGTCAAAGGAATCAGTGTATTGAGGCTGGGTAGCTCTGGGAGGTGGTTTGACTTTTGTGGGGATTGAGTTATAAACCTTCATGAATTTGGCCAAAAACTCTTACATTGTTTCCACTAGTGATCTTTTTATATTGTTATACTGAGTTAGTAATTGCAGAGGATTCGTTTTGTTGCCCCATCTGGAAAGAAATGATGTTTCAAACACTACAAAATCAGGGATGCTCATTGCTTTAAGGGCCTTAAACCACTTTCTCACCTCTCGTGAGAGACTCTGCATGAAAAACCTCATTTTTTCATCCTCGTGATCAACCTCTTCCAGGTCAAAAAAATCATTAAACCAATCCAAGTGCTTTTGGGAAGAATAATTTCCTTCAGCATCGTATAATTTGATCCTCTGATTATAGTTCTGGGGAAAATCATGTAGTTGGTCTTGTAAGGTGAGAGGGGTGAATTTGGCATCCATAAATCTAGGAGGTTTTTGATATTGCTGGATGGTCTGAGTGGGGATTATGGAACTTCATGGGGGGTTATTCGGTATCAAATATTGGAACCTCTTCTCATCGAAGACTATTTCGTCCAAGAAGGTTTTTGATTTAGACATGAACAAAGTTTGTTCGAATAGTGTATCGAATTCAAGGTCATCAATGCTTTTTACTTCATCCTTGGGTAAAGATAAGCTTATGTCCAAGTAATAGAATGGGTTTGGTATCTGTTCCTTTTCTTTGAGCATAATTTTTTCGAGATCAGACACGGGTGCTACAGGTTCTGGATCAGGGTTCGCTCTAGTATAAAATTTATTTTGAGCCAGGATTTCTGATTCTAACTATTCTATGCTACTGGTGTTATTTATTGGAGTCTCCAGGGTAAAAAATGTTTCAGCCAATATAGATGTCTGACCCATTTTTACCCTTAGGGGTCAAAAATATAGCTTTAGTCGTTTTCCCAGGGAAGTTTTTTCAATTTTGTCCCTGACAATGACGCCAATATGTTACCACGCTCTAAATTTGTTTGGCTGAGAAAAAAAATGACAGAGGTAACCTACAGACCAAATTTAAGACTGGAAACTAGCCTTTCCAACCTAGTGATGTCTCTCTATGAGACTTAGTCTCTAATATATAATGACTTTGAATTGTCGGCTACATTTACTCTATTTTTGAAATGCTTATGGTTTCACTAGCAAGGAAATACAAAACCTTGGGCCATGGAGTCAACCCCCTGAAAGAGAGAGAAATTAATGACTTGGTAGGAGAACCTTTGAGAGTATAAAGGCTAAGTAGGAAATGGTCTTTCAATTCAAAAGTTATTGTGTGTGGTGAAAGAAAAAGAACATAAAGACAATCAGAGCACCACTGAAGATGAATTATAAATTACTTATAAGAAAACACAGAGTTTAAATGGAGAAGTCTTAAGCACCACGTGATGAATTATATAATTATTAAACGTTCCAATTTAAACAAAGGAAAGACGTGAATATACAAAAAACAGGAATTGCATACATAGATGGGATCACAATACATCAAACCACCACCATTAGAATCTTTTTGTCAAAGCCTCATGACTTCTACATTATATTTCAATCAAGTTCAAAGATTTCATTCAACGATATATAGTCTACACTACTTTGCCAACCAACCTCGCTTACATTGAAAAGATAGACTATATAGAAACAATTGTGCCGATTGGGCTGGCTATGCCTCAAACTACTACTCCTAGAATTTTGGTTCTAGTGATTCCCTACGAGATGACCTTTCGAGTAGAACTTACTAAAAATGGAAACCAAACTGCACCCAACCATGTCATAACCGAAATATTCATCACGATTGTTCATTCATCATTAAGCTTCAATCATTAGGAGGTGATGCATTGACATTTCTCCTTTGAGTGGTTAACTGAATGATCGAGTGCACTATCAAAAAAATTCCACCCACTGTAACAAGCTCTGGTTGTTGTCGCACGATCACTGGTTGTGGTATGCATGTGGAAATTTGGTGTGGTGGGTGTCTGTTGGATGTCTCTCATCCTTTCCAGGTGGTGATGACGGTCGAGGGGGCACACATCTCCTTCGAAACTGTTATGCATTTCTCCTACACTTGTCCTTCTCGATAGGTGGGTTTACAACATCTGCAATCTTAATACTCTGAGCATTTTCCTAAGAAACTAGTTTTGTCTTTTCAGATTCTTCACTTGTCTCGACAAGACCGCATTCCATTTTAGCTTTGTTTTAGCATGGGAAAGAGCCGCACAGATGTTTTCCATGGCCGGTCCACATTCTTTGAAGTGCTCCACGATTCTTTCCTCTGACATCCTCTGTTCCTCGCGTAGCTGAATGATTACGTATTGCGTTTCTATGAGCTTCCTTTTGAGCCAATTTTCATTCATTTCTCATATTTATGATGTTGTTGTTTCGACTATATTTTTTCCCAACTATTTTCTCAATTCTCTATTTTCCTAGTATAATTCAGCAATAGCGAGTTGCGCTTGCTTCAGCTGTTGTGATGGCTCTTGAACTTCCATGTTTTTAGTGCTCGACCTTCTCCAACTTCCACTGATTCCCCCACTTAAACCTTCAACGGGTTATAGTCGAACAATGTGCACAAGTAACTTCTCAGCAATAGATTAGGTGCACGGTTCTTTGGGATCTTGGGTGTCCTTGGGCTTCTTGATCAACCTCGGCCTATCGATTTTCCTGGGTATTGGCTATTGGGATGATGAGCCTTCTATTTTCTTTCCTTTAACTACAACCTCTTCCATTATTTCCCTCATGTTGTGAGGTGTTGTTTCCCCCATGGGTAGAGGGAGGTCTCCTTTGGGATCCCTAGGGATGTCGGCTGAAATTAGGAACGAATCCCAGTCTTTGTCCAACTGTCTCAATAACCAACAACTTAATTAATGATATATGGAATAAGTTCTTCTTCGGCTGGTTAGCTTCGGCCTGGATGTTGACTTCCATCCTTTATAGTCTTTGATACAAGAATAAAGGTAACTTCAAAGGCCTTTTCCATGTGAAATTCATTAGAAGCCTAATGTGATGTAGGTATATTCTATCAAACCTTCTTTCACAAGTGAAATACCTTTTAATCACCTTTAGGAGCTTCTAGAAAGCCTCCCAGAGATACCAACTTAGAACACCTGCTTTGATTTCCCCATTCAGGCAGTTTAGCTTGATAAAGTCTTCATATCATAATACATCTAAAGGCATTCCCTTAGACCACTTTTTACCACACGGAGGGATATTCATCATGGCTGACAGAGTTTCCTCCCTCACCTGAAATGTGATTCATGCAATCGTCGGGTGAAACCCATCAAATATGAGAGTGAACTATTCAACCAGTTTTGCATTGTACCCTTGGATTTTTTCACAATAGCGCATACATCCAACCTATTAAAAATATTCCTTGACATTCAGATATTCGTTGACTAATTCCAAGTCCTGAGGTTCACACCTTATGGCTCGACCACTTCACGCCTTCTTCCTTATGTCTTGGGATGTTGTCATGATGCAAATAGTTTTGTTTCTCGCACAAACAGTAATGAATGATAACACCTTATTGCATGGAAAATTGAGAATGATATACTTTGCGGAGACCTGTCGAAATGGCAGTGGCAGACAATTTGCGCGACAAGCAAAAAAACGACTCTAGGAGTTCACTGTGCGCTCGCCAGGTGCTATGAAAAATTTCAGCGCAGAAGGAGGTCGACGTTGCAATAAACAAAAATAGTAGTCTCGTCGTGATAGGGAAATGCAACAGAATATTATTGCATGATGGCAAGGCATTCAGATACTAATGGCGAGCTAGGGAATTGGACGTGGAAAACAATTCGGCACGACAGGAAATTACTCTGAAGAAGAGAGGTTGGTTATAAGAAGAACTATCGTCTGACACACTAGCTCATGGAAAAATCCAACTTGATTCAAACCATGAATGAAAAAAAAAGGAGATGAAAATCTTGAATGAACAGGCTCACAACAAAAATAATGGCAATTGACCTTCCCATAGCGAAAGGACCCAGGACTTGCAGGAAAAATCACAAAAAATGCATAAACTTGGATGGTAAAGGAGAAACACACAAGGTGACTGTTATTTATAATTAAATGTTCGAGGGATGGAATCATGGAAGAGGATGATAAATCCATGGTGATAAGAAGTTTTGAAGTAGGCTAAAGATTTGCGCAGCACACTCATGTGACTGATACACTTTGAAGTGTGTGAAGTACAGATGATAAGAGCTGCAGAGTATACGTGATACGAGGGTCATGATTTCTTAACCTTTATAACTTCCTAATTAGGTGATGATGGTCATTATATCTGTCGACATGAAATTTATTATAACAACTTGCCTCAACCTCTGGCATGTAAATTCCCTCTTTCTGACAGTACTCAACCTTTTGGTAAAAACACCTTTATAAGTTGCACATGGATAATTATGACACCCTTTCCTGACTCCAAGGCCAACCCGACCACTTGATGACTTTGATCCATTCTTTGTTCAATACCTGACCTCACACACTTTGACACATGAACTATGACTCATCTAGGACTGACTCTAACTGAAAAATTAATATGCTAAAAGATCTGACTTCTGAAGCTCTAGATGTCACCCCCTAGGGTTTACACACCTCTTGGGTTGTGGGAGTGTGCCCTAGTAATTCCACTGGTGGAATATAATGGTGTATGAATATGAATGATCATCCTAGCCTCCTCTGTAATGGGTCAGAAGGGTTTCCTCATATCTGCTCTGGAATACCCCCTGGAACCCCAAATGTAATTCCTCAAGAGTTGCGCACTAAATGATTGTTTTATGATTTCTAGGAGATTTCACCGTCAAAAATTGATGACAGGTGGATCAATAAGTGTGCCTTGTCTAGCTCTCTAATGGTTCGAAAGGAATCCGTAAAATATTGAACTGTCTCAAGCAGCCACACAACCCTCTCTCTAACCCTTGCACCCTCACTGGCTGAGCTACACAATCACTAAACTGGATACCTGTAATGCACGATGAAATACCTAGATGGTATCTCTGATAGCCTAGGGTGTGTCTCTCAACACCAAAACCGATCAATGGTGGTGGTTTCCTCCAGAAATCCGTAAAATAACAAGGGAGTCAATTTCCTCCTCCTCTGCAAATATCTCAACGTCAAATCATAACATAATTATGAATCAGTTTGTTTTACCCTTCCTTTATAGCTTCCTGAAACCCTAATTCGTTGTTGACCTTTCCTTCCAAGTAACTTGTACATTATTTTATTATTCCTCGATTAAATCACTTAATTAATTAATTAATTAACCATTCTACCCCTAAAAAGTGATTTATCCAACCTTATGGCTTCTCTGACCACTGAAGTCACTTCTCATCATCTTATCCTATAATGTTCTTCCTCCTGATTCTGATGAGCTATTACACTCAGAGGTTTCTCCAAGTAATATTCCCATTCTAACCTTCTTAGTGAATTTAATTAAGATGTGACCCATAATAACTCAAAATTATGGAAATCGTCGGAATGAAACGTAACCAAATCCAAGTTGTGTGGTATGGATCCTGATGATGAACGATGCAATTCGGGCCCAATAAAACCACTCAATATCTCTCAAACTCTCTGTCACCCCTATCTAGTTACTCTGGTAGGAATAACACTATGTAATGTGATAATGTCCCAAAATGGGGACATTACACTATCCTAGTGAGTTGGCAGCACACAAACCTGACTTGACTTGACACTTGTGCAGATGGATAGTGAAAAAAAGGGACCTTATGTATAATTTGGAGGTGTGACCTTTGAAGGTAATGATGCAAAAGAAAACAAGGTGTCACTCATGAGGGCTTATCCTTATCATGATGGATAATCTCATGACATCAATAGTT
This sequence comes from Picea engelmannii, assembly GCA_009831015.1. NCBI lineage: Eukaryota > Viridiplantae > Streptophyta > Pinopsida > Pinales > Pinaceae > Picea > Picea engelmannii. The sequence continues at coordinate 326,565 of ML782155.1, read as the reverse complement.
ATACATCCTATGTGTTAACATCTGGCTCCATAGAGGATGGAGACCTCCTTGTGAGGCTCCAAGAAGATTTGTAGGCCATATGCCTTATCCATTTCATCCATGCAACCTATAATCTATCTATGATGTGCCACAAACAATATGTGTTGCAAACTGTGAATTGTTCATGCCTTGAGAGCACTTGCTTATTGTTGAAAACAAACATACCAAATAACTGAAACACACTCTATGCAAACCAAATGATTTCATAGCAAGCTTATTTATATACATTCCTACACTACTCTATCCAATTGAGATTCTTTGCTTAAGTATAATCATATTTCTAGTGAATCCGTGCAATCATTTGGCTAGTAAAGCAAGTTTCTTCTATATTTCAAATGCAAGCATAAAAATAATATGACCTTTGTAGCAAAAAAATCATCAATAGTTCACACTTACAACTGCAAATTCTTATCAAATCCAAAGCTGCAACATAAGGGGCCTTTTGAAAAATTGTATCCATTTAAAAAGATACTAGATCATGGAGCTCATGGTGAAATTCTTACTGAGACAACTCATTTGCAAAATCAGTAACATTAAGTATTTTTCTATCCTTTTGTTCTAAGCTAAAAGGTGCATAAATTAGGCTGATAAAATCCTCCAAATTATCTATCGTTGTATCAAGGAAAACTATTTCTTCATGTTGTTCCAACTGAAGTTTGGATTGTCTCTACATATTACCAGTTTCATGACTGCTGCCAATTTCATTTGTCTGATTATTTGCTTCTATTCTAATTTCCTGGAAAACTATATCACTTTGAAAATAACTAGAAACTGGTTGAGGAACGTGAGGAACAAATAATCCTTCAACAATTCCTTCATTACTAGCACCCTGATCTTTAAAACTGGAAAATATTTTATATAAAAGATCAAATTTTATACAACATTCCTCATAAATTAGATCAACATAATACCTTTGTTTGCAATAACCATTGAATGCATTATGAAAATCTTCCAATGAATGAATGTTATCAAAAGGGAGGGTTCTACACCACTCATGAGCATGTCCTTCCAAAGAAAATATGAACACTTTAATAAGAACATCTTCATGATCAATATTTAGCCTATGCATACACTCATGAAAATCCAACAAGTGCTCACTAGGATGATCATGCTCGTTTCCCCCAATCCTCGGAAGGAAAGGTTCCCATACTTCTCTATCAAGTACAAGATTTGGAAATCCAGGTATACAAGAGAAGTCACAAAATGAATACTTATGATATAGGATCTTAGCCATTTCAAAATAGTGAAGTCACCAATAGATCTATGAACAGTGGATTCACCATGGTGAAAGATAAGCATTCTAAAAGTGTCCAGCTTTAGTTCACCATCCAAATATAGATCTAATCATCATAGTTCACCCAGGGAAGGTGTCTTCATTTTCGTCCCCGAAAACGGTGCTAAGAATTTTAGCAATCAATAGTTTTCTAGGATGTAGGAAAAAACAATCAAGGTAACCATTTCAGACCAAAATTTTGACTGAAAGTTGGCCCTTTCAGTCAGAGAAGTCTCTCTCTGCAAGTCTGCTACCCAATTTCACTTCAATAGCAACTTCATATGAAGCTCAATGACCATATTTTCTATAAAGTAAGGGTTTTTGGTTTATGAGTGGTTGAACAAGAATCAAATACAAGATATGGGCATTGAGTCATGATTTTGAAACTCAAAGGTAAAGGTCAACAATGGTTTGTAAGTAATTCAGAAACAAAGGAAATATGGACAGTGTTTTCAAAACATAAAGCTTACGTGATGTAGTAGAAGAGTAAAAGAAAAAGATATTTGAATATGAATTATCTCTTAAGATGAATTTCACATCCAACTTTAGAGAAAGAAAAACAAAGTGTTTAGAGAATTATTGTAAATGAGTTTTGAAATACTCTACTACAATGAAAACTAAAAACATAGACATTCATATGATACCAAAGATAAGGAAACATGAATATGAAAGGAAAACACACTTTTGAAAACACCTCACACAGGAATATTTGCTGCAAAAAATTCTTAGCACTTCTTTATTAATCCATTTCCATTAAGCACAAAAAAAAAATACAAAGCATGAAGATATCTTACTTCTCCCTTTGATCGAACTTGGAAAAAATTAAATCAATTTAAAAGGGTGGATCGGCAAGAAAGCAAAAGAAAGAGGGAAACATTATGACTGTAGATTAGTGGTCTACCATTGGGCATGGAGTCAACACCACTCTACAGATTGAAGGAAATCAAGTTAAATATCAAGTTAAGATATTATATGATGATGATTAGAAGAAAGGAATGTGAACAAAGAATAAATTATACTAAGAATAGATCCTGTCTGTAGAATAGATTGAAAAATGCTTGAACAAAAACAATGATTAACAATCCATCTACAACAAATCCTTTGCTTCTCAGGGATCCATTAATCAAAGGTAGCTTTTGATCCTCAAAACCTATAATATATTCAATCAAGAAGATGACAAAAAATGGGAAAACAAATAAGACGAACTGATAAATAAATCTCATAAATCTTAATGGAAAAAATGTTGGTTACAAACAAGCCCTTAGGCAAACAAATCAACAACTTAAATTGTTGCTCAAGCTTTCTCCTCTCTTGGATCATGAATCCAACCCTTTTCTCATCAAAAAACCTTTAATTTATAGTGAATAATATCTATATACCCTAAGGAGGTCGAAACCAAAGAGTTACATAGGATTCTCCTCCATTTAGGAGTCTTGTTACAAAAGATTCCAACAAAAGCCTAACAAATTCCTATTTTTTGGGGATTTTGTCTATACTAATAATTGCCTTTTGAAACAGGTCATTTTGATTGATATAGAGATGGACCACATGTCCCTCATGTCCAAATAACTCCTAGGATACCATTCAAACCTTCCTTGACAGGTGGCAACCTACAAACAAGGAGAATGTCCAACAGCTATGAAAAACATAGAGTTAGCAGCACCAGTTTACAACGCACTGGTGTTTTAATTATATCTCTCGAATTACGAACTGGGTTAGGATGAAATTTGGTCAAAAATTCATTGCCATTATCATTCTCCTACACAAAACATTTCATAAAAACTCACATCACTATTTTGGATTTATGATCAAATATTTAGAAGCAGTTGCTACAGGAAATTAGTTCACAATGCTCTTGTCTGCCAGTTCGCAGTGCCAATGATAAAACATCAAAAACCATTCTCTCGGCCTTTAAAAAACATGAATAACTTCATGGAGTACCCATTATACCTAATATTGATGTTGACGTTTGTGATTTTGAATAGGAGTTCCTGCAACCTATCCAACCTACAACCCTCCTCTTCAGCCAGTTCGCAGCACCATTTAGCAACACTGATTTCAAACATAGATTGCATACTTCAAGGAGGTTGTTAATGGATTTGATGACATAACTCCTGAAAAAGAGGTTAAATTGAAGGCCTTGACAACAAAAAATTCATTTTTTTGAAATGATCCTTTAAATCAATGATGGGCGATGAGAGAAAAATGTACTTGGAGTACACTGCAAACTCTCCTAGTGAGTTGGCAGCACACAACCCTAACTTGACTTGACACTTGTGCATATGGATAGTGACAAAAAGAGACCTTATGTACAATTTGGAGGTGTGACCTTTGAAGGTAATGATGAAAAAGAAAACAAGGTGTGAGTCATGAGGGCTTATCCTTATCATGATGGATAATCTCATGACATCAAGACATATACATCCTATGTGTTAAGAGAAACCACACCAGTTTTCTCCAAACATAATTCAAGGATAGATCGACATTGTTGAGGGTCATGTAGCATGGGCGTAAGTTGTTTCTTGAAAACACTAGCACTGTAAGCTGAGAGAGTGTCTTATTAGGCATCCATCTATGTATCTGAAGAATCTAGGTCTATCTACGGGTGTACCTTTGGCCCTATATTTGACTTGGAATGAATGATAGTTTATGGATTTGTATCCAGAGGTACTTGGCTCTACAGAAATTGGGGAAGAGAAGACAGTATTGCGATGGTGGTATCAATAGTTATAGCCAAGGGGTTGACAGAATCTAGCAAGGTGGCATCAAAATGGGTTTGAGCAAGGGATGCTGGTTTCATTAATGGGACATCATCATGTAAGGTATGTTGCTGGTTGGGTAGTTCCTCAAAGATGGGGGTCGATTTCTATGTCACTAGGGGGCTCATAGAGAATGGTTATCACAGTGGTTGATGAGGGAAGAGGGGTAGTGGTGTGAATGGGATTGGTAGTGGTACAGGTCAGAGGTGGAAGGGAAAACAACAGAGTGGTTATAGTGACAATGGGGTAAATGAAAAACTTGGAGGGAGAGTTGGTGCATGGATTATTTCAAGGGAAAACAGAAGTAAGTAATTCGCAGAATTGATGACCCGATATAGTGGCATCGTCCAGGATAGAGGAAAATGGAATCTGAACCATCCCCCTAGGTAACTCATCATCTTCACCTTCGTCAGCCCCTTCCTCCAAGTTGGAAGGCATATTGTCTCGCTTTGCTGAGCTGGTCTCAGCAACACAGGTCTGCACATGAGCTGACCATTGTGCAATGGCATGCATCGTGTAAGAGACACCCAACTTATTACTTTTGACAAGGGCACGGGACTAGGAGGTGACTTCCTTTTCAAACATGGCCTCATCTAAATAAAATTTTAAAGGGTTCATATGGAAAAGAGTTGGAGCAGCTTCAAGAGGTCACACAAATGTATGGTCACATCTCATCCTGAACCAGATGTTGTGAGCATGTTGATTTAGAAACGATTGTGGATTTTGTGCCCTTTGTGTTGTAGTGATGAGGTTGTTAAACTACAGTAAAAAGGATGTAGTGTGAGTTGTTTTATGGTGGTCGTAGTGAGAATATTCCAAGGGTTGAAGAGTTTGGTGATGCAGTCGTCAGATGTGTGAGAGATGTTGCAACCCTGCGGTGATTTCCACTTCCACATACTGAATGATACTAATAAGTAGCCATATATTAAATTCCCAACCTTATCATGTGAATTATTGCAAGCCTGGAACATCTCAATGAGAAAATATTTACACCAATTCAATGGTGCACCATTTTTGTTGAATTCAATTAATCCTATGGTGTCAAGAGTGTACTCAATTTTTGTGTAATTATTCATTACTTTAACAACAATAAAATAACATGCCATGCAAACCTTCTCATCATTTATCAATGCAATGTGTTCTCAATGACCTCCTCACTTGGTTCTATATTGGTCATATAGGTTAATTTCACCCTTTTTTCGACCATGCTTCCCAGATCCTTATAATCCATCTGTAACATTCTGAGCTTCCATGGAGAAACTGATGAGCTTATGAATTTCCTTTACATGGATTGGATAGGCTTGGTATAAACATAAGGTGTTATTATGCACTCGAGTGATGAGGAATTTCGTGCACCGAACAACTTCTCTATTAGTGCCAAGCACTGGTAGGTCATGAAGACTCATCAAGGTAGAATCCTAGAAAAGTATGTAATCAGGTTTCCACTGCTGCTGAAATTTTCCATTTGACAATGTGATACAATCCATGAAGGAATGAATAGCCATTTTTGGAAACAAGGATGCATCTGTGAAATCTAGGTCGACCAACCAAGTTTGCTTGACCTTCCCATGGTGATAACCCTAGACTATAACACATGGATCAATAAATTCCTTTAGAATAGAAGTTTTGTGAAGGGATCGCCGACCAACAATGAGGACCATTATAATAGACTGACGTTGGTAGAGAAAGAGAACTGGTGGATAAAGGTGTAGGCTCACAAATTTTTCAAGGGGCTCTATGAATGAAGATAAAAATAACTTGATTAAAAAATGATACCAGTGATTAGTCAGCCAAAGGTGAGTTTATAAGAAACATTAGGGGATGGTGATGACATTAAAAACCATTACGAGATACAACATGGTAACAATTCAACATTAACACCGGATATGACAACTAGACATAGCAAAATCTATGAGGCGATTTGGTTAGTTAAGAGCATAAGTGGAAACAAAGTGCAAGGTTATCAGGGTGAACAATAAAGTAATGGAATAACCAACGATCACCCATAAAAGTACTGACAACTGTGAATACATAAACAAATTTGGATAATACTAATGTGAAAACAAGGGAAAAGGTATAAACAACATTTAACTAACCTAGTGATAATGACATGCATGAGTTTTGATCTTGGAAAATATGAGATATGAAGGGATTTGATTTAGACCTCCTCGACCATAAAGTTGATATCTGGTCTGGATAAATTGATAGAAACTGCGAGACGCTAGGACAAGTGACTGTCAGACACGTCACCCATTTATTAATGGAAATGGAAAACAATGACTAATGAAAGTCCTACCTACTGTATCCACTCCCACATACAAGAGCGTTGCACAATTGCATTTATCAAGCATAAATGTAGGGATTCATGCACGTGTCATTCACCCATCAGGGATGAATAATACCATCTAGTTGTGTGAGCTTAACAACATGGTATTCACTGATTTTCACAACTATAAAAGGTCTCAACCAATGCATCTGTAGCTTCCTCAGATGTTTTTGATACTTTATATTGTATAAGAGGACTTGGTCACCCTCCATAAATGAGTTATGCTTAATATGTCAGTTGTTGTTCTAGAGTATGTACTTAAGGCTTATAAGTATAGTGTCTAAGCATCCGAAAGTGGTTAAAGGGTGGAGAAGAGAGAAACGTCAACCTTCGGCAAAGGAAACTAGGGAATATTTCTACGTTGGCGTTGTCTAGCTTCCAACTATTCCTGGATGGTTATATCCTGTTCAATCGCTACCCATGAACATTTGAGTTCAACCCGGGTAGTAGCGGTTTTAAGAATAGTGTCGAAAAGGTTTAAGGCAATGTGTGTTTGATTTGATAATCCAGGTTCGATATTGGGCTGTGTTGGTACAGGGACAATCATGGAGGAAGAGTAAAAATAAGAAAACTTCAGAGGGAAATTAAGTGTTGTCTCAATTTGGTCGTAATAAAAGAGAGTTTATGGTTTCGGAAATAAATCAAGGTGAAAATCAAAGGCTCTTTCCTGTAACTGAGTTATATCTTAATAAAATGCATGAGGTGGGGGAAAAACATTTAGCTGTCTATCGAATAAGGCTCCTATCAAGGGAGAATCTCACGTATAAACAAGAGAAAAAAACTGTAAGGAAATAACCCGATGAAGTATAAAATATATGTAGAATTCTGAAAGTGTTGACTGGTCTTACACCTGCTGATAGTTGGTACAGAGGAAAAATAGTAAACAATTATAGAAAACCAAAATTCATTCACTATAGTAGTGGCCGTACTAAATTATAATGAAGCATTCATCAGTTATGAACATGAAATGAAATGAAATATGAGATACAAGAAAACAAACTCATAACACAGTCGTGACGGAATTGAGAATCTTCAGATTTTCTTTGTATTAACTCTCAAAGTGTAAAAACTCTGTTACAATCGACACAAAAAGGTTCAGCCCCGTTCCTTTCTTTCTATCGTATATTTATATAGTTTTACAATAATATAGAATCTCAATCATTACAAAATTCTAGTTATGATAGGGAGGAAAGAAATCGCTCCATTTCTTCTTCTCTGTCTTCACTTAGTGCCAGAAGTTTGTCCTCGCACGTGCTCGGTACAGGTGACACATCTTTCAACCAGCTGAGATATCAGCCTCAACGGTTCTGCTTGATAGCTGGCTTAAAAAAAGTAACATTCTCGGGCTAAATGCGGAAGCCTGTCTTCCATCTGTCTATCTATGATGTCGATAGCACATAATTGCATGCTTGGTTTAATCATACATTTGTCTATTTGGACTATGTCTTCCATAGTCACTTGGGAAATATTTGCTGAAACTCTTTCCTCTTTTTCCTTTAGATCAAGCGAGATTTTTTCCATATTCATTTGAATCAACGCCTCGGCATTACCCCCGCTATCAATGCCTAACAGATTTCCATCTACAGAACTGAAGGCCTCTTCTAAGGAATTCGTTACCTTTTTGGCTTGCATATTTCCTTCCACGATGTTGTGCTCCCATTCTTTCAATAGAATGTTTCCTCTGGTCTGCTCCGAAATGGTGAACCTGGGAGTGCTTCCCAAATCCCTGTTGTTTGTGGCTATCACAGCCTCTTGGAAGGCGACCGGTGCTGCTCCAGCTTCCCTTTCTCTAGCACTTAAATTATCCAACACTTGATTAACCAACAAGCAGTTGACCCGAATCTCCTCTACCTTGTCGAGTAAATTTCGTTGGGACGCAGAGACTCTGCCCCGAATCTCCATCGCCTGGGACTGAAACATCCCGATATCTATCACTTTGCTTTTGACAATCTCCACCCTAGATTGTAGTTGTTTGATCAAAACCCTTCACTGGCTCACTTGCATCTGACCATCCCGGACCACCAGCTGTGCTTGCTCAAGCTTAGTCTTGAGTAGCTCTATCTCGTTCTTATCGGCCAACCTGGCCTACTCTATTCCTATGCTTGCCTGGTCTTTGACAGTCTCTGTTGTTGTGGCTAGTCTGGCTTCGAGGGTCTTGATAAGTCGATTTTTTTGCTTAAGCTGGTTTTTCAAAAGCCCAACTGAAAATTGATTCGCCAAGGCATATGCTCCTAATGTCCCTGTTATTTTAGTCGCGAATTGTTCATTCTTCTTGTCTTTTACATCAATTATAACTTTGTATTTCTTGGCCATTGACTCTCCTTCCTGATAGAATTCCCTCTTTACCACTACCTTTCTCTTCTTATCGAAGAAAAACTCATTTGGAGGGAGTTCTTCTACACTTATAGGCCTCAACTCTTCATTGAAGATCCATCCTGCATCAATATTTCCCTGAGTCGATTGCAAAGGGGTGACCGATGTGATAGGATCTTCGATTTGTTTCGCTGATGGTCCCGGAGTAGTAACCGGACTCTGCTTCTTCAGTCGGTCGGGAGTCTTTATCTTTGCTTTCGAATTTTTAGTTTGCTCTCCCTCATCCTAGTGTTTTTCTTGATCGGGAGTTGCATCCCTAGAGCCTTCGGCATCTTTTTGTTTCACCTCCACCATACTTGGACTCTCACCCCACAACACTACGAGAAGGCAACTGCGTCGATGTTCTTGGAACTTTAGAACATCGGCTCTCTCCTTGGGTGCCAAGGTTTGTATCTGAGCTAGAATCTCAGCATAGGACCTTGCGCCTCGAAAAATGTCATCTGAGGGTGAATTCTCATGCTCAAATCTCTTGATCCTGCAACTGGCCAAATGATTGCTCACAACCCTTTGCGGATCGTGCTTCTTGTATTCAATGAGGACCAAATTTAGGTCTTCCAGGGCTGCTGCCTCATCTTTGGCATGCCCAAAATCTAATAAAGAATATGAATTTAAATGAACAGGAAAATGTGGCCATACCTTCTTTGAATATCCCTTAAGCTCCTTATTTATACCACCAATTACTGTTTGCCTAGCAACCTCACGACAAGCCAACTTGTTGAGAATGAACAATGGAAATGCATGCGGGGGAACAGTGTTGGGTGTGTGTTATATTCTTTGCATGTGTGTGTGTGTGGGTGTGTCAGATACAAAAACTACGTCTGACGACCCCTTCACCCAGAGCTTTGCCATGTGCGCCGGGCACTTTCGTAGGGGGGTCCCAGAGGGGGGGTAGGTATGCCCCCCCCTAGTTATGCGCAACATTCAGGGCAGTACCCCAAATTTTTTTTTTTGGGGCGGTTTTTTTATTTTTAGCGGATTTTGCTATTTTTAGCGGATTTGTAAATTAATCCCGGATTAAGGGATTAGGGTTTTGGTATCTACAGAATACCTAAAAACATTGTATATATTGTATGGCGAATGGTGAAATTCAATATAATGAAAATAAGAAAGGTTTTCTCGGTTGAGGGTTTCCGATATAAAATCTTTGTGTACTCTGTGTATGAGCCATTGATTAATTTATGTATTTCTTAAGAATCTATATGCATTAATTTACTTCGTAGGTTTAAAACTTACATGTGGTATTAGAGCACATTTTTGGTTTCAGAGGGACACCTTTTTTGCTAAGGGTTTGGCTTGGTCTTGATAGATCAAGTTTATCTTGGGTCTGTGATAAACCTGGGTTTAGTGGGAGCTTTTGTAGTGGAGATTCGAGTAAAGTAAGAGGAATGGCGAGCTCATCTAGAATCGAGATAGAGAAGTTCAATGATAAAAAATTTGAGCTATGGAAGCTCAAGATGGAGGAACTTCTTGTAGATAAAGAACAATGGATCGTTGTGGATCCTAGTACACAGCCTACTGGTACACCATATACAAGCACCTAGGCTACTGGTACACAACCTACCAGTACACAAACTACTAGTACACTAGTTACTGGTATGTCAAAGGAAGATTGGGACAAGTTGGATAGAAGAGAAAGGAGTACCATTCAACTCTGCCTGGCAGATTCGGTGTTGTTGAATGTCTCAGGAGAATCTACAGCCAAGGAACTATGGGATAAGTTAGGGAATTTGTATCAATCAAAGTCCTTGGTAAACAAGTTGTTTCTTCGAAAGAAGCTGTATCATCTTAGGA
>ML782155.1:300475-315721 GCA_009831015.1 Picea engelmannii | reverse complement strand
TATGACTCCTCACAGGGAGTGGTTCTCTGAATATGAAAAATATGATGGTGGTGATGTATTCCTAGGAGATGACTCGACAGCAAAAATCTTGGGACGTGGAAGGGTTAAGTTGTTGCTAAATTATGGAAGGATTAGAACTCTTCATGGGGTTCTACACATTCCAAAACTAGCCAGGAGCCTCATATCTGTAAGCAAGTTGAGTGATGCAGGAGTGAAAATTGTATTTGAAAAGGACACTTGCAAGATGGCACGAGGAGCAATGGTGTTGATGAGGGGAGTTCGTTGTGGAACTTTGTACAAGTTGTTGGGAAGAACTTATACTAATGGGTGTAACAGTTTTGTTGTCCTTGAGTAGAAAAATGAAGGAGACAAGACCAATACTGTCCTAGAAAAGAAGACCATGCTGTGGCATCAAAGATTGGGGCGTATTGGAGAAAAGGGCCTTCGAACACTACATGGTAAAGGTATGATTGAAGGTATGTCTAATTTCACTCTGGATTTTGATTTCTGTGAAAATTGCATATATGGTAAACATAATCAAGTAAGATTCCCATCTGGTGCTACAAGAGAAAAGGGGATCTTAGAGTTGATACACAGTGATGTGTTTGGACCTATTCCTATTTCATCCCTTGGTAAATCTGTGTATTATGTTTCATTCATAGATGATTTTTCAAGGAACACATGGATTTATTTTCTTAGAAAGAAATATGAGGTATTTGATAAATTTAAAGAGTTTAAGGCTCTGGTAGAAAATCAGATAGAGAAGAAAATAAAGGTATTGAGAATAGATAATGGTGGAGAATTCTGCAGAAATGAATTCAAAGAATTCTGTAAGAAGTGTGGAATAGCAAGGCAGAAGACTACTCCATACACTCCTCAGCAGAATGGAGTTGCAGAAAGGATGAATAGGACACTGATGGAAAAATCAAGGAGCATGCTCAGCGGTGCTGGGTTAGAACAAGAATTCTGGGTAGAGGCAGTGAGTACAGCATGTTACCTGGTCAATCGATCACCTTCATCAGCGTTGGATGATACAACTCCACACGAGGTATGGTCTGGAAATAAACCATCTCTTCAACATCTTAGAGTGTTTGGTTGTGATGCTTATGTACATGTTCCAAAGGAAAATAGGAGTAAGCTGGATAATAAAGCTGAAAAGTGTATCTTTATTGGTTATAAATATGGTGTGAAAGGTTATAAGCTTTGGAACCCAAAAACCAAGAAAATTGTTTACAGTTGAGATGTTGTTTTCAGAGAGGTAAAATATGTGTCCAAACAGGAATTCCCACCAATGCAAGACGAACCTAAGAAAATAGAGCTTGAGTTGGATGATGCAAAATATGAATCATTTGAAGCAGAGGAAGCAGAAGAAGAAGAAGAAGAACCTCATACCCCATTATTGAGGAGATCAGTGAGAGATAGAAGGCAACCAGAAAGGTATAGTCCACCTGATTTCTGTTCCAATTTTGATTTATCTATTACTGATGATGATCCCAGAATTGTCAGGGAAGCAGTGAATTCAGAGGATAGTAAACTCTGGAAGAAGGCCATGGTTGAAGAAATAGATGCCTTGGATAAGAATGAGGCATGGGATATAGTTGAGCTTCCAGCTGGAAGAAAATTAGTTGGTAGCAAATGGTTGTTCAAGAAGAATTTTAACGTAGAAGGTAAAGTGGAGAAATACAAAGCTCGGTTAGTAGCAAAACATTATTCCCAGGTAGAGGGAATTGACTTTGGTGAGATTTTTTCTCCTGTTGCTAAGTTAACTTCTATTAGATTTCTTTTATCTATTGTTGTTTCTTTTGATCTTGAAGTGGAACAAATGGATCTGAAGACAACATTCCTACATGGGGATCTGGAAGAAGAAATCTACATGAAGCAGCCAGAAGGCTTTGTAGTGAAGGGAAAGAAAGAGCTAGTCAGTAAGATAAAGAAGTCACTATACGGTCTGAAGAAATCACCTAGGATGTGGTACCAAAGGTTTGACACATACATCCTTGGATTGCGATTTGTAAGAAGCAGTGTTGATCACTGTGTATATTCCAAGCAGGTTGGTAATCACTTCATTTATGTAGTGTTGTATGTTGATGACATGTTGTTGGTAGGAAATAACATGGATGTTATCAAGGAGGTGAAATCACAGCTATCCTCCAAATTTGACATGAAGGATCTCAGTGCTGCTAACTTCATTCTGGAAATGAAGATTAAAAGAGATCGTACAAACATGAAACTCTGGTTGAATCAAAGAAAATATGTTGAAACGATATTGCAGAGGTTTAATATGCATGGAAGTAAACCGGTCAAGGTTCCTATTCATATAGGTGTAAAGTTATTTGCAGATCAGTGTCCCAAGACACAGGAAGAAGAAGAGGACATGTCCCATGTTCCATATGCCAGTGCAGTTGGTAGTTTGATGTATGTAATGGTTTGTACTAGACCGGACATTGCACATGCAGTGGGAGTTTTGAGCAAGTATATGTCAAAACCAGGGAAGGAGCATTGGACAGAAGTAAAGAGGGTCTTTAGGTATCTTCATGGCACCACCAGTTATGGATTGTGCTACCAAGGAAGACCGGGATTGGATGGAGTGGTGGACATACATGGCTTTGTTTATGCAGACTGGGCTGGAGATTTGGATCGTAGAAGATCTACAAGTGGGTATGTGTTTAACCTATTTGGAGGAGCAATCAATTGGATGAGAAAAATACAGGTTGTAGTGGCACTCTCAACTACAGAAGCTGAATACATGGCAGCCACTCATGTAAGCAAGGAAGAAGTATGGTTACAAAGATTGTGTTCAGGTATTGGGTTGGTACAACAAGAAATGAGATTAGACTGTGACAGTTAGAGTGCAATATTCCTGGCAAAGAACACATCTTATCATTCGAAGACAAGGCATATTGATGTCTAGTATCACTTTGTGAGAGACATGGTTGAGGAAAAGAAGGTGTTGCTGGAAAAGGTTGACACTTTGAAGAATGTTGCAGATTCATTGACAAAGTCTGTGAGCACAAAAAAAAATTCCTGGTGTAGAGTAACAATGGGCATTGCTTCCTTGACTTGTTGACTATATAATCCCCTGGACCCCTGGATGCAAAGAAAACAACAAGTGGGAGAATGTTGGGTATGTGTTATATTCTTTGCATGTGTGTGGGTGCGTTAGATATGACAACTGCGTCTGATGATCCCTTAACCTAGAGCTCTGTTGTGTGCGTCGGGCACTTTCCTAGGGGGGTCCTGGCGGGGGGGGCAGGTATGCCCCCCCTGGTTACGCGCAACGTTCGGGGCAGCGCCCCGAATTTTTTTTTTTTGGGCGGTTTTTTATTTTTAGAGGATTTTGCTATTTTTAGCGGATTTGTAAATTAATCCCGAATTAAGGGATTAGGGTTTTGGTATCTATGGAATACCTAAAAACATTGTATATATTGTATGGTGAATGATGAAATTCGATATAATGAAAATAAGAAAGGTTTTCCCGGTTGAGGGTTTCCGATATAAAATATTTGTGTACTCTGTGTATGAGCCATTGATTAATTTATGTATTGCTTAAGAATCTATATGCATTGCTTTACTTTGCAGGTTTAAAACTTACAAACAGAAGCCCCAAAAACTCCGAGGTATGAAAATTTAGCCTCCACATACCAATCGACTATGCTGCTCAGATTTGTCACTATACTGTCCGAGATCCTTGGTGGCGGGTGGCCGAAAATAGTGACATGCAGGGGCACCATCACCCAGTTGAAGATTTCATATATGAAATTTTGCGCTTTGTTTTCCCATAATTTCGCATGATAAACGTGGATAGGCTCGTCTTCTGCTGGGGTCCAAGTCTAGCTCATTAAAGGAAATGGTGTTAAAAAACACACGGCGTCCATAATGTATGCAGACATGAAAAATGAAGACTCCTTTCCGCCCTCTTTCTGTGCCCGATACTCTGTGATTCGACTGGTCAAGCTATTGGACAACATTTTCACCCAGTCGAAGGAACTTCCTTCGACAACCCGGAACATTAGAGGCACCCAGGGAAGAAACAAATGTGAGGTGTCCTCTCTCCCATATAGCCTGCATGTCATCATAGCTACATACTTGTACTGTGGTTCTAAGGAAGCTATTGAATATATGTCGTGGCTATCAGCCCTGAACTTCGCGGCGTGCGAAACCCAATCTCTTATTAAGCTGGACATGGTTTTATCATACTGTATACATTCATTCTGCTTGAACTCATCCAAGAATTCGGCGCCATATGTATAGTCGGACGTTGTGGGCAGCTTATACATGGCTTGCAGATGTTCAGGCCTAAAAGTCCCAATGGTGACCTTCTGCTCATTCATGATGGTTCTAGTTGGTATGTCCACATGGTCTAATGCCCATCAGACCATGTCATAATATGGAAGCAATTGTGGCCTTTCTGCTACTTTGTGCATTCCGGATTGAATGACGATCTTATACTTGGTGGTTATGTCATCCTTTTCATTGTCGTTGGAGTCGTCGGAATAATCCACCAATTCGGCCTGTAGAACATCTGAAACGAACGAACAATTCGGGACCGAGTCGATACTTCGAGGTGAAGTATCAGCGACATTGTCTAAACCTTGTCCTGAAACCTCTACATTGGCCTTGGATACTTTTCGCGGGGCCATGCCTGGAGATTCTGCTTTAGCTCTTCTGCGATAAAAATACGTATACATACAGAAGTTAACTTACTGAGAAAATGTGTTCCATGTAATATGAAAATTCATTTGTTATAATGAACCATAGCTCTTATATATATATGAAAACTCGGTACCTTTCAGAATAGGCCTGTCAAATCATTTTTAGAAATAAATTTTGCCATAAAAATACGATCTTTATTCGTCGATTTGCCCTATTTCCTAATTAATGCCATAAATTTTGGCGGTTTGAAATATCAGTTGGTGCATGGAAGGAATAAGGATACCTCGTGAAACTTGAAAGCATCGAAACACGGGATATATATTGATTTACCTTAATTAATCCGGTTTTACTGATGTTAATTTATTTTTCGGTACTCGTTGTATCGAAATTTTTTCTTTAACTCTTTGAACCTCTAACCCCCGAATTTGCAATGATTGATTTTTATTAATAAAAATGTAATTATGATTAGGAGCTTAATTCATTTCGTAATTATTTATATTTTCCGTATCGCGACTCGGAGCTTCGAAGGTAAGTTTCTGGGAAGTTTGCATGCCGAGCTGCGAAACTGCGAGATCGCGATAATACAACTTAATTAAAAGGGAAGGTAAACTCGGATTATGTGATTAATTAATTATGATCATATCCTTATCGTGATTTCACGAGTCGGGGCTTAGACACTGTAACTTTTAAAAAAGAAAACACCGAGTGGCGAATTGCCGACAGAAGGTTACCATGGTTTAGCTTTTTACTTTTAACCTTGACATGGGTTACTAAAATAAGGACTTCGTGGTCTCGGCTATTAGGGCTACAACAATAAACTTTTGGATTTGGTGAGCGCTGAGGTGCAAAAACCTGATGACGTTTAAATCATGGTTTAGGAAAACTTTACTCCCATTACTTCCCTGGGTGAAAAATTAAAACGATTTTGCCGTTTCGTTGCTTGGGACGTGTGAACTACATGATTTATAGCATTTGATCTACGAGATCCTGAGGTAGAAAAAAAAGAGGAAACATTTTTACAAAATATAGGACTCATCTCGAGAGTACATTAATCATCGTTGCTCGCGTGATAAAGCTTCAAAGATTTTGAAACCACAGACGAAAAATACGAAAACCATCTTTCGACTTCGAGCATTAAAAATGAAATTTGTGATAGGCTAGAAAACAAAGGCGGCTCCAACATCAGTCATGCCAAGCCCTTTTTTTATTCTTTTCCATTGTATGATGAAAATATAATAAGAATATATCTTCTTCAAGTTCTATTAACTCCATTATTGATGTTGTGAAGGGTTCATCATCTGTCATCTTAGTAGCTTGTGAAATGAATACACTCATATTTATAAACTCAGTTGGCACTACCGCTTCTCGTGCATATACCAACTGAATCTGGGCATACATGTATAATCTCTTTGTAATGTTTTGGTAAGACCATAACACATCTAGAACTCTCTCATCCCAATCATCCCAATCTGTGCAACATACTTTAGTTAAGACCCTCTCTAAGATCATGTTGAATGTTTCTATTGTTCCATTCACTTGCGGATGGTATGGTATGCTCTTATAGTGTTGAATAAAAAACTCTCTTGTGAGATTCGCGATAGTGTCACTGATAAAATGATCTCCTTGATCACTGGTCAAGCTTTGAGGATATACAAATATGGTAATTATATTCTAAAAAATGAATCATTATTTTGTGTTTGTAGAGAAATATCAAACAACTTATGCTTCATCCCAACGATTCAAGTAATCTATTGCAGTAATAATGTATATTGCCTTAGAATACCTCACAGGGGGGTTTATTAGACCGATGAAATCAACATGTAACTTTTCCAAGGCTTGCATTGCTCGAACATGGTGTAAGGGTAGCTCATCATAGCATGAGGGCTTACCAACTCACTGACAAATGTCATAAACCCTGGCATAATCTTTGGCATCCTTGAATACCATTGGACAACATAGTCTTGCTTGTAATACCTTCCAGGAAATTTCCTTTCTACCGATGTGTCCTCCCGCAAATCCATTATGACACTCCTGAAAAATATATGATCTCTCATGGTTGAGCACGCAGAGTCTCTTGATGTTATCCAATCCTAATTTGTACAGGTGATGTGCAATTAGTTGATATTTTGTTGGGCGAACTACTAGGTGTCACTTATGAGTTGCAGAATAATGTTCACGGAAGACACATGTGCTCATAAATAAGGAAATGTTAGACAAGTAATCAGGAATAGATTCTACTTTGAAAAGATGTACATCTGGGAGTTGATCATCTACATCCTCGTCACTCTCTACTGACTCTAGTGTAGATAAATTATCTAGACCCACATTTAGTTTTCCAGGATTGACAATGACCTCAAAAGAAAATTCCTAAAACAACAACAACCATCTGCAAATTCTAACTTCTAAAATGGGCTTATTAACAAGATATTTCAAAGAAGAGTGATCAATAAAAAATTTAAAGTGACTCCCTAGCAAATAGTGTCTAAACTTTTGTAAAGCATAAACCATTTCCAAACCTTCCCTTTTAGTTGTAGTGTAGTTTCATTCTTCCTGAGAGAGATTTCGACTGGAAAATTAAATAGGATGGTCCAGGTTTCCTTCACTAGGTTGTGCAAGGATTTCTCCCAATGCAATATCAACAGCATCAATATGTACGTGAGATTCCACTAGACAATTTGGAAGAAGAGGATAGGAGTAGTACTTAGCTTTTCTTTGAGGGTGTCAAAGGCTTGATTTCATTTTGGCATCCAACTAAAATCCTCAAATTTCTTTAACATATTTTCCAACAAGGTGGCTATGCTTGCGTAAATTCTGGTAAACTTGTGATAATAGCCCGTATAACCTAACATCAATTGCAACTATTTGGAAATTGTAGGAGGAGTCATATTTAGTATCACAAAAAAGTTTGCAGGATCCATCAACACTCCTTCTCTACAAAATATGTTTCCTAGCAGATTCCCAAATGGTACACAAAAAATAAACTTCTCAAGTTTAAGGAAATATGTAATTGTCTACATCGATCAAACATAAACCTTAATAAGCTTGTGTGTTTCTTTAATAGGTTGTACATAGTCCAATAATCCATGTAGACTTCAAGAAACTTGTGAGTAAAGTCGTGGAATGATGCAATCACTATCCGAGAGAACACCATTGGGGAATTCTTGATCCCAAAATGCATAACATTATAGGAAAATGATACCCACTCGATAGTGAATGTAGTCTTTTTCTTTTTGTCTTTAGTAATTCTAACCCGGTGATAGCTATAAAAATCATCTGTAAAATAATACGCTTCATTCCCCACTACTTGATCCAGGACTTCATCACTAAAGAGAGTGGGAAAAGGTTCATGTACATAGGAATCATTCAAGCTCTTGTAATCCACACAAACTCGTATATCCTCAGTACCTTTCTTCACTACAATTAAAATACCCTCTAGCAGAGATTATAGCGGAGGCTTTTAGTGTTAAATAATTGAAAAAATTTGTCAAAACAACCTCTATCAAAACCTTTGTTTTTGGTAGTAGATGGTTTTGTGGAGATTATAACAAAACTTATAATTAAAAAAACAATTGGCAGGAACAGGTTGTAGCAAATGTTATTCCATGTGGTGCACTTCACAGTCCATATGAATTGGTGTGCTTAAAACATTAACGCACTGGTGCCTACATTGCACAATAGGCACCAGGTGAGTCCTAAAATATTGGAGCCTCGGTGTATTTATACAAACTACAACCCAGTTCTTTAATAACAACAACACACCGATCAAATCTATGATACTGAGCGTCGATGCATTCTTGAAATTAAAGCCCCAATATTCACATGTCAACCAAAGCATTGAGGTTTTCCAAGAAATATGGGGCACCAGTGCTCTTATAAACATAAATGCACCGGTGCCTTAATAGTAATAAAGCATCGAGAAAATCAATGATAACATGCACCGGTGTGTTAAAAAACAAACAAGATTGGTGCATGATGTCGAGAAGGCTCCAATGTGGACTCATGAAAGAGAAGCATTGATGTGCTTATAAATTGAATGCACCGATAAGTCATATCATTATTATAATTGTTTTGTTAAAATATTATTATATCGGTGCTTTTTCAGTTTATGTCAGCAATGGTGCGTATTATGTTACAATATTGGTGTGTGTTATAATTAAAGGAATCGGTTCTTTTTATCACTGAATGCGCCAATTGTCGTTTTCTCTTTTCATAAGCATCGACCTGTGACAGTGCACAATTATTGTTATTTGTTAATTCCATTGTTTATAAAAAAATTGACATATATCTTATAATAGTATTCAATATAAATTGATTTTTTATTAGTGCATTTGGATATGATGTTTGGATTATCTTTTTATTTCATCAGTGTTTTCATCTCTTCGTTATAATATATAATCATCCATATATTTATTTAGCGATGTAACATTTCACACGAACATTGGACAACACAAAAGAATAAAACAAAACATGTTTTATTATATATGAATAAGAGGCTCTTTGTCATACAAAATGGGACCCTTATTGGAAACCCCTTGTCTTTCAATTGGGACAGTACTATGTCCATTACATTAAACAAAATATCTGATTTTCACAGACAATTATTTCAAAAAAATACAACTTGCATTGATATCCAAAAATATTTATCATCATTCTTCGTTGGAACTATTTTCAGATGTACTCGAGATACTTCCATGACTTGGGTTATTTGGTTGAATTTTTTGTTGATTGGCTTGATTGTTTTCCTCTTCTTCAAATGATTCCATCTAAAAAAATAAAAAGAAAGTGTAATGAGTGTATTTGCATTAGTTAGAATAATGAAAATTGAAATAAACAATATACATGAATGTAAATTGAAAAGTGACATAACATAGCAAGAATCCAGCCCTGATTGATACACATTTTTTCAAAACCAAATCTCATGTATGTTGTCAACAACTCTTCTTTTGGCACATTTCCATACTTTGTTTCCCGCAGTTTTAATATACCCTATAATAAATTATAGATTTAATATAAGATATTTTTTTTGTTCCATTAATTATTAAATGAGAGAACTAAAACAACATAGATACTTACAAATTCCACAATTAATTTTTGATATGCCATCATATACTCAAAACCCTTACTTATCCCAATGTCAATCGATTCTTGCGATGGCTCTTCTTTGAATACATTCAAGGATGGTTATAAAGAAATAACAGTTACTCAAAAACTTTTCTATCAACCCTTTTCTTCCTTGTCATCATGTTTTATGTGCTGAATGAGTTCCATTTTGTTTTGTTTTTTGCAAGAAAATACTGGAAAATTACTAATTAATGCTAAATTATTTATTTATATGTACCTAATAGAAAAATTTAATGATTTCATACATTTGAAGAACGTTTTTGTTGACATGGTTCCTCCTACGATGCAATTATGTCCATTTCTTTTACCATCTCCTTGTACATTGTTTTTTACATTCCAACTAGCATATTTTGGATATCATCTCATTGACCCTTTGGAATTTTCATAATCTTCCTGAAAAAAGTAACATGACAATTAAATATTTTTATATTGATATATGAAAACTAAATATAACAAGATTGATATTAATAAATTAGGAATGATTTGTAGTAATATATACATATTCTAGAAAAACATTTTTACGAATATTAATTTTTGAATAATTTTTTTTGTTGTTGTATTTTTTTTCTATTGCAAGTCTCACAGGTCTCATTGAACATTGCTCTAGAAAGGATTCTTGTAGTTTAGATATAACCTAGTTCTTCAAATCATTGGATTGATTTCTGTATTTTAAGTGGAAAATACATCTATACGTTCGTTCCACTATATCCCTCATAGTTTTGTAAAAAAAAATCCCCCTTTCATTAACTTCCAACACCACTCCAGATGAGCTAAGGACCAATTCATCATCATGTACATATTCTATATTTTTTATTTTCTTAGGATGACATTTTGTTCCTTCGTTGTTGGTCCCAGTTGTAGAAAATTAAACATGTGTGAATTAATAGATTGTTTTGAACATGTTATCTAATATTTTTAAGTAAAGAATTAATGAAAAAAACAAAAAAAACTCATATTGAATAGAAAATTTTCATTCACATGGTTCATCCTTTTGCAATTTTTCCATCAAACTTTTACGCTCTTCTACACTTCGATAACAAAGAATCTTATCGAGCTTCCTCATTTTATGGCTCTGCAGGACACACACTAACCAATACATATTAGTTAAACTTACATATAGTTCAAACATATTATTTTTTTGTAGAATTTACAAATAAATTGCCTTTTTAACGTATTAATTTTGTATAAAATTTACAAAGAACTTGCCTTTTTTTTCCTTTTTGGATGTGTTATCTTTATATCCATCAGAATTTTTGTTACTTGAACTATTATCGTACATTTGTTTATCAATATACAACTACTACCATTCAATATAGAAGATATTAAATATAATGTATTAATAAATCACATAATTTTAACTAAAAAAAGTATCTCAATGCACTGTATTAATATTAAAGCACCGATGCATTACATGGTCTCAAAAGCATCGCTATAAAAAAGATTTAAAAGAACAATAAATTAGAGTGGTGTGCAATATGTCATTAACAACACCAATGCATTGTTAAAAATGTACGGATAAAAAATATTTTAAAAAACATTAAATTACAATGGTGCGATAAGTATCGTTAACAACATCGCTCCAATTGAAAAAATGAAAATAAAATATACCATAAAAAAATAAATTTACACATCCATAAGTGATTTTTTTTAATTATTTGTGGCATACTCGATGTGTTTGTACCTATAAGCACATAGATGTGTTATATTATATAAGACACACTGAATACTAAAACTGTTTAAAAAAAAAATGTGACAGGGCTGAGAGGGTTTGGATCTGATGGATCGCATGTCAAATGTCTTTTATATGGAAACATTAACCCATTAAATCTAAAAACATAAAATAAAAACATATAAGCATGAAGTGATAGAGGGAGTTAAACCCTAAATTGAAGTTTTGCAGTCACACAAACAAGAAGAAACAAGGGTTTAAGGTAAGTATGATTTATTTTATTTTATTTTTTCTGAATCACAAAACCCTTTGATTTTTTATTTTTTTGAATAATTTCCTTGCTCCAAAAGGGTTTTGAATGAATTATCATACCCTTCCAATTTTGATCTTCTCAATAAATCTTTTTTCAAAAGTATTGATCTTCTCCATAGTGCTCCCATGTATTTCTCTATTGCAAATATGTACCCCGTAAATTTTGGCAAAGTAATAAAATATTGAATAGCTTAATACCCATGAAAGAATTTATGAAAATTGTTTTAAATGAATCACCATAGTTACCTTCAAATTCTGATCTTCTAAATAAATCATGTTGTTCTAAAGTATTCTATTGCTCCACAGTGCTCTCCGGTATGGGTCTCTTGCAAATATTTCCACTGTAAATTTTGGTAAAATATTGAAACAGTGAATGGGTTTTTACTATTTAAATGACTTTATGAAATTATATTTTAAATTCCCATTCATTTTTCAATTGTGAAAAAAAAAGTCGCGCTTTTGTTTTTCAAAAATTTGGTGCATTTATTACTTTAATGCATTGGTGTTGATATGTTTACAATTCACTAGTGCGTTTTAATGTTTTGGAGCACCGATATTGGATAATTATTGTTATTATTATTTGAATTCATGGGACCGGTGCGATGCGTAGATAAACACCTGGTGCTTGACAATGTTATCGATGCACTGGTGCGTGTTTGTTACAGTAACACACCGTTATGTTCTCAAGGTTATCTAAATTTTTATTTACACACAAAATAATATATTCATCTTAAATTATTTTTCATGATGCATCCACATGACTTGCAATACAACATAATATAAATTTTGCGCTTAAAGTCGCCTTATTCTTAAAAATAATTTACTGTTGATTTTGTTAAAATGCATGGAGAGAATCTTACAATATCAAATGGCTGATTCTTCAAATTTCAGGCCGTTCCATATTGCTCAAAGTCCATCAGGGAGTTTCACTGATCACATTATAACATTGACTTATTCTTTGAGGACACTTGCGAGCAAATGATCTAGTATAAAACATCGTACATTATGATTATCAATTTGATTTATATGCTTATGCCATGATTATGTTTTGGAAATTAATATGTTATTATTATGGATGTATAACATGCATTGGCAAGTATTATGATGAGGTTTCCTGAGTGTGTAGGAAACGTGACATGATGAGGATGCAGACGACATGGAAAAACCTCCTTGGACTTCGGATTAAGTTAGGGAGTGGACTTTTACTTTGGTTTGAGTATTTGATTTATACACATGTATTATTGATGATGATTTTAGTATGGATTTTATGTATATGGAATATTGGAATTATCTTTGTAAGTGGATGCAGGAATGGTGATGCTTTCTAATCCGACTCACATATGGAGTAGAGGAGTCATACACAAATACCATACAGATGAGGGAGAGGTGTGGCAACATCCCTATCACAGCCTATTAGCACTCATGTCATGACCTGAACTAAGGTGAATGACTACCTTGTTCAGAGAGTTTCACGATGTTATGAGGGAGGACTAAGACAGTCGCTCACGAATATTTCTAAGGGGCATGTAACAAGGTGGATACTGTATTCCTCAGTAAGCCCTTAGGCTCACACAAGGTCGACAGTGGAGTGTTGACTCCAAGCGTTAAACAACTTCCAAACTAATCAATGGCTAGTGGCACCCTTGGAACACATAGGTGTGTCTTGAAGGGAACATCGCATAAATAAAAAGTGAGTCAGTTAAAATCTATAATACCTTAGAAAATAAAGTGAATACTTATATCTCTTAGAAAATAAAAACAATTAATTAAAATTGATAGAAAAGAGAAATTACTTTATATGATTTTATGTTGAATTTGAAGAGAACATAACAAAATCTAAGTTTTTTTGTATCCTTAATAAAATCCTAGAAATGGTAGGATTGGGTCTAAGGGAGATCAAACTAAATAAACTTTAGTAAAGGGAGAATAGGAATAAAAATCTAGACATGTGCACAATGTGTGCATGAAATAAATAAAAATGAATTTTTAACTAAGAGAAAATATATTCATGAGAGAATGGGTGTTCAACATAGAGTTAGTATCCTAAGTTAATCAACCACTAAAATCCTAACTAAGAGAAGAGTCATAATCAAACTCCAATTGTAAATTAGTTAGGGGACACAATAAAAGAGGAATTGAGGAAGTAAGAGACAACTAGGACGAAATTTAGGAGCTACTTGTGGGTGTGAGGAAAAATGTTTGATTATTTAAATTAAAAACGGATTTAACATGTGCAACGTGAGGAGAGTGTGACATTTGTTGTGGGTGAATAATATTTAATTTAATTATTTAAAATTAGCTAGTTGTGCATGAGATGACATGTGTCAAGGTGATTTTTCCTATATAATGAATGTTGAGGAAGAGAGAATTTACCCTATTGTTGGATGAATGAAATGTTGGTGAAAATTTTATTGACTAAGTTTACTTGAGTGAGTTGGGCTTCAAGCTTGTACAAGAGGTGGAATCCTCTCCTTGTGAGGGAAAGCTTGTGCTATTGAGATCTTTTTTTGTGTGTGTGGCCCCTCTGCAACTCAGGGGGCTAAGGGGGAAGAAGAGTACCCCTAAAGTTGTCTAGGAGGTATCGGTAATGTCTTGGGATTAGAAGGTGGAAGCAAGGAGAACATGCACATTCAAGTCATAAGTGGGGGAACTTTTCCTTGTTCGATTACTTATAGTTTAACTTTGATTGAGTGGAAGATATCCTATGTTAAGACATTGAGTTTAGAGAGAAAGTTCAAATGCCTAAACTCTACTAGGAACAATGTTAAATTTAGATTCCCAAGCTTTCATACAAAACCTACTTACAATGTACCTAAAATAAAATAATTATATTTCTAAATTGTGTTATACCATATAAATACGAAAATAACTTATGGTTAGTAGACTGAATCCTTCGCGTGAATTAAAATTATGATTTAAATAAAGGAAGAAAATATCTTCACACTAACCTGAAGATTAAAGTTTAAAATTTTACCTTATTAATTTTTATATATATTACCCATATATTCCTATTGAATATATGGGTAAGATTAAAGTTTAAAATTCCTATTGATTTATATATAATACGAATTGTATAATTAAAGGATCCTTCCTATTGTATAATTAAAGGATCCTTTTAGATAAATGATGGCCTTTAAGTTTAATTGATGTGTTAGTAAGGTGATGTTTTCTCTTAAATTGTTAAAGTTATAATCAATGTTGTATCTTGTATGTAGAGTTTAAATTTAATAGATTGGTAACTCAACAACTAGAAATATTGCGAACAAATTTTATTCATAGTTGTTGGAATATGGATTTATATATATTAAGAATAATAATAATAGATGAATTGATAAATGGGTCATTAAATAATTAGAATGGGAATTATAATAATTTGTCTGCAAAAATTAGTTAAATGGGTAGATTCTTATATTTTGTATGAGGCCTTTAATAGTTCTTGTTGATTAAATTGTAACTTGTGTAAGCATTGTTTAACGGCAAGGTCTAATATT
>ML782155.1:277997-297640 GCA_009831015.1 Picea engelmannii | reverse complement strand
AAATTGATTCATTCTTTACAATTCAGAGGCAACACAATCGTGAGTCACATTGTACTAACAAAAGAGGAGGAAATGGAACAGTGACAAGAAATAATTTAGACAGTTGAATGGTAGAAGCATGACTTATCCTGATCATTTAAAAGAAAATATGCTACTGATATGCCCCAACAGTTGGGTTGTTGACCAAGTCAGAGAGAAATACAGTGCATCTAGTCGTTACCTGTGTGTTGAAGAAGATGCACTAAACATAGGGATTGGTTGCAAAAACTCGGTAATAATCTCTTTGTGTACATTTTGTAACATTTAAATGCACCTTTGAACTATAACATCTATATTTTATATTTTATTGGTCCACTTATTATACACGACACTCTGATTTTTTCACTTTTTTATAGGTGCATTTGTTCCCATCTATGTGGACATATGGACATCATTTTCGCACAGAGGATGTTGACAATGGACGCATGACACAAGACTGTGGAGTGGAAGTCAAGTTCGACCAATCTATTCATGCTAGCCACCATGATCAAAACCTAATACGAGGGATGCTAGGTTATGTTGGAAATGTACAAGAGATCACTCAAGCAGACTTCTCTTCTTTCCAATGTGTTATTTTTAGGTGCAAGTGGTGGGACACCTTTGATCGTAATAATGTAAAGGAAGATCGTGATAGTGGGATGATATGTATCAACTATAGAAAGATGTGGGATGAATCTAAGGAGCCTTATGTTTTCCCAAAAGACTGCAACCAAGTGTTTTTTACCCAGATGTGTTGGATAGGGATCGTTGGTTCGTATTAAGACACAACCCTAGATCAAAACATTTTTTTGAGAACAACAATGTTATCATGCCAAGCAAGGAAGATAATGAGGGTGATGACAACAGAGAGCGATATGTACATGTTTTATTTCATCTTTAATATTGTTGTTGTATCTTTTTGTTATATTCTTTATTTCTCTAATTATATATTTTTTTATTCATCTTCTGACAAAGGAAATGTTAAGTTAATTATAACAAATCTTTTAACAATTTTAGTTGGTTAACAATCAGTTTGATGCGTAATGTGTTTTTCTTTCAAATTATTTGTGAATGCATGGAATGATTGTTATTTGAACATATTTATATGTCATTGCATATATTTAAAAATGTTTCATCTTATTTAAGTATTTCCAATTGTGAAATCTTGAAAAATGTTAAATGTTCAATTGAACTTTTAATGGGATATGAAATTATACTTTTTATGTTGATATAATTAGATGTAATGATATGGTTGATATGCATGTTTAATAGTAAAACATTTTTGAGGATATGTTAACATGTTGATTCAAAAACTGAGTTTATGTTCATTTATTTTGTAGATTTAAAAGTAAGATTAACAAAAAATGTGGTTTATAATTAAAAAATTAAATTTATAACATGATTTTTTGATAATTTGGTTTTTAACTAAAGTCGTATTTGTTAGTTTACATACTTTTATCATTGCTTTTGAAAATATTTATAAAATTATGCCCCAATGTTGAGTAAAACTACAATTAATGAAGTAATTTAAAATTTGATAGCAATCAACTTACAAAATAATGATAAAAATAACAATAAGAATATTTGCATCTACAAAATTTTAAATCCAATAGAATGCTTATCATTGGAGATCGTAACTTTTTATAATAACAATTTTAGTGTAGAAGAGTTTATTTAGAAAGAGTAATCAGTACAATGAAAACAATATTTATTCATATGTAATTTGTTTTTTGAAAAAAAAAAAATAGTTAAAATGGATATGTATAATGAACTATCTATGCAATTATAGTTTCAATTTTACAATTATAGTTTCAACCATATTGAACTTTGTAATTTATAAAAATGAACATGATGATGATAGCCATGTTATAACAACCACAAACAACATTCAAAATACACATTTATATTCACTAGCTAACATCATCTAATTATATATAGATCTAGCACATATAAACATCAATAATTAGCTAGCACACATATATACTAATTTAGCACAACATCATCATTGTGATCACATCTAACCAAATATAAGCAATTTCTAACATAATCATCACACACATCTAACAAGCATCATTTAACATACACATATATCAAGCACCTTTAACATTAAACATATCTAACATGACCTAAAAATGTACACATCAACATCAACATATAAATTAAGTACATCATCAACATGATCAATAGAAAAAAAATACCATATATATATATATATATCATGGACAAGTCAAATAAATGTTATAACATATCTGGTCCAGTCCGTAGGATAATCTGCATGTAAGTAGATATTAATGTAAGTAGATATTAATGGTAATTTTTTTTTCTTTTAAAACATTAATTACCACATGTGTAAAGAAAAAATGGCATACATCAATAATAACATTCTCTTCTCATTTATTTCACTGCACAACAAGATTCAGATACAACTTAGTTGTTAATCATTGATCAACTATATCACATAAATAACAAGAGATGTCTACCATCCCAACCTACCCTGCAAGCTTAGTACCTCGAAAACACATAATCAACACTCATGTATAGGATTCATCCGATTGATTTTGACCATTAAAGGTATTAGGACTAGTGACTGTTCTGAGGAACATGGAAGTATCTAATTCCCTTAACCAACTTTAACCTAGACATAAGACTAGATTGACAGTGAGGTGATTAATCACAACGTTATCAAATCATTCAATATTTTAATTATAACTAATACAAAAATTCGTCAAACATCATACAAATTACACTATAAGAAACTCTATTAATTAGTTAATTTCATTACAAAAACATTGCAATTACAAAGTACATGTCAGTAATATGACCCACTTGTAAAATCAACATTAAACCATTCATCATGGATAACGATATCATTTAATTAATACCTAATTCTAACTTAACAATATTCATAATGACCTTATCGGAATAATCATTTTTTCTTAAATTATACTCACAATTTATACTAAATTCATACTTCTAATCATAATTATCAACAACAATCTATGTATTTTAGAAAAATGAGTCATATACTAAAGTATATAACAATCACACTAAGCACATCTAACATTATCACCCATAAAGTATACTTTTTATATATTGCATTACTAGCATCAAAATAAATTTTACTAAGTTGGGCCAGTGTTCCTTACTTCTCATTGGAAAACAATGGACTAAATAGTATAAGGGGGATGCTACCAAAAATTAGGTAGCCTTTCAAGGTATCTATTAATATCTCTTCAAAAGTTACAATTTAAGGTTCTCCACAAGGGCTATCCATATTTTCATTTATGCATGACTAATATAAAATAGATATTAAATTATTAGAAGACTTTTAGGGACAAAGTTTAAGTCAAGATTACAATTAAATATCATGTGCATGAATAGACAAGTTATTGAATTCTCAATACTTATAAGGAAGAATAATCTTAAGTAATGGTTACACTAGGATTAATTTTATGCAAGACTAAGATTGAATTTATATCCACTAAATTTTTAGGGAGAGAAACATTAATGTTGCCTTTGAACCAAAAATATCTTACAATATAGCTATTCTATTAAATGGTGCGATAGCTTGTATTCGTCCAAAATGAACATTTTTTTTTGAAAAGAAAAATTTCAGAGTAGTTCTTAGAGGATATATCTCCTAGATTGAGTAACGATCTCTCTATCATAGGTGGTGGATAAAAGGATGGCAATTCTGAATAACATGATTCCCTTTGAAAGAGGAAGATAGCTCCACGATGCGCAAGAAAAATACACTATCTCAAATTTAACCATTCAAGCAATTGCAACATGGAAATTCGTCATCCACTATCACAACCTGAATTAATTTTGGATTTAAATACAAACCCTTAACAAACAGACTAGGGTTTAACATAATAATTAAAATTTTGAAGGGTTGCAATTTAATCTTGCAGTTGTCATGTGAATTTCAAGGCTCCAGAATTGTAATAAATCACAACGACCAAACCATTTCTAACTTGTCGAAATGCATTAAGCTTGATAGTGAACATAACATTTCTATTTTCCAAATTTCAGCTAAATATAAAGCAATCATAACAAAATTCTAATTTGCAGATTGGCAATTAAAACTCCTTTTTTTTTTTAAATGACATACAAAAGTCTGATTCGGAGGTACAATAAGATTTTCCAGACCACACGAAATTCTAATTTCAGAATTCAATTATTTTTACGATGTCCAAAGAAGTTCTCAATTCAGGATCTGTAATATATTTGGCAATGATCATATGAAGGTAATAATTTCGAGTATGTAAATTCAAGTGGCAACATTTATATAATTCTGAACACGGAGTCTATAAAATTTAATTGACGGTGAACTAGGAAGTTCGAAATTCTATATTGCACAGTGACTCTTCATAGAAATTGCAAAATTTAAACTCTAGAATGAGATTTTAAACTCTAATACACAAATTAATCTTATTACAACAAAAAATTTAGAGTTAAAAACGATGAATATGGATAATTGAGGGTGTTCTTCAACAACTTGTGTTCCTTCTTTACTCCCTCTTGCTAATCACAGAGACTTCACCGACACCTCCCAACCAATGCTAGGGGTAATCTTCTTCCCCATTATCCCCCAGAGCCACAAAGGGCCACACACAAAAACCAGAATGCAATACCTCCCAATCTTGCCTTGCAAGTAAGAACTTACACTCTTTTCAAAATCTTGGAATCTGTAACAACCCCTTTGTTACAACATCAATGTAAGTGAGTACAATAGTGGTAAAAAAAATAAAAAAAATTAAACATTAGATTGAACAAGGGCTAAGAAAAAATAACATACATCAATGTACACATTGTGGAGGAAAAGATATGAATAATCTTACTCAAGCATTTTTAGATCTTACTTGGCTAAGGAAATATAGACTGGAATATCAATCTATGTTTATAGCCTCAAAATTTGTTTCCTAATCCACAAGTATTAGCTACAAGGTCTTACGCTGATTTTTTATAAATAAAATATTGTTGTAAAATTTAACATTTTTATATGATTTTCTGAATATAACAGATGCAAAAGTAAATGTGGAGACAAAATAAAAAATACCAAGTCACATATTAACACAGATGAGACAGAATATAAATCACTTATTTCATTCAAAAAAATCAAAAGAATCGTTCTCTTTACAAAAATCCTTGAGTGATTTGGACCAAAGTCAAACTTAGATGTCCTCGATGAAAACCATACAAAAGGACTTTTGATAGAAAGTAAAAAACTGAACTTTAAAAGCTGGATCAGCTTGCCACATATTGTTTCCCACTCGATTCTGCACAATATCATTTATCAGTCATGAAATTTAATTCATAAACACACAAGTCTACACAGACTATCAAAGATAGATCAACACCTCTAAAAAACAAGTGTATGAATGATGTAATTCATCCTTGAATCTTGTTGTCTACAATAGGACCCTACTGTCATAAAAGAGAATTAGGATTTTAATGAATTAAAGAATGAATGAAAATTGAACTATCTTAATAAAACTCAAGAGCAGACCTTAGTATGATTTCTCCGTTTATCCTCCCTTGCTCTTCCTTCTCTTTTTGCCTTTAAGCAATCAAAATTAGTTGAAGTAGTTCAACTACCTCTTTTAGTTAAGTTAACTCAAACTCAACTAACTTTTAGTTTAGGGGAAGAATTAATATAATAATAATAAGGGTCTTTAATAAATAATAACTAGTAGGTGAGACCCCTTGTGACTCCCTTTAGTTTCTTAACAAAAATAAACATAACTAGTCAATCAATCAAACACATCCCTCCTTGTGGCTCCCATCATCATTCTCATAATTTGAAAATTAAATATCAATGATATTTTAAACCATATCCAAAAATATCATGTTGTCCAAAAACTTCAACAGTCAATTGTTCTCAACAATCAATGATAAAATATACTAAACCATATTTTCCACTTTGGGAGGAAATTCTCCCTTTGTTGTTGTTGTATCCCTTCGACTTTTTTGAATTAGCATTAAGCTGTGTGGAGCCTTAAGGCTTGATCTCACTGATAACATGAGAGAAGTCATCTCTAAAGTGCATGCGGGATGAAACGGATTTGGTTGAATCACTTGAGGGAGAGGAGGGGGCAACGACATCTTTTTCTTTATCATGTGTGTGGTGGGCTTCGGTTTTGAGTTTCTTTCTTCCATGGGAAGACTGTACAAGTGAGTGTGCAAAGAAAATTTGGACATTTGGGTTAACCGGTGGAGGAGGAGCAGGTAGAAACAAATTGGGCCAACCATGATGTTTGGAGATGGTTGGAATAATAATCTCTTTCCATCTGTCATTTTCGGGGACTTTGGGTTGTAATGAGACATGAAGGAGGATAGGGATACCAGGGACATGTTGGGGTTGGAAGGGAGGCATTTTTGGACTAATTTGGACTACCCTTTGTCCAATCCAATTGAAATATCCATCTTGGAAGAGTTTTTTTAACTCTTTTGGATCTGCATCAAAATGTATCAAAAATTTAGGCCTTCTGGGGTCTTTGTTCCAATTCCTTATGCCCCTATTATTTCGGCCATGGCTTGCTCTGCTGAAAAATCCCATCCCGTATGTAGCGTTCATTAGAAACTAGCTTCTTAAACAAACCATACATGACATCTCTTTAATATGAAACAAAGTTTGGATCAACAATCACATCAGACCCTTGCAATCCAATCCATAAAATTCATTTAATACTTGTCAATGAGTAGGGGGTGAATAAGGGTTCTGGGATATATTAGGGGGTTGTATTGAGCGGAAAAGTGATAAGATGAAAGGGAGTAAGAACATGATTACTGTTCAATAAGTCATTAAACAATCAAGTGTGTTATAATAACAAAATCATATCAATTGTGACCCATCTCAGTGTCATCCTTTAATTGTTGTAATACAAAGTTTCCATTTAATTTTAAGAACAGAGCGTGCAAAGTGAATCTGGGATTATGAGGGGATCTGTAATGTGTGAAAAAGTGAGAGAATGACAGGGAAAATAATGGATATCATTCATAAAATAAATTAAATAATCAATAACCATAACTATGTATTAGAATCAATCCAAAAAGCACCAACATTCATCGTTTCTCAATTTTATATCAAACTGTATGTTATTCCAATAGTTAACTTTCCCAGAATTTCTCAATTCATAACAGCCTATGCAATCATAATTTATAAACAAAACAATCTTTCCATTCAACAGTATTGTTTAACAAAGCGTTGATCCTTTATTTCTTTTCTTTCCCTTTTTTTAAAAAATAATAATAAATGCACAACAATATGCTCGAAATACATCCCTGATTATCCATCAAGCATCACGACAATAATCAACATTCCCTGTCTACTAATTTACAATTGGGCCTAATTAAAATATACACAGGTTGTTTTTTCAAATATGAACAAACTTCCAAAATATGCTTGATTAGATACAATCTTCATCATATCAATCGACAATATCTTGCAACGAAACAACAGTCAACCAAAACATAAAACACGAGCCATATCACTATGGATATAAATTCCTCTTAAAACCACTGGTAATCTGTACGATGATCCAATAATATATTTGAAGCAAACATAACCAATTACACACAGGAATCATTTTTAAATCTGTCCATAGCCCTAAGTGGGCCTTGCAAGAACCACACACGTGTCTTCATATGCAATCAAAACCACGCTAGTAAAAACACAGTGAGTGAAACCATAATTAAATAAGACATATCCCGACTATATCCAAGCATCTGATTCCATTTGTATTTGTTCAACCAATTTTATCATAGAAGGATGAGACGAAGACCCGATGAAAAACCTCCATAACCATTTCACTGATAAACCAATATTCGACAACCCAGAAGGTAAATTAAATCAAGCTCTATCACAATCAAACGTAGGGAGACAACAAGAGCACACTCATCTTTTAACCATAACACATATAGGTGGAGGTCTTCCGAGACTTATCAACCACATGCAGAATACTTTTCAAAAAAGATACATTAGTGAGCCACACAATATTCTTATTACTCCAAGTCCTGGACGAGACCAATGATTAACACTCAAGGAGAGCGAAGGAAGGCGGATAATAACCCAGTGCATATGATGTGTTTAACACTTGCAGAGGAGAGGTGATGTTTAATTGAACAGTGGTAGTTATTAAAAGAAGCACAGAGATATAACATCTCTACCCATTACTTAAGAGCCAAACAAATTTGATAGAAACACTAGTGAGGACACAAGCATACTTTTGACATAACGTCGAGATATAAATTGTATCAACCCAAAACCATACATGCATATATTAATGTTAGGGCCACCCAAGACTGGATCTTGGGATACTTCGGTGAAAGACAATAAGAATGGGCCAACGACAATGACTCGGGGTTTGAAGAAATGACCAGTAACTGTTGGTGATCCCTCTACGACTGGGTAAGGGTTACAATCATGACTATGAGGGAATGG
This sequence comes from Picea engelmannii, assembly GCA_009831015.1. NCBI lineage: Eukaryota > Viridiplantae > Streptophyta > Pinopsida > Pinales > Pinaceae > Picea > Picea engelmannii. The sequence continues at coordinate 289,176 of ML782155.1, read as the reverse complement.
AATAACCAACAATAATACACAAAACAAAACCCTCCATCATCAACACAGAGCCAAGTATACCACCATTCACTTATTATTCCACAGAGACCCATCATGATATTAAACTGACTGAGCAACCAAACAATGGAAAACTTAAAATACACAATTTTTTTTCTTGCAATCCCAAACATTTTACAATCATCACAAAGAGTTATAACACACATCTAAATAGTCGAAAATATCAAGAACACACAGAATCCAAGCATCACGGATCCATCATTTGTTCATACAATAGAGAATACTTCATGCATGGAGAGAAAAAGAATGATACATGTGGAAAAACGCTTAAATGGCGAGTTGGTTGATCTTTCTTCCTTCCAAGAGCCTGAAATGTGGAGCTTCACAACCAACATAATGAAAAATGCAACAAAGGAACAATGCTAGGTTGACGACCGATAGGGGGAGTATGGAGTGACGTGTAGTAAATGAATGTCGCTTCCATCACCTGGCCTATTCAATTTGAAGTACAAGACAACCAACAAGTATTGCATTCATCAATCAATTAAACCATGTATTCAATGCCAAACCATTTGAAATCTATGATGATATCCTTTGCATAGTGCGCTACCCAATATCATTTATACATTAACCCTTTTCCATAATTCTATGCCATCATGCATATTTCAATGTTATATGTGCCCCATTCAAATCCAATGAAATTCGCATAGCCCACTAACCAACAATAGCATAATAGGTAGGACTAACACTAATATGTTTTAACTTTTTCATTTGCATATAATCATTTATCATAGCTCAACATATAACTCCTTTCCCATTAGGAATTTTTTCATAGGTTTTTATTTCTTTGTTTTGATTATGATATCACTAAAATATCTCTTGCATATATGTGGCTAGGTAATCGATCATAATGATTAGTGACATGGTTAAATCATAGAAACTGTAAATAACATGCTCCTCATAACCATAAAAAATGTTTTGGATCGCAAAAGGAATTCCACAAAAATGCTTCATCCACCTATTACCATGTCAAAATGAAACCAAGACTGCATTGTCAACCATGTAGGACTATGTAGGCAACATCAAAAATAGCAGCAAAACATGTATAATATGTCTATCCTTGTGCCTCTAGTATACAAGGGGGTCGCACCTACTAGTATTATATTGATAGAATAGTTAAATAATAGGAACTTCGCAATACTTTGTGTCTGGAATTCATCGTTACGATTTTAATCGTCAACACACACATTCTAATCACATCCACATAATTATATTTTAAGAATTATACACATCATCATTGTTACTAATAACTCAATCATATCACATAAAGATAACAAGGATACCTACATGCCAACCTACCCTTCATGGTTAGGACCTCCAAGACGCATAATCAACACTCAAGTCCAGGATTCATCCAATTTATTTTGACCATTTAAGCTCTCAGGACTGGCAACTGTTATGAGGAACAAGGAGATATCTATTCCCTTATCCAATCCTATTATAACAATCAATCCTAGAATTCAATATCAATTATTTAAAATAAATCGCATGCTCAAGGAATCAAACAATTCAATGTACTATGATCTAATTAACACACCATACTAAGTCTAAATGTCTATCGGTGACATAACATAATTACAAGAAAAAAATTCATCACACCCACATAAAAGATTTGTGCAACTAGAAATTAAACAATACTAGAGGCATAGGTAATTAATTTCTGAAATATTCAATAATCAATGTCTATATGTCATCAAAATTTAAGATCATTAATTTCTCAATACCACAATAATGTCAACCAAAACAAATATGATTACATTAATAAGCACAATTCCTTTACTAATTAATTTATTTAGTATAGCTCAGTTTTGTTAATGCTTAAATCTGTTAGGACCGAAACGACAACCTCACAAGGATATAAATCCCCCTGCATTTTTATGGAGGTGGTACTCCTCTTTATATTTTCTTGGGATTTCTATATATTCAAAATGTGGGACTTGACAGAAGTCTATCATAGTAATTCAAGAAACGTAAATATTACGAGAAAATAAAAGGAATTTTTTTTTTCTTTTTAAATAAAGTTCATGAGAAAGGACCAGGAATCACACACTTCACACATTTAAAGAAAATAAGAAAAATTTCCTCACATCCATCATAGTTTAAGATAAATATTTATGATCACATAAAATAAAAAGAATATGATCTCCATGCAAAAGAGAACTTTAACAGAGTGGACACATGGGAAGCTCAAATAAATATAATGATAGATCAACCTCAAATACCTTATATTCTAAAAGCAGGGTTACATAGCACAGTCAAGATTGTTCTCAAAGTAGTTCTCTTGAAATTTCTAAAAAATATACAGTTTGTTACATATTCTTTGAAATTTTAAATGTGTTTGTCTTAAAGACTAGGATTGGGGCTCCCGCGGGCCATAAAGCAAATAAATACAAGAAATAAGTTTTTAGAAGGAAAACGGTGGGTGATAAAAGAACATCAACTAGACCCGGTAAGAAGAAAAAAGGAGTTATCATTCTTCGGTTAAACCATTCTAGTGAAAGAGGTGGAATAATTGGATGAAGGACCTGATAAAGAAAAAGAAGGAGATGATAAACATAAACTTACTATGATGGTCTCTCGTTGTTTTCACTTTCTTGTTGATGTCATTTTATCATTTTCATCAACGATTACATGAACCGTCTCAACAGCTTCATCCCCTTCATTGGTCATTTTATCGATATATTTATTGAACCATTCTTCGATGTAACTTTTCATTGGTGCCATGTTGATTTCTTGTCGGATTTTGATGTTGATTATATCTCCCTCCAAATAGCTTAGATCAAGAGAAATTTCATGTAATGCTTCTTCAATATCCTCATTTTTCACGGAGTAGCCCACTATCCAATTATCTATGTCATCCTCATTATATTCAAGTATATCATAGAAATTTTCAATTGACAACCCTTTAAAATACACAATTTTTTTGCTTGCAATCCCAAACATTTTGTAGTCATCACAGAGAGCTATAACACACATCTAAACAGTCGAAAATCTCAAGAACACACAAAATCCAAGCATCATTGAGCCATCATTTGTTCATACAACAAAGAATACCTCATGGATGGAGAGAAAAATAATGATACATGTGGAAAAATGCTTAAATGGCGAGTTGGCCGAGCTTTCTTCCTTCCAAGAGTCTGAAATGCAGATCTTCACAAGCAACATATTGAAAAATGCAACAAAGGAGAAATGCTAGGGTGACGACCGATAGGGGGAGTATGGACTGACGTACAGTAAATGCATGTCGCTTCCATCACCTGGCCTATTCAATTTGAAGTACAAAACAACCAACAAGTATTACATTCATCAATCAATTAAACCATGTATTCAATGCCAAACCATTTGAAATCGATGACGATATCCCTTGCATAGTGCGCCACCCAATATCATTTATACGTTAACCTTTTCCATAATTCTATGCCATCATACATATTTCAATGCTATATGTGCCCCATTCAAATCTAATGAAATTTACATAGCCCACTAACCAACAATAGCATAATAGTTAGGACTAACACTAATATGTTTTAACTTTTCCATTTGCATATAATTCTTTATCATAGCTCAACATATAACTCCTTTCCCATTAGGATTTTTTTTAGGTTTTTATTTATTTATTTTTATTATGATATCACTAAAATATCTCTTGCATACATGTGGCTAGGTAATCGATCACAATGATTGGTGACATGGTTAAATCATAGCAACTATAAATAACATGCTCCTCATAACCATAAAAAATGTTTTGGATCGCAAAAAGAATTCCACAAAAATGCTTCATCCACCTATTACCATGTCAAAATGAAACCAAGACTGTATTGTCAACCATGTAGGACTATGTAGGAAGCATCCAAAATAGCAACAAAACATGTATAATATGTCTATCCTTGCGCATCTAGTCTACAAGGGGGTCCCACCTACTAGTATTATATTATTAGCATAGTTAAATAATAGGAATTTAGCAATACTTTGCAGCTGAAATTCATCATTACAATTTTAATCGTCAACACACACATTCTAATCGCATCCACATAATTATACAGTAAGAATTATGCACATCATCATTGTTACTAATAACTCAATCATATCACATAAAGATAACAAGGATACCTACCTGCCAACCTACCCTACATGGTTAGGACCTCCAAGACACATAATCAACGCTCAAGTCCAGGATTCATCCAGTTTATTTTGACCATTTAAGCTCTCAGGACTAGCAACTGTTCTGAGGAATAAGGAGATATATATTCCCTTATCCAATCTTATTATAACAATCAATACTAGAATTCAATATCAATTATTTAAAATAAATCCAATGCTCAAGGAATCAAACAATTCAATGTATTATGATCTAATTAACACACCATACTGAGTCTAAATGTCTATCGGTGACATAACATAATTACAAGAAAACAATTCATCGCACCCACTTAAAAGATTTATGAAACTTGAAATTAAACAATACTAGAGGCGTAGGTAATTAATTTCTGAAATATTCAATAATCAATGTCTATATGTCATCAGAATCTAAGATCATTAATTTCTCAATACCACAATAATGTCAACCAAAACAAATATGATTACATTAATAAGCACAATTCCTTTACTAATTAATTTATTTATTATAGCTCAGTTTTTCTAACGCTTATATCTGTTAGGACCGAAATGACAACCTCACGAGGATATAAATCCCCCTGCATTTTTATAGAGGTGGTACTCCTTTTTAGATTTTCTTGGGATTTCTATATATTCAAAATGTGGGACTTGACAGAAGTCTGTCATAGTAATTCAAGAAACGTAAATATTGTGAGGAAATAAAAAGAATTTGTTTTTGTTGTTTTCTTTTTAAATAAAGTTCATGAGAAAGGACCAGGAATCACACTCTTCACACATTTAAATCAAATAAGCAAAAATTTCCTCACATCCATCATAATTTAAGATAAAGATTTATGATCACATAAAATAGAAAGAAGATGATCTCCATGCAAAAGAGAACTTTAATAGAGAGGACACATGGGCAGCTCAAATAAATATAATGATAGATCAACCCCAATTACTTTATATTCTGAAAGCAGGGTTACATAGCAAAGTCGAGATTGTTCCCAAAGTAGTTCTCTTGAAATTTCTAAAAATTATATAGTTTGTTACATATTCTTTGAAATTTTAAATGTGTTTGTCTTAAAGACTAGTATTGGGGCTCTCACGGACCATAAAGCAAATAAATACAAGAAATAATTTTTTAGAAGGAAAACAATGGGCGATAAAAGAACATCAACTAGACCTGGTAAGAAGAAAAAAGGAGTTATTATTCTTTGGTTAAATCGTTCTAGTGAAAGAGGTGGAATAACTAGATGAAGGACCTGATAAAGAAAACGAAGTAGATGATAAACATAAACTTACTATGATGGTCTCTCGTTTCTTTCACTTTCTTGTTGATGTCATTTTATCGTTTTCATCAACGGTTACATGAACCGGATCAACTTCTTCTTCCCCTTCATTGGTCATTTTATCGATATATTTCTTGAACCATTCTTCGATGTAACTTTTCATTGGTGCCACATTGATTTCATGTCGAATTTTGATGTAGATTATCTCTCCCTCCAAGTCTCTTAGATCAAGGGAAATTTCATGTAATGCTTCTTCAATATCCTCATTTTTCACGAAGTAGTCCACTATCCAATTTTCTATGTCATCCTCATTATATTCAAGTATATCATAGAAATTTTCAATTGACAACCCTTTAAAGATCTCAACTTTCTCATCAAATTGTTTCTTTGTTAGGAACAATGATTTGAGGATCAACTTGATATCTTGGACTTCGTTAGTTCTTTCGGCTAAGTCTACCTCTGTGAGTCTTTTGAATAATTCTTCCCTCCTCGATATGGCTTGGCTGCACATTTGAACAATATTATTCAAGTTTTTAATCTTTTCTTTCCAGTACACGTTCAACTATTTAATCCATCTTGGAGAGGGAAGATCATCCTCTCTTCACCTTATCTATGTCATGTTGGAAACTTTAACACCAAAGGGTAACACAACATCGAGGTAAGAACCTTCTTAATTTTTAGGTCAGCTTGCAAATAATCATGAAAGGCATGTGCCCTCAAGCCAAAATAAATCATGTTCTTTGACATTTCCCAAAATTCTATGATCAATGAAATTATTTTCTTGATATTGTTCTCAACATAGCTCCTGGATGATGTAAGTAAGATTGAGGATCCTTTTAATTTAGCAAGAGGTATGGCGTGTCCAACAATTGCCAAAGGGTTGAAAAGGAGTGGAAGAGGCATTAAAGTCTCTTCCAGTTCCTTAATCCTCTCCTTTAACTTTGTATTTTTTTCTTCGATACTACCAATGGAGCCATCCAATGCATCGCCAGATGCTCTATGGATTATGGAAATCTGGGAAGGCTACATATTTCTTAGGTTAACTTATGAATGATATTTCCCTTTTGTTAGCAATCTGTAAACTTCGTTCGGCTGAGAAACGAATGATAGAGGCAACCTACAAACCAACTTTGAGATACGACACTAGCCTTTCGGACATGGAGAGGGCTCTCTCAGGAGAATTTGTCTTGGTACAGGATATGGCTATGAACTATCGGCTAGATTTAACATCTTTGAGTAATAAGTTCTGGTTATATGGAGTTAGTTTGAGAAAATGACAGAAACAGATGACTCGGTGACTAAACTTGAGAGGATAATGGCTAAGAGAGAAACAGTCTTCAGTGAAAAATCATTGTGTGAGGCGAGGGAAAAACACAGGAAGCGACTCGGACCACCGTTGAGGATGAATTTAGAGTTCACGTAGAGGAAATAAGGTTTGTCTAAATGGCATGAATCTCAAGGCATTGCACAGAGAATCCCAGATTCGAAAATACATTCCTATTTAGACAGAAATAGATGTGAATAAAGAATACAGGAAGTACGTACAAAAAGAAAGGAAACAATACATCCAACTTCTACAATTAGAATCTTTTCATCAAAACTTCAGGACTTTTGCATTAAATTTTGATCAAGCTCAAAATACATTCAATAGTCATTGTCTACACTAGTTTTCCAACCAAACTGGCTTACATTGAAAAGATAAAATATATAGGTGAGGGATCCGCTTGGGCTACCCTTATCTCTAGCTACTATCTATAGAATTTAGGAAACTGAATGTTCTGCACTGAATGACTCTTCGCATGATGCCTTTCCAAAAATAGAAAATAATTGCATTTGGTCGCATCATGACTGCTTGTATTCAGCCACGGGGATTCGGTTATCAACAAGGTCCCGTCATGGGGAGAGTGATGTGTCAATTCCTTCCTTCGAAAATATGTCTGAATGATCAATTATTCTTTCAAACTACCTCCATCCACTATAACGACCATGATTTTTGTTGCGCACTCATTTTCTGGGCACGTTCGTGGTGAGTGGTTGCTAACTATCATGGTCATTACCAAGAGACAAACCGTCTAAAGGCGATGCCTCCTTCAAAACTTGTAAAGATCCATACTCTATTTGAGGAAACACGAATGAACTCAAACAATCATGTTTCTTTTGCACGCTCACCAGAGCTACGTGAACTTTCTCCTCAATCATTTCACATTCTATGAATTGCTTCGCATTCCTTTCTTCTGACAGACTATGTGTTTCACATAGATGTACGATTGTATATTTCACCTCTCTGAGTTGTCTCTTGATCCATGTCACGTTTCCTTCACGTCCTTGTGATGTTGACACTTTAGGGTTCTTTCCTGCCAACTGTCATCTCAGTTCCCTGTTTTCCTGGTAAAGCTCGGTGATAGTGAGTTGTTCTTGCTTTAGCTATTAGAAAGATTCTTGAACATATGCACCTTTTATATTTTTCCTTCTCATTTTGTTTCAACTTTCTCGTCTTGTACCTTCGACCAGTTCCAGCCGAATGGCATGCATAAGTAATTCTTCGGCAGTCGACCTCACGCGTGGTTTGCTTGGTACTAAAGTTTCCCCATATTCATTGTTCTTATTTGGCCTGCCCCTTCTCTGGGGCATTTGTTGTTGGGGGGACAAGTCTTCCAATGTTCCTTCTTTATATGCAGCCTCTTCCAACACAGCCTCTGTGCAGTGTGATATCACTCTTTCCGCGTGCAGAGGGAAATCCCCTTTTCGATCCTTGGGGATGCTTGCTTTGAGAAAGAAAGAATCCCATTCAGTTCCCAACTTTCTTAATTCCTCAAACACAATCAGTTTAATCAGAGAGATATGAGAGAGTTTCATTTTCTATTTATCCACTTCAGCCTGGGCACTTTCTGCCATCTCTCGGAGGTTGTGGTGTAAGAAAAAGGGCAAATTCAATGGACTTTTTCCTGTGAAGTGCATCAACATCCTAATGTGATGCGTATGTATCTTGTAAAATCTCCCTTCACAGGTGAAATATCTCCTAATCACTTCAAGTAGTTTCCGAAAAGGTTCCTGCAAATATCTACTCGGAATGCCTGCCTCAATTTTCCCACCTAAACAATCTCGCTTGATTAAATCTTCATAGCGTTGTGCATCCAAAGCCATGCCTTTGAACCATATTTTTTCACACAGAGGGATCTCTATTGCGGTTGAAACAACTTCCTCGGTTACCTGAAAAATGACACCCGAGATCATTGCACAGAATATATCAAAACTGAGTGTGAACTGCTCAGCTAATCTTATATTGAATCCTTTAATTTTTCTGCAAAATGCCATGCACCTGAATTGTTTAAAGGATGCTTTGACCTTTGGATCTTCGTTGATCAAAATCAACCTTTCAGGATCCATCCCTATGTTCCTTCCACTTTGCGTGCCCTTTCTTATGTTTTGGGAGGTCTCCATGGTGCCACGTGTATTTTCCCTGCGCATAGTGGATTAGGCATGGGCCCACGGAAGTAGTCCTGATCAACCTGATCTTGCGAAAGAAAACTACAAAAAACACATAAGCCTGATTTTCGAATATAATGCATGCAGAACATCTCGAATTTATAATGGAGCAGGCGGGAGGTGGAAACGTGCCAAGGAAAACTGAATTTGTGGCGACTGGATGTTTTGAAATGAACTGCATGTTTTCCATAGCACATTCGCACATGTAAAATACAATTGATAAGGGTTGCAGGGCATACGTGATATGAATGCTGCGATTTTTCATTCTTCCAGCCTTCATAATGAGTTGATGATGGTCACTGCACCTACCGATGTGACTTCTATTAACAACTTTTTCCGACTCGGGGCACATAAAAACTCCCTTTTTAACAGGACCTGATTCTTTGGGAACAAACTCGTACTATTTACACATGTTTTGACTCTGACATCCCTTCCCGATTCCAAGGGCCAACCGACCACTTGCTGACTTCGACCCTTGTGTTATTAAGTACCTGACCTCACATGCCTTGACGCATGGGCCATGACTCGATTAAGACCAACCCTAACTGGAAAGAAAAATGGCGGTGCTAACAACTGGCTCCAACGGGGATGTTATCCTCCCAGCAAGGTAGCTAAGAACAATAGAAAATGTGCCTAACCATTGGTCCTTATTCGACTTTCAGATATTGAAATATGAAAACAAAACACAACCTAAACCTATCGATGTGGTTTCTAAAAGGTTCATCATAAACTCACAGCCTTCACTTCGGGCTTCAATTTTCTGCTGACATACTGACTCGAAACAAAAAATAAAACAACTATTTACAATGACATGTGACTCAAACGGATTTTATTTCACCAGATAGTGTTTAAGGAACCTGTCGTTTACAGGCCCCCAACCAACGCACTCTAAATTTAGTTCTTCCAAAAAATAAGCATTATTTCCGCGATATGCACTGATTTTGAATGGGCCCATCCAAAGATTATCAAATTTACCTTTCTTTCCTTTATCTTCATTCCTCGTGTCCCATTTCAGCACCAGATCCCCCAACTGAAAATCCTCTTCCTTAGAGAGCTTGTCAAAGGTTTTCTTCATCCTCTCCTGCTGGATGTTAAGCATTAATATTGGCTCATTACCCCTTAATTGGGGAATATTACATTAGTAATGTTATTTTATTTATGTCGGCTTTATTCCATTAGTTGTAATTATACCTCCTAGTCTCCTATATATACCAAGGAGACATTTTCATTTGGAATCATCTTGTACTTGAACATTTAAGTGGGGTAAAGGGAGGTTTCCCCCTCAAAGAGGCTTATTATCTGATATTATCTTTTTTTCAAGGTGTTGAGTACTTTTTCTAAGGTTTTTCTATGCTATATTGATATTTGGTTCTTAACATATGGTATCAGAGCTCAAGGTCTTGGGGTTTTGATGCTACATCTGAGACGCCTTGGAATTTTTTATATAAATTTTTGTCTACAATGTTTCAGAAGGAACGACTTGTAGGATAGTTAGTATATGGATCAAGGTACTTTGGGTTAAAATTTTATCTCTTGAGGACTTATAATTTTGGAGATACAGCCTATACAAGATAGGGTTATGGATTCATCCTGAACTGATTCATTGCGGAATTTTCTCTATAAAATAGTTTCTGTAACGTTTCAGACCATGTAATCTGGAGGATATTCACACAAATTAGTAAGGTATCTGTGGTACAAATTTCAGATTCTGGGTCATCTTAAATTTTTATATACACCATGTGTAAGATAGGGTATTTGACTAGTCCTATTGACTAGTCTCAAGAAGGTGTTCCAGGTAAAACAATCATAACTTCTTCTTAGAGAATCCAAATTGAGTGGGACTAGTTTCATTGGATCGTGGACAGTCTGTAGTATTTCTGGTACAAGTTTCAAACTTTTATATCAATTATTTTGTGTGGGGCATGCTATACAAGTGAGATCTCCTAGAAAGGACAAAAAGAGACAAGCTGTGGAGAAGTTACTGTAAATTCCACTTGGCACATCCAATTTTGATCAGATCTATGGCATTGCAGAGAAGAAATATTAGAGAACTACATAAAATAAAATTTCATACCCAGAAGGGCCGAAACTTGAGAGATACAATAAAATAAAGATTGTCTAGCAGAACCACCTCAAAATCAAGGCTCAAAAGTGATACTTGGTCAACATGCCACCCAAAAAGGGAAATTCTACACCAAATAAGCCTCCAGACAATCCTACTTGGACTCTTGATGAAGGTGAAGAAATGT